>VMOF01000388.1:21291968-21686968 GCA_011764245.1 Trialeurodes vaporariorum
CCCCCTCCCCTCCATCGAAATAATTACATATTTCGAAAAAATATGACTTGAAAAATATAATCCAGCCGTTGGAAAAAAGGCTCGTTGATTTTTATCGGCTCTACCTGTAAATGGAGGAAGGACTTGGAGCATATGGCTGGTTTTTGAGGTTTTTGCGCGCGCGAAATCACGAGTTCTATTGTTACATTTCTAAGCCCCACGAGCGGCCGGGCAAAATCGGGCAATTACTGGCGGTTGATCTAAGATCCCTGGGGTATAAGGAACATTTTGATGGGTCTGTGAACTGGAAATTCTCCCGAAATCATGTTCAAAACTCCACTTATATCCGTAAAAAGAGAAATTTGAGGCCATTTTTTAGAATCAACATTTCATGGTCAAAATTTGAGAAAAAAATACAATAATAGCATTTTTGTAACCTTAAACATCCCTTAAACATGAAGAAATAGCATTGATTTGAAATTGATGCGAGGTTTAGACGTGGAGCTACGGTAAATGTGCGAAATTCACTTCGAAATTTCACACACAAAATAATGAAGTGACAAACTTTTGCATTAACCTGTTTCCTGAGCCTCCAAAATCATTTCCTAGACCATTTAATGGCATTTTGCTAATGTAGGTACCCTAAATGAAATGAAAATGCCCCAAAATATGCTATAGCAACACTCTGAATTTTGGCCCTATGTCCGCTGCTTACTATGGGGACGATCCACAGTGGGACGGTACTTGAGAGGGTCACTGGACGTACCGTGGCAACGGGAGGCGGCACAGATACAATAGGCGACAGCTCCGGAGAATCGGGTGGTGAGGGTGAAGGGGTGTATGGTACCAATGGGTTGGTGGGAGAAGGTGAGGAAACTAAGGATATGTCACTTAAGGCATCCTCACTAATAGAGGCGTAAGGCGTAGGCGTAGATGAGAAGGCTTGATGACCTAAAAGGAAGTCCTCTTCATCCAAGGAAAGGATTCGGTTCCGTCTGAAGACCTACCTGAAATGCAAGGGAGACAGAAAAAATACAAGGAGGTTGGTTACAAGCTGCCTGGCAGTGGGTACAGCTTGTGAACTGGGCGGCGAAGATTTCCAGAGACAGTTCTTACCTCAGCTACTCGGACCCGGCCATAATCACCTGGAAATACCTCAAGGACGCGGCCTAATTTCCAAGAAAGAGGTTGTTAAGCTTCACTTTATGTTAAGTTAATTTTAATTTTGGAAGCGCAAAAAAAGAATTTATGGATGAGCTTAACAAGGAAATAGTAAAACAAGAAAACACAAAGTAAATGAGAAAAGACAGACTTATATTCCCTAGAAAAACAATTAATCACACTTACATTTGCACTTATATAAAGGTCCAAAAATAATAGTTGTATTACAAGATTTCACTGATATAAGAGTTTACGCAAAGGATCCATATTGCGCAGAAATGACTAAAAAACAATGACTAGATGAGAAAATACTAAAATTACTAGATGAAAAAAACATAGACTTATTCCGAGAGGCAGATCATTCGGTGAGGTCATTTCGGTGCTAAAGCACAATCCAAGTGTCGAGTCAAAACAGATATGTAAATCACTGTCAGATGGTCAAAAACAGTCAAAATAACTCCGCTTTGATGGAGATCGGAGAACCCAATTAGATCCAGGAACCTCAAAATGGGGATAAAAAAAAAAAAAAACTCTTCACTTAGTTAGCCGTTGTCCAGGGAGCCGTTGCCGAAAAAATATGATAAATTAAGAAATATCAATAGTCAGACAGAATAGTAAGAAAATGATGGATAACAGAATAAACGGCACATCACAGCACGACGAAGAAAGAGAATATGAGTGCCGCGACTCCCTGGACAACGGCGACACTCATACAGTGATTAATGAGGAATCGCCGATCGCCAAGCTCTTTCGTTACGTAGTATAGGACACCCCTCTGAAAATGAGAAAAGAAAAATGGACTTACCCACATCAGGATCCCTCCTCTGTTCGTTCCCTTCAGCCATCAAGGTCACTCCGCCGCGCAACACTTGACACAATGACACACTGTCACCGGGCAAGGAAAGGGGGGAGGGGAAAGGAAAGGCCCGCGAAATACGAAAAAATGTTGCGAGGATCGTAATAAGGTGAAGCATTGGGTTCATGAATCAGAATCATAGTATTGGGCGTAATGGAGGGCGTATCTTTAGTCCATTCACCACGAAGTTTCAGTGTTTGGACGTACTCCAGGTGCCACCGTCGCCAGATTCTATGGAACATGGCTTCTACCAGTTTCCATCGGTGAACCTCAGGGATGTTCTGATCGGAGTATGTAGGCGTAGGGACGCTAACAAGAGGACGACCAGTAAGGAAATGTCCTGGCGTTAGAGGTTCCAGATCATTCGGGTCCAACGACAAAGGCGTAAGAGGGTGTGAGTTGAGCATTGCTTCGATTCGGCAACAAAGCGTATTGAACTCTTCCAGAACGAGCACAGTGGCTCCAATTGTGAGGGTAAGATGGGATTTAACGCTTTTTACAGCGCTCTTCCAGAAGCCGTCTTGATGTGGGACAGCAGGAGGGTTAAAGTGGAACTTGGTTCCACGATCTAGAGAGAACTGGCGTAACTCATGCGTGGCGTTTGCTCTCAGTCTGGCGAGAAAATGTCCGACGGATATTGGGAGGACCGCGCCAGGAACTGGCACAAAGTTTCCAAAAATGCAACATTACGGAGCCTGCAATTTGGTTACGTTGTATTTTGTCTCTTCGAACCCTTGCTAAAGGTTGAATCCGAAAAGAATCGTAGATGCCTTTTAATAGTTTGATATTTTCCACGAGTTTAAATGAACCAGATGCAACGTTGGCAGATTGCACGCTTTGTCACTGTTCCTCCGCTTCGGTGAATTTATCCTCCACTGTCACTCTAACTGATCAAGACAGTTAACGGTCGACAACTCAACAGCCATCCATCAGAGTTAAAGTGTAATTTATTGTAGCACTCGTCCAATTTTCAAAGTACCTCTCAAAATATAGATTGGAACGGTGGAGATCATCCAATTTATGTACCAATAAGTAAAGGGTGTCCCAGACCTACCGTACCAGTCCTGTTTCTCGGCCGTTATTCGACATAAAAAGCTGAAAATTAGTACACCGATGTATTTTGACGAGAAAAATTCAAATTTTGGGGTTTTAAAGCCCCCTGACTATTTTTGGTGGGTTTTGAGGGGTCGACCCTTTTATGGTATTGAGAATCCCCGCTATAAAAGCGAAAGAAGTTCAAAAACTGAGTCAAATTACTACTCCTAATGATTTAATGCAAAATAGCTTTCCGTTCGACAACCGAAAATCATTTTTGGGCCCCCATCCCCCCAAAAAGCCCCCAATCATAAATAACCAACTAGTGCAAGAACTGTCGCAAAATCTCCGGAAAAATTGCTGAACAGGGGGAGTTTAGGTCAAAGGGCTCGAATTTGATGGTTTCAAAGCCCCCTGACTACTTTTAGGGGGTTTTGGGGGGTCAACTCCTATTCGGTATAAGGAGTTCCCCCTTTAGAAGCGAAACAAGTTCAAAAATTGAGTCGAAGTGGTATTCCTGATCTCATAACACATAACAACATTTAGTTGGTCAACTGAAAATCATTTTTGGGTCCCAACCCCCAAAAATGGTCGAAAAATCTCCGACAAAATTTCTGAACAGGGGTATTTTCGGTCAAAAAGCTCAAATTAGACGATTCCAGGAGCCCCGGTCACTCCTAGAGTGAGAACGGGGCTAAGGAGAAATTTCTCCGGAGATTTTACGACCATTTTTGCAGAACTTTGGTTTTTCATGCTTGGGGGCTATTTTATGGGGGAGTTGGGACCCAAAAATGATTTTCAGTTGACCAACTAAATGTTGTTTTGTGTTATAAGATCAGGAATACCACTTTGACTCAATTTTTGAACTTCTTTCGCTTCTAAAGGGGGGTCCCCTAATACCGAATAAGAGTTGACCCCTCAACCCCCCCCCAAAATAGTCAGGGGGCTTTGAAACCATTTTTGGGGGGATTAGGGCCCCATTAATGATTTTCGGCTGTCGAACGAAAAGCCATTTTGCATTAAATCATTAGGAGTAGTAATTTGACTCAGTTTTTGAACTTCTTTCGCTTTTATAGTGGGGATTCCCAATACCAAAAAAGGGTCGACCCCCCAAAACCCCCCAAAAAATAGTCGGGGGGCTTTGAAACCCCAAAATTTGAATTTTTCTCGTCAAAATACATGGGAGTACTTTGGGTTGGCCACCTGCTTTTCTTTTAATTGAGACAATAAGCGGAGTTTCTGTAGCGGAGTTTTCTGACATTCCTCTTGTCCTCTACAGTAACTGTGTTTCTTAGACGACAAAGAAAAAATTAGGACCATGAATTAAATAAAAATTGTTTATTCAAGTAAGCAATTGATATAATGAAAAGTAGATCAATCAATTCGAAACGAAATAAAAAGTAGAAAATAATAAAACGGCACATTTACTCAACAGATACATAAACAATAATACATTTAGTTTTATAAAACTATAGCCAATAACTAGTTTTTGAAAACATTTGGTCAACTTTTAAATTCGCTGACGTAGGCAACATGGACAAACAGACTAGATAGCGAGGATTAAATGCATCCCTCTAACAAATCCGTACCCACTGCAAAAAAGAGAGGAAAAAAGTAAGTCACACCTGTAAGTGATTGAAGTTTGCACAAACTAATATACAGGATGTTTCACTCGGACCTGGCATTGTTCTCGCGAATGGCTGATTAAAACGTTTTATAACTAGTTGCAAACGGAATCGACCCCAAATTTTTCCTTTTTGATATTTTCCAGAAGCGCCGACAGTCCCTTGGGGGTGTATTGGGGGGGGGGGGAGTTCGTAACGCATCTTTCATCGAATGTCAAAGTTTGATTTACAAGGTGCAATATCTCGATTGCAAAAAAAAGATATCGACCTTCGCTTCGCATCAAAATGTTCAGTTTTGTATGCCTTGTCGATCGATGTATCACTCGAAAGGTGTCGTCTTTTGGAATTTTTGAGATAGGCACCCTCTGAGGGGTAAAAACGTTATAAATGGTTAGGGGCCTCAAACCCAAATTTTAACCAAATTGGTGTCAAATCCGTATTTTTCTCTGAAAAGCACTTGCTGTTTGAAGTATTTTAGACCCCTAGTTTTTGAAATTCCGACTTCAAAAATAGGAGTAATAATTTTTAGACAATGGGTCCAAATCGAACTTTAACCTTCGATGTATCGGAAACTAAGAACGATTTCGACCCTTGGTTTGCGCCAAAAGTCTTAGAATTTTACACCCTCCCGAACGTTTTATCACAAGATAGGGATTGCCATTTGAAAATTTTGAGTTAACGGGCCTAACCCCCCCTTTGGAGGGGTGCCCCCGAAAGATTGACCCCCTCATAAGATAGTTTATTTTGAGTTATGAACATTGAACACCCCCAAAGTGTCGTTGTTTTATCTGAAGCCGTTCAAAAAATATTCAGGGGTCGCCGGATTTTTGGATCACCCTGTATAACTAAGCCGTTCAAAAAATATTCAGGGGTCGCCGGACTTTTGGATCACCCTGTATAATTTCTTTCCAAAACCCCCCAAGTTTTAATTTTTTGGGGTTTTTTTTTAAATTTTTGAATTGGCTTTTGTGACTACCCTGTTGAGAATTTATCAAAAATCCTAACAGATTCTGAAAGAACAGATCAAGACCTTCTGATTGATGTGTTACGTGTTACCTTTAAGTGCCAAAATGAGGTGTTTCTCGCCAAATTAAAATTTTGCTGATTAAATGACAGAATTGGCTCGATTCCATGGTTTGAACCATTTAAGCTCCAAAATTCTGATTTGGGGAGAAACACCTTAATTTTGAACTTTAAAGCAACTTGTGGCTTTTCAATCGAAAAGTCTTGATATGTTCTTTCAGAACCTATTTAGATTTTTCGCAACATTTTACATCAGAATTGAGTTTATTTGTCTGCATCAAAGCCTTGCGACTTTCTTTGCAATTTCGATTGACCAGTCATAATCGAGGTCAACGAGCAGGTGAGTTAAAAGGACGCATCAGGGACTTAATTGAGGACGCAGCCTGTGATACAAAACTCGGTGAGGCCCATGGAGACTCCCACTTCCAGTGGCCGAGTAAAATTAGGGCAATTCTTGCAGGATCTGCTGACCACCCCCGCAGTTCATTTTTAGAGAGAGGCTAAATGATGACGCAGCCCCAGCAGCAAGTTTGCGGATAGTCCGGAGCGTGAACTTTCTTCTCGATTCCATAGACGAAGAAAATTTTATCCCGACCCTTCCACGTGTACTTTATTAATGTTACGGGCACCACTCGAACTCTCTGTCTCTGGATAGGAAAGAAGAGAGAAGAAAAGTATCAGGACAATTCTAGATTGAAACCAATATTGTAACGTTGAATATTGTCTATTCATAGCTACCATTTATCTAAAAAGTCCTAGCACCCGTCTGTTCAACCGGATCGGAAACTGAGCCAAATGGCCCTGACCTGGTTTGACCTGGACGGATCGTTTGGCAGGAATATGCACTGCGCTTCGCTAAAAATTATACACAGCAAAACACTGGGTCACTCTGTAAACCATAATTAGTTGACTTCATTGTATTCTAATGTTGAAAGAGAGGATCTAATGAAATTCACCAAGAGACCCAGATGGTTTCGTCATCTCACTGGGAAAAAAAATAGTTAATCTAACAAGTTTAATTTTGAAAGTTGTGGCCGCAAAATGATTTTGCTAACTCAAGATAACAAAATTCTAAATCAACAAAATGTTCGTGATATTCACAAACCAATCTGTTTATCTAACTATGCATGTTGTCAGTTTAACACAATCATTTGTAGATTCAGCATTCCGTTCTCTTGAATTAACAAAATAATTTTGCTGTCACAACTTTTAACATAAAATTGTTTAGTGAATGTTTAATCATTTATTTTGGAATTTTAATATTAAATTGTTAGATCTACAACCCCTCTCCCCCAGTGCAATAATGAAATTATCTAGGTCTTTGGATGAATTTAATTATACCCTCTCTCCTTTCTTTCAAGGCAAAAATTTGAGCTAAGAATGTTGGATGACACTAAGGTCTCCCACATATATCACGATTCTCAATTTACCTAATTTTCTTCAAATCATCCTCCGCCTGATCCTCGTCCTCTTTTCACCCCTCATGTTTTTCTAATGCATATTGATAAATCGAAGAAGTTTCGAAGAAAATTGGAAAGAAATTCGAAGAACGCGTGATAAAAGTCGGCTCTAAGAATGGAAGAATGTAAAACGTGAATGTAAGCATACTTGGCAGATTATGTGTTGATCAGCAAACTGTTTGTGATGTTTTTTTACTAGTCTATAGGATGCACCGGTGACGGCTTCTTCGGGAAAATCCGCGAGTGGGCTCACAATTGCGTCCTGCTCGCTGAAAACCACTTCTCCAGAGACCTCACTAATGAACGTCCTCGGCAGACCGGTCTTCTCCAAAATGAACTCAGAACTGTTCACCTTCCTTGAAAAAATGGGAGGAACAAATTACTCGATTACTATACAAATAATTATTGTATAATTAAATGTTCAAAGACTAAGTGTGAAATTCAGAGACTTGGCTAGAGATCTCGTTCGCTTGGTTTGGCGTTTCTGAATTGCGATTTCGTGTCTCGATCTATCTTAAAAGTCTCTGGAGACTTTCTGGAAAACCTCAATGCGTTTTAGCCCAAAGTTTGTTTCTGAATTAATTGCAAATTGTGAACCTGGATGACGGTTCTAGTCCAGGCAAAGTCAATGAGATCTCAAGCAAACCCTCTGATTTGAACCCTTACACCTTTCGGCCAATATTTTAATTGCTTTTTCTTTAAACTGATTATGCTGTCTATTAGTGATGCTATCAGTCGAGAATTGTGAATTTTGGTATGACAACGCTATGATAACTGTTGTTAAGTTACCTGCTAGTTATAGCGCCTCGTAAAGGCTAATCATGGGTGTTGTTAAAAACGGACAATTAATCGATCGTTTCTTAAACCAAGAGCGTCTCTCATAAACAGTCCTAACGACCACCGGTTCTAGGAAAAAGCCCGCCGCTGGTGTCATTTTTTTCACTTTACAAGTCAAGGCGCGCGCTAAGTCAACTTTTAACGCGGAATGGACAATGTTGAGACTTTGGTCAAATCTTCGTGTTGTATGGTAAGCATGAACACTAACCCGTTTTCTCAAATGCAATGTTTTTGTGGTTTTGCCGAAGGCCTCCCATCTTCGAATTATAACTTGGGACGAAGTTCTTAGTTTCACCACAAAAACATCGTACATGACAAATGGAGTTGCGGTGTTTTTTTGCTTACCATTAATGCGGCAGTGTAGGTCGTTTCGGATGAGTTAGCTGTTCACTGATCTTTGCGATCACGTGATGTGAAGTAAAACACTTCCGATTGGTGGATACGTCGACTCCGACGCGTATAAAATACATACCAGTTAATATTAGTCGTATTTTGCTTTGTCATCGCGATGGCGATTTTGATTATTTATTTACGTAAATATGTTTTGGCGCATTTTAATTCTGTTTGCACGCTCACGCGATAACAAAGCAAAATACGACTATTGCGTAAACATGAGCCATTGGCGACTAATCTGAAACAATTAGCTCACTCATCTAAGAAGATTTGACGGCCTCAGGTTTTGTTACTTTGGATTGACTTGGATGTTTCTCATTTCTTTTTCGTATTTTCTTCTTCTTTTCAGATCAATTGAGCAGAATCGGTGTGTGATGGGTGGTGAGTTAAACTTCCGTTATGCTTACTCACCAAGTGATGGTGAGTTGAATGTAACAGATGATGAGTCCTGAGTTTTCGCACTGTGGACAACCCATTTTGCCAGTGGCTCTACACTTGTTACAGTCCATTCTTCCGTATCCGTGGTTTGATGCGCGACAGTAGAAGCACCGCTCTCTGTACTCCGTTTCTGCTGTAAACCCGTCACCATGACAGTGTAAACATCGGATCTGCTCAGTAGAAAATGAAAAAACTTGAATTAATTTTTGAAACTATAATTGAAATAAAAGAAGAAAAAAATAAAGAATAAAATAATTAGTTTCAGTTTTGAGAGCCCTCAGGACCGTAAGTGTCCTGGCTGTTCAATTAGGCTTTTCGCATGTTCGCCTGCATACTAATTTTGTTCGGGAGCTGGGACTCCTGAAGGCTAGAGATTTATCGCACGGTATTATGGCAATGAAACGCGAGGTTTCAAGGCGTAGGGGAGTCGCGGAACCCAATTTGAGCCTTAGTAGGCATTTTTTTTGGAGGTATGGCACCGAAGGGTTCGAAGCCCACCACCGCACCGTATGGTGTAATCCGAAAGGAGATTGACAATGACACAAATAGCTCCAAAAAAAAAAATTGATTTACATAAATTATTTGAGGAACAGCAAGTCAATTAGAAGATCAAGTACGCTTGCCATCTTATCAATGGTAAGTGGAAGCCCCCTTACTGACTTTTTCATTTTAAAAGACACTTTTGCAGAAAGAAAACACTATAAAGGAAAATTGTTCAATATTTCTAAACGAATGTTCCTCATTATTGTTTGTACTTTTTATCCCTTATTCTGTCTTTATTATGAATTTTTATCACTGTTTGCGTTTTAAAGTTAGCCAGGGAAGAGGAGACTTTGGCCACATCCTTTATAGAGAGTACAGCTATTTCTACGAAATGCCGTCTAATTTAGACTTTCACAGAGGAGAAAACATGACTCAAAAAAAGGTGGCGATGTGGCGTTGAAGGGAAAGAGAAGCAGGTGAATTGTAACCTCGGGGTTTTGCTGTATTGCTTTCGGTATTTATGGAAGTTGTGAAAACAGCATCTGATAAAGTGACATAGCTTAAACTGTCAAGGATAACGACAACCAGAGGTCAACTACCATTAAACCAGTGAAGTACTGTGATACATGGCATTCCGGTATCATAAAACGTATTGGTTACAAAAAATACTGAAAAAACAAATATTGGTCGTAATTTTTGTGACCTATAGGTATTACGATACTGGAATGCTACCTATCTGTACTTCGATGGTTTTGTGATTTACTCGGTCTCTATAGTTGTCGTGAACCGTAACGGTTTTAGCTATTTCACTTTTCCTGGGATAGTCCTTGTCAGGAATATCGTGAAGTGCTGAAAAAATTACCATAATTAATACTGTTATTGGTAGATTAGTGTAGATTAGTCCCTTACATTTTGGACACGATCAACACAAGTATTCATTGTCAACCTCTAAAAATTACAAGTTTATCGATATTGATTTTGTGTTTTAATGGCGGTGACCTACCCATCCCTTGCCCTTACATTCGTTGCAGAAATTGGTGCCGACGCCGAAACAGCGGTGACAAGACTTGAGAACCGATGAGTATGGCACTTGAATGACCCGAACCTCGTCTTGGAACAAATTCTCTGGCTCTACTTGGATTTCCCACGGGAGAGGGGCCGAGCCCTCAGCCCGATCTTCCAGAGGGAGACCGCTGTTCCACGCTTCAAAAACCCACGACACTTCCCGCGTCTCACAGAAAGAATCCAATTGGTACTGCAACAAAAAATGCAGACATCGAGAAAAAAATAAAGGAAAAAACAATCCGCGATATTATTGGAGCTGTTGCAAACTTTTGCTACAGGGTTTTTTTATTAGTCCATTCAGATGTAAAACCCTGCAAAAGAAATCACGTAATCCGCTCTCAAACGCAGCAAATACTTTTAATCGTGAGATCGTAATGGCGTTGATAGCCGTTTGAATCTTATGGCAATTGCATGCTTCTTCTTCTTGTTGTGTGGTGTCGCGAGAACACCAAGTATGGATGGATTTTAAGGAGATAGGGAAACCCAATGTAGAAGGCGGCTATCACTGCATTACGATCTCGGGTTTGGAAGCATTTTATGAGGTTGGGAGTGAATTAATTTCATGATTTTTTAGTGCTCTTATCTTATTCGTTCATTGTCTCCAAGGCTATTCTAAGTTTAGTATTATTTTGGTGTGGAGCGAATATAAAGCTATACTTTTAAGGTATTTAAAGCGAAACTTCTCAAAGAATGTGAAATTTGGGTAATATCAACGTCAAGAAGAAGTATCCCCTTCAAAAGTTTCCTTCATTGATTTCTCGGTTAATTTAGAAACATCTTGAAATTTCCTTAGTTTAAATTTTAGGTGTAGTGCCGTACTACTCTGAAAAAGTGCAATTGCATTTACTATCCAAAAATTCCTAAACAAATGTTTTGCTGAAGGGAATTTCTTTTGGGGCTGATTCTACCCACATTTACAAATGATATTACATCTTATCGTGTCCAGCGCGAATGATTCGAAGTATTTCGTCTTTTCGAGTTCGGTCCTCGGTTTTATCTGAACTTCGTGAGTTTTTTTTTTTTTTTTTTTTTTTTCCACATTTTATCATCCCTCCTCTCCCTTGTTTCACAATCGTTTGATGAAAATGGAGTAGAAGTTACACGATTTTGAATTCCATCAAGCATATGTAGAATATGGGGATGGGTCTCGAAATGCGCAACTCCAATTTTCAACGTAGGCAAAATAAATTAGTGTCATACGTGGAAGCACATCACAAAATGGGGTCTGAAATCCAAATCGAAATTTTAATCATCATGCCAAGGAAAAATGGAAAAGCCTCAGCCGCGGTAAGGGTGCAATTATTGGAATTTTTAAACCAATAATTTTTTTATTTGGTTTCAACTGAATTTGCAGCGGCAGCACAACATCTTTGATGGTTGGCGATGTTTTTATGTTTGTGAGATTGCTTGTTTCACTGGATTCCTCAGAGAGGCTTACTTGAATTTGTTTGACTGCCTTTCGGCTCTGACGATGTTGACAGTTGTGCTTCCTGGGGCTGTGAAACAATCTCACTAGTTTTGACCAGTTCGACCCTGAAATTCGGTAGAGTTGAATTACAAAAATACTGCTTCATATGTATGTGTATTCTCACTGAAACATTAAACCACTGTGGCTGCGCTTCGTATGCCGCCCCTCATCGGTGCGAAATTAAAAAGATAACAATGTTACAATCGAAATCGCTTAATACAATTATTTGTAGTTGCTTTGTATCTTCAAAAATAAAAAAAATAAAAAATAAATAAAAAAAAAAAAGATAACATTTTCAAATCATCCTTATTTTAAATCTAGGGAAAAAGTACAGCAGTGTTTTGCTGCGCACTCTGGCAACCATGTTGCTCGCCACTGACTCACCCAAATGAGTGTGTTGGGATTAATATCACTGAGTTAACTAAAGTATAGGGTAAAAACTCACGTGGAATGTAGACGAAGATTGCATGTCATTAATTATCATAGTTTTCACTGGCGCTTTCCCGTAGCAAGAATGTTTCGAAACGTAAATCTGGAGGTAGTTCCTCGCCTGCTGATCTGCGAGGTTCTCCGACCCAGGAATGTTGGTGAAATGTCTCCAGGTATCTGCTTCCCTCATCGATCTTCGACACCTTAAGGATTTTGGTGGGGCCACAGCCACTGTGAAATATGCCAGAAAAACAAACGTATTAGATCGATAAATCGATCCCTAACCAGCCCCGAACCCAAAAGATCCCCAATTTAATGTGCATATTCGTATTTTCCATAATAGTTTTACCAAGCCGAAAAATAAGGGATGGAAACAGAACAACCGATACGACCTTTTTGCGATCATTCATTCTTAACATGATTAAATGTTAACGGAGTGCAGGTCAAGAACCACCAAGATAAATTAAGGACACCTCTTATCTCGACACCTTTCCATGTAACAAGCTGTTATTCACTTTCTATAGCATACGTCCATCTTTCGCGTTGGTTGCATAAATAGCCCATTATCACTGAACATAAATGTTTAAAAGTTCAGCTTTAATATCCAGCGTTTTGAATTCCATGAGCTAAATAGGAAAAGACCAGACTTCCAATTTCAGATTTATAATTGTAAAACTAATAAATCAGATTTTTTTCACAAGGCTCAGGAAACGGTTTTCTCTTCTCATGAAAAAGAGTATAACAACTACATTATAAAATAAGAAGCCGTTTTCATTCCATAGCCATAAAATTATGGTGTCAAGCGGTGGGCCTAAAAATCCAGCCATAATTTTTTGTTTTCGTGCAAGGTTGACAACAGTCATTTATTTGTATGTTTCCACATCTTTAATCGGCCCCTCAAAGAACTTCCAAACGTACGAGGGTCGTTTCAAAAGTAAGTTTCCCTATTTAATATCTCACCAACCAAAATAGATAGAGAATTTCTGTGAAAACCATTCGACACTCACTACTCTTACGGTTCTAACCGTTTTTACATAATTTAAATTAGGCAAAATGGCGTTCATTTTTCTCCGGCCACCTTACCGTCGCTGCGGGTCCAAAATTTTACGTATTTCAAGCCAGTTAGAATAGATGGAAACCATAACCCTTATCGAAAAAAAGAAGGAATAAAATGTGAAGAGGTGGTTTTAACAATTCTTAAAGGAGCATCTTACCTCATTTCTTGACGGATCCTCCACCGATATCCAGACATTTTTGATACCATAGTACCAGATTCTTAAAGCCCTCGCTAAAGGAGTCCTTACTTTGACTTTCAATCCAAGAGTTAACTGCCATCAACTGTTGACTTCATCGTCGTTAGCAAAACTTTTGTCTATTACGATCCTTTAAATGGGAAATTTTCTTTCATCCCCCATACTCTCCAGGCCTTGCGTCCAGTGATGACCATATTTCTCCGTGTCTCAAAACCGCTCTTGGAGGCAGAAGTTTTGCTAACGACGATGAAGTTAAATGACAGTCAACTCTTGGATTGAACGTTAAAGTAAGGACGTCTCTAGCGAAGGCCGTAGGAATCTGATACTGTGATATCAAAAATTGCTGGATATCGGTGGAGGATACGTCAAAAAGTGGGGTTAGATGCTCCATTATGAGTTGTTAAAACCACATTCAAACCAGGTGTTCTCATCCTTTTTCGATACGGCCCGGTTCCCATCTATGTATACAGGGTGTTGAAAAACAGTTCCCGAATATTTCAGGGGCGAACTGTGCAGGTCAAAATAAGACCTTTTTTTCCAATAAACATGTGTCCGAAAATGCCCCCCCTTTTGAGCTACAGCCCCCCAGAGTTTTAAAAAATTGACGGTTTTTTTGGGATAGCGACCACTATTTTGAACCAAATGTCCTAAAACTTGGTGTCCAAGGATAATTTTACGTGTAGAATCCATTATTGACCTCGAAAAATTCAGAAATTGAGTCTAACTGTACCTTTCACGCAATCTTGTAAGTACCTTTAACGGCACGAATTTTATGTTACGGATTAAAATTTTGAAGAATAATTACCGAAATCAGATGCGAAAAACCCTTAGAAAGATTTTTGGTCCTCTTTGTTTCTTTCGATACGACGCGTTTTAAGCGAGATAATCGCTGCACAGTGTGGAAAAGTTAGCGCTTTTACCATGAAAAACGGCAGTGAGTATGCAACCCGCCTCTCCGCTGCTTCTACGGGCCGGCCGCTATGGTAAAAGCGCTGACTTTTCCACACTGTGCAGCAATTATCTCGCTTAAAACGCGTCGTATCGAAAGAAACAAAGAGGACCAAAAATCTTTCTAAGGGTTTTCGCATCTGATTTCGGTAATTATTCTTCAAAATTTCAATCCGTAACATAAAATTCGTGCCGTTAAAGGTACAAGATTGCGTGAAAAGTACAGTTAGACTCAATTTCTGAATTTTTCGAGGTCATTAATGGATTCTACACGTAAAATTATCCTTGGACACCAAGTTTTAGGACATTTGGTTCATAATAGTGGTCGCTATTCCAAAAAAACCGTAAATTTTTTAAAACTTTGGGGGGCTGTAGCTCAAAAGGGGGGCATTTTCGGACACATGTTTATTGGAAAAAAAGGTCTTATTTCGACCTGTAGAATTCGCCCTGAAATATTCGGGAACAGTTTTTACACACCCTGTATTTTAACTAGCTCAGATTACGAAAAAATTTGGACCCGCAGCTACAGTAGGTGGTCGCAGAAAAATGAACGCAATTTTGTCAATTTTCGTCAAATCTAAATTCTGTGAAAATGGTTGAAACCTTGAAAGTAATGAGCGTCAAATGGTTTTTACCGACTTGTTCTATCTTCTATCTACATATTTTGGAAGCCGAGGTATTAAACAAGGAAACTTACTTTTGAAACGACCCTCGTATGAATCGATTATTGCAATATGGTTGCATTAGGTAGTTTATCTGTTTTGACACCACCATTTTCATTTGAAAATCCCTTTACGGGAAATTACGTTACCCGAAGTTTGGTTTGTTATTTCACATTGTTCAAGTACGCACTAATTATTGTGATCCCGTACACTCGTAGAGCGCCTTCAATTGATAGTGTAGGCAAAAACGAGTATCACGGAGTAGGAACATTTATCTACTCGCTTGATTTGAATGAGGTCGAGTCGCGTTGTCGCTATGACTTGACTTGATCGACTTGGTTACCGGGACCAATATTTTACTGCTCAGACAGAGAGTGCATGATTTAACTAATACACAAATTTTATATTTGGCATGTGTAAAAAACAACATTGCTTGTTCCATTGGAAAAACGTATTTTAAATATCTATCACCAGAATTCAAAAGAAGGATACAAGAATTACATTGAATGGGGCTCTTGCAAACTGTTGCTGTGGGCAAATGAATAGTCCAATTTTATATGAAACTAAGCGAAAATCACGAAAATCGCTCTTAGAAAGTCTAAAATTCAGTAATAAACTCACATAACTGCTAAAACGTCAAATTCGTAATGGCGGTTCAACGTAAGTATCATGGGAGATTCCTGTCTAATTTCTCACTTGCTCGAAGGAAGCACAGAGTCTCGATTTAGATAGGAATCTCCCCCATGATACCTGCGTCTTTTCGCCAGTAAGCCCGATTCTGAGAGTGAATTTCGTGATTTTTTGGTGTACTCATCGTCATTTGTACAGGTTTTTATGCAAGAATCGACTCTTCAATCTCCTGTAGCAAAAGTTTGCAAGAGCCCCATTATGGTTTGAAAGTACTTTTGATAACCCCTGTCTTAAAATTTTTCCGTTTACACTGTATAGTCATACTATTTATAAGTAAACATCCCTTTTCATCCCGTTCAAAGAGCTTGATTCAAAATGGGGGTTTTTCTCCCCCCCACCGATTTTCCTGAAACTTTGTATTTTGATAGTACTTGATATAAGTAGTCTTTTTTTTCAAATAAAGTTTTTCCAAAAATAATTAGGGGAGGAGTTACAGTGTTGCAAAGTTGCACCTTTCAAAAATTCATAACTTTCGCGTAAATCATCCGATTGAAACGCGGTTTTCACTAAAAGATGCGGATTGTAAAGCACTTTCATGCCATCCAAACGAAATTCAATTTTAATAATTTTTGACTTAGTTATCGTCATTTTTGTGATTTTTAGGCCACTCAAAATCTACTTAAAGTAAAATAAAAAAAAATGGTATTTTTTGATTTTGACCGGTTTGAAATATGTTATTTCTCTTTGAATTCTGCGTAAAATGAGCCCAAGCAGAATGCAGGGCGATTTTTTGTTCTGGAGTTATGCATTTTTTAGTAAGCGAAAAACGAGTTTTTTAGGGTACCCATGAGCGTTCGATAGAGAGGCTCAAGTCAAATAAATGGAAACTGTATTTTTTGATTTTGATCAAATTGAAATATGTTATTCCTACTTAAATTCTGCGTAAAATGAGCCCAAGCAGAATGTGGGGCGATTTTTAGTTGCGGAGCTATGCGCGTTTTAGTAAGCGAAAGTCGAGCGTTCTATGGAGAGGCTCAAAGACGTGGGTAGCCCGGGTAGCCTCAACCACTCGACTTTCGCTTACTAAAACGCGCATAGCTCCGCAACTAAAAATCGCCCCACATTCTGCTTGGGCTCATTTTACGCAGAATTTAAGTAGGAATAACATATTTCAATTTGATCAAAATCAAAATATACAGTTTCCATTTATTTGACTTGAGCCTCTCTATCGAACGCTCATGGGTACCCTAAAAAACTCGTTTTTCGCTTACTAAAAAATGCATAACTCCAGAACAAAAAATCGCCCTGCATTCTGCTTGGGCTCATTTTACGCAGAATTTAAAGAGAAATAACATATTTCAAACCGGTCAAAATCAAAAAATACCATTTTTTTTTATTTTACTTTAAGTAGATTTTGAGTGGCCTAAAAATCACAAAAATGACGATAACTAAGTCAAAAATTATTAAAATTGAATTTCGTTTGGATGGCATGAAAGTGCTTTACAATCCGCATCTTTTAGTGAAAACCGCGTTTCAATCGGATGATTTACGCGAAAGTTATGAATTTTTGAAAGGTGCAACTTTGCAACACTGTAACTCCTCCCCTAATTATTTTTGGAAAAACTTTATTTGAAAAAAAAGACTACTTATATCAAGTACTATCAAAATACAAAGTTTCAGGAAAATCGGTGGGGGGGAGAAAAACCCCCATTTTGAATCAAGCTCTTTGCATCCTAAACCAGTCAAAAGTAAGTACAAGGGGAGGCGGAGCCTGCTTAACCACGTCTGTGAATGGGGCTCTTGCAAACTTTTGCTATAGGGGATTGAAAAGTTAATTCTTGCTTATAAAGCTGCACAAATGACGATGAATACGCTTGAAAATCACGAAATTCACTCCTTCATACTACCAGAGGGGGTATATAGGGTATATATCCCCCTATACCTAGAGACATATCTCCGTGTTCCCGTAGAGAAAGTGACAAATTGGACCGGAATCTCCCATGATACTTTCGTCGCTCCGCCCGCCGTTACAATCCCTTTACAGCTGTTTTCTGAGTTTATTACCTACTAAATTTCAGACTTTTTTAGTGTGATTTTTGCCGGTTTTTGCATCAGATTTTACTAATAATAATTTGCTTGTAGCAAAAGTTTGCAAGAGCCCCATTCCGTATTATCAGCCGATGAGTCAGTTGCAAACTTTTGCTTCAGCTATAAAGAGGGTCTTTAATTACTTGAAAATAACGTTGGGAGTAAGTTTAAGTTCCTAAATTGACTCACTAACTCAAAAAATTCATTTAACGAAATTCCAAGATGGTGGTCAAATGAGAGGTTCACAATGAGGGTCCCATCTAAGCGGAACTCTCTATTCTTAGAAAAGATACTCATCATAGAGAAAAATCTGCAATTAGATGGGACTTTTTCATTGTGACTCGCTCATTCGACCGCCATTTTGAATTTCTCATAAAACAATTTTTGTGTGTTTATAAGTGGACCATCATCTTGGATTTTTCTTAAACGCTTTTTGTGGGTTCGTAAGTGGATTGTGAGACTTTTGATGTTTTAAATGTGATTGTTAAGCTATTTTATTACGAAATCGACCTTCCATATTTTGTAACCGACCCATCCATTTCATGAAGTCTAGGTCAGTCTCTATTGAGCACTCCTCGTTCTTTCGACTGCGTGACCTTTTCATGACCACGCACTCACGAGGAAAATGTCCCCGCAAAGAAATGACCACGAGGAGAAAGCCGTAAATCGAAGCATTAAACTCCGCATTTTCAAGACGCGTTGAAAGAACCCGTGGCCATGGGGTGGCTTTAAAAACGCCGAACAGAACGAACGGCTATTGATTTCCGATGAAGTTTGTTTATCTGCGAAAACCCGTGTAATTTAGAACATAATTTTGGGACAAGAGCTCCTAGAACATGAAATACCAGTAGCGGCTCGTGCTATTTGGCAACAGTGTTTTTCCTCTATCTGGTTCATGTAAAACAATCGATTCGATAGTGAAGCAGCGCTTCACCAGCATTCGATTGTTTTACATAGAGTCAAATGGAGGAAAAACATCGTTGTCAAATTGCACGAGCCGCCTCTGAATACCCTCGCCGCGCGCTTGTAGAATTCAGCGCGTCGTAATAATATTGAGTTTTTCAGAAAAAGCTCACGTGCCCTATTTTTTTACCAATGTTTCTAACTGATGTCGCAATTGTCAACTTGATATCGGAGTGTAAGGCAAACATTCTGAACAGTTACAGAAAGCTATGTAAATCATCTCTATTTTCTTTCTTTTTTAAGTTACATCTCGTGATCTTTATTGCGATTCCGTATATTCAACGGCACATCAGGAGTCGCCCGACGCCCATGCTTTAATCTCTGTAGCATGGTGTTACCTGCAGGTAACAACAAAAATACGTGTATATGGAAATTCGAAAAAATATTGGCACTTATCGAAATTCTTAGAAAATTGAGCCCAAGAAGCTTTAGTATGACCGACACTCATTAGCACTAGAAAAAATATTTCACGCAATGTAGAAAGTTAAAACAGTGGCGAGGCTTGAAATTCGGTAACGTGAAATTTTGTCTGTATTCGAACGCAAAAAGATCGAATACGGAACTTTCACAGCAAACTCAATTATTCAATTTATGTTCATGCAGGTTCTAAATAGAAAAAGTGCAACGTTGCCAGATTAAATGCCACACACAAAATTGAGCTCTTTCAAGGTTTTGTTTGATCAACGAATCGCATGTAAAATTTGGCGGAAATAACGATGAGACCATTCAAAAACGTCTGAAAACTCATCATCTACCACTGATAGCAGAAGCGCTTTGGTAGTGCTGACAAACCCGTTAGTAGGAAAATGACCCAGCAAAAGACTTCAATTTGAGTCATCCAAATCTTTGGTTCGCCTTGTAAAATCTGTTTTATTTAGGCGCACAAAACCTTTGGTTAGCTCTATTAAAGTATTTTGCAGTGGCGTAGCGTGCAATTCGGCAATGTTGCTCGGTGTCCATTTAAATACATGTAAAAGGTCAAATGCGAAGGTGTTCACCGAACATTCATTAGTTCGATCTTTTTCACGGGTTTAAATGGACACAGTGCAACGTTGTCGAATTGCACGCTACGCCACTGGTCTTTTGCTGGGTCATTTTCCCACCAAAGGTTTTTCCAGCGCTACCAAAGCGTTGTTATTACTGTTTTTGCTGTGAGGGAGAAAATTCATTTTAAACTTTTGAATGGCCCACCCGTCGTGCATTGCGTGTACACATTTATACATCATAGCTAATGACGTGTTTGCACCCAAACCAACAACCTCCATTTTGGCTACGAACTGCATGCTCCGTGTTCTTGTACAGATTCGGTACGAAGGAAACATGCTAGTTACGGGGTATTTGCTGTTAGGTTGTTGGTTGTTAGTTTTCAGGTGTATTTTCTCCCTCAGGAGTTAGTTTTCAACTTCATTGATATACTCTCTCTGATAGTTTCACGGAATTTTACGTGGGACTCAAAGATCCACCTTTTGCGCTTTGAAAAAAAAACAAAAACAAACAAAAAAAAGCAAAACAGAAACAAACAAAAAAACAAACTTGCATGCTCTATTATGCACGCTGCGTTCAGAGAGTAACTAACGATCAACTCCATACATAATCATTAGCAGTTGGTTCTCTTTTTAAATCCCTAATTACTTGTTTGCTTGTGTGTGTGTTTATTTATTTGGTTGGTTGTCTGTCTGTATGTCTGCCTGTTTTGTTTGTTTCTACGCATGATTTAGTTTTAGTTCTCATTCCTAATGACTTTCAGTATTTTCCCAAAACTGTAAAAAATTTCGAAATGCTGAGATATTTTCAGGTAACCGCAAGGGCGCAAGACTAACACTCTTTCATCTAAATAGTGTTCTTCGCCCACGCATTCATTTTTCTATCGTGTAAAACTATGATATTAATTTTATCTACATTTTATCTCTTTTGTTGAAAGCATAAAGGAACGAAAAGTTGGCAAGTGAACAAAACGAATGAATGGATCAGTTTGAAAATTATATGAAAATGAAACAACAACACAAAAATAATAATAAAAAAAAGGAGATTTTAATCTCTTGAATAGATGTTGAGTGAGAGGCATCATTTGAGCAGAACTGAAATAGTATTCTTAGACGACAGGTATTTTGAGAATAGTTTGGCCACAGACATTAATAAAACAGCCGATAAGAGAACCCAAGACAAAATAAATCAAGTTGGATTGCTTATTTTTAGAGACGAGGGATTCACCATGACCCAATCCGAACGATCAATTTCCAGTAATTTGTCACCTGGACTGAAAGAAGTAATTAATCAAAATACTTTATTTATGGATTTACGAACCCTTTACACTTATTTACGAGTTGTTATGATCATACGTCTGATTTACAAGCAAACAAACTCATGGAGAAACAATTTTAATAAAGTGCATGGACTGCTCTTCTAACAAAATTAAATTGACAAGATTTCGATCAAATGGCGTTATCAATGGGTCTGTAGCAAACTTTTACTATAGCTATGGAGAGGGCCAATGGGGCTCTTTCAAACTTTTGCTGTGAGCAAATGATTTGTTTATTCTGATGTAAAAACCAGCGAAAATCACGAAAATCACACTGAGAAAGTATAAAATTTAGTATTAAACCCTTATAATGACTGAAGTGGCAAGACTGTAATGGCAGTTCGACGCAGGTATCATGAGAGATTCCTGACTATTATGTCACTTTCTCTACGGAAACGCAAAGATACTTCTCAATTTAGATAGGAATCTCCTGTGATACCTGCGACAAACCGCCATTAAGCTCGATTCTGAGAGTGAATTTCGTGATTTTTTGGTGTACTCATCGTCATTTTTATAGGTTTTTATGCATGAAGCAACTCTTCAATCCCGTGTAGCAAAAGTTTGCAAGAGCCTCATTCTGGCGTAAAAATCACTTGAAAATAATGTTGGGAGTATCTTGGAGTTCCTGAAGTGACTAAAAAACTCAACAAATGCGTGCAACAAAATTCCAAGATGTTGCATGGTCAAATGAGCGGGTCTTAATGGGGTAGTCCCATCTGTTGCAACGAACTGGCAACGGTGTCATCATATGTTAGATACAACTTTAATCAATGGTTGTTCTTTTCCTAACCTAGAGGAGTTTTTATCTTGTCCTACTATGAATGATATTTAGAACGTATTTGTCATATTAAATAATGATTCATTCTCCATTATTCTTCGTGAATTCTAATTCTAATTTTATTGTTTCTTGGTGAAACATCATCTAATCGCAACTTTTTATGCTGAGAGAAGGGATTTATCACAGACACAGCTGGAATTAGAAAAAAAGCTTCCTTTGTGGCTCGCTCACTTGATGACCGTCACTTTGGAATTTAGTTAACACGCATTTATTGAGTTTGTGAGTCTATTTTGGAACTTTCAGAGGCTCTCACCCCGGCAACAAATTGAGATTTGGACGTAATAATTCCTTTTCGCTTATCAACTTTATAATATCTAAAGAATGAATTTCAGATCAATTCAATACTCAGAAGTTCATAATTTCCTTTGTATGCGTCCTCTCTGGACGTACTGAAGATGTTGTACGCTTTTTTATTTCTTTACCTGCCGGGCAACGTCATTTTAAAGTGATTTTAGCATCATCAGAAAGGGCAGATGGCCCATCTCTTCTGCTGTAACAAACGTTTGCAACGGTCCGACACACTGTTGGCGTCTTGTCATGTATACGTTGCATTTGATGTTATACTTATAATAACTTGTCCTATTTAGAGAAGTGTCGTAGCGTACACCAAGGTAAAGTTGCATTTTGTCCATTTAAACCAACGAAAAAGATCGCATTTGAGGGTGCTCAGTGCTCTTAGCACACCCAAAGGTTTCATATTTCCGACATTGGTTTAAACAGGAAAAAAATGCAACGTTGCGTGATTGCACGCTACGCCGCGCCGCTGTTTATTTACAATTAAGGAAGATGTATCAAATTAAAAGCGAATCCTACTTGGTTCGAAGGTCAGCTCCTCGTATCCATCGACGAAGTCAGAAGGGTCCAACTGAGGAAGACTCGGCGCTGCGCTGCTGTCATCCCAACCAGTTGCATGGCCTGCACAGTTTTAGGTCAATGTACATTACTTCTCGAATCCCTGATGTTTTACTTTATATTGACCCAATAGTCTTAAGAATTTTAGGTCAAACATTGGCATTTAAAATAATAAATTGGTAACATAAGCTAAGTTGCTCATCTAACTCTCTTGAGTATTCCCCGAAAAAATTCCCATTCCTTGGCCTCCTCTGTGTCCTTGTTTTGGGAAGGCCGTTTCCCCAAATTCGGGTTTTTGGGCATAAATTTGTCGGTGTTTTTACAAAGAGACCTAAGTCAATTAAATGGTTCATCTCGTTGCTGTCTCTTACCTCAGTAGCGAACCAAGCAATTACAATATTTGCATTTTTTTTTTTTTGTAATTTGTAATATATTTACTTTGTTGCACGTAAAATCAGGAGAAAACCTGAATTTATTGCAAGATAATTCCTACAGGCAATCCCGTTAGCCCTGCGTCGACGATTCGACGCAACCAACGCATTGAAGGTAAAAACAACGAACTCTTCTCTTTATTTTTTTCTGTTCTCTCATAATCTAAAAAAATACAGGTAACGTGTACTGCCGGTTGCATCGAATCGTCAACGGAGGACTTATGAAACTGCTTGTACTTTCATGGTGTTCTTCATTCAATTGATTTCATAATTTCGAAAAATTCATAATGTCTTGAAATGAGCCATCAGACGTTGCAAAAATTGTGCAGATCTTTGATATTTTCAAAAGTGACTGAAATTACACTCCGTTTGAATTCATTTTCTCCTGGAAAATTTGTCTAATTTAAGTGCAAAGTTTGCCAAAATATTTGGTTTGGTTTTTTTTCAAGATTCCTCAATCATACTTTTTACGGAATGATTGTTGCACACGCTTTGGAACGTCTGATGGACGTTATAAATTCTCTTCCCTCAATTATTCAGCGTGACTTGAGTGAGGTTAAAAAGACAAACTTTACGGAAAACGCTGTCTCAAATATCAAGTAGAACTTTAAAATTCTCTAACTGCACTGCACTGAAAAGAATAATGACCAGAAGCACTACAAATCTATCAACCGATATTAAGATAATTCCAGGGTCAATTGGTTTGAACCGTGGACTCCACGTCGCGCTGCTCGAAAAGTCAACAGATTTTGTCTAAAAATTGACGAATTAACGCTAAAAGCACACATTTGAGGAACGTCAGCACCTGCGAGCATACTTCAGGAAGATATCCTGAAAGTTTCCACCAAAAACACTCAGAAATAAAGCCGGAAATTATGCAATACAAAAATTCCCATTAACCTCAATGAGTGCTAGTGAGGCTGATAGACATATTTTCTCTCTCACTCACTATAAACTTATGGTGAAATGAATTTCATAATTTACGGCTTTATTTCTCAATTACTTTGCTCGTTTCGGGCTCAAAAAATCCGTAAAAAATTTCGCAGGTACTGATATTATTGGATTTTGCGGTTTTTCTATGGTTTCAGCTTAAAATTCCAAAAACATAAGCGGCAAGTGGCGCTATCCATCGGATTGAAATCTGGAAAAGTTTCGCCTGGAATCACCTTAATTAAGTCTGGTACTGTGACCATCAGAAGATCGTAACATTAGAGTTTTCTGTTAAGTAAAAGTACTGGACTCTCCGCGGTTGACATATCGCTGTGTTTCTGAAAATATCGTTAGAATTCAGAAATTATAATTTATATTTTTCATCAAGCAAAAACAAGTTTAAAACTTTCCCAATTTTTGGAATGTAGAAAAGTCGAATGAACCGGCATTGTTTGTGAATGCCTCATAACACATTCAACAGATTCATTCACTTCACAGTGCACGCACATATGTTTTTACGAAAAATCAAACGACATAAATTGAACTCACGATGATAACGCATGTTTCGGAATACAAAAGTAGTCGCAAAAAAGGCTGTTCACCCCGAAGAAAATATCATCACCCAAAAATCGGAGGGAACAACTAACAACTCGAGAAAAATACTGCTTTCAAATTACACAAAATGCTTTGACGAAATTTTAGAAATGTAATTACTGAAGAGGAATTCAACGGAGCAATTTGTTTGAGATCAACCGTGCGACCATCGCGCGAAAAAGGTGACGAGGGAGCTTAACAAGGTCGTTCAAATCTATGACAGACACAAATCAACTATCGGGATGAACTTGTCGGAATGTTAGGAGGGGTGGAGAGTCATAGAACGAAGCTAATTACTGAGATTTAAGAAAATATAATAGGAGAGATTAGGTGGATTTAAGATAATATAATAGGAGAGATTAAGTGTATCATAACCTAGTATTAATCATGGTAACGAATAAGATAGTTCCAAATGGCACCCGACACAAGACGCCTCAGAGTTTCGGCGGAAAATCCACGCACGGAGCACGCGGCACGGGACAATACTGACGGCAGCCAGCCGGCTGAAATTATAGATGGGCAATTAATAGTCTCGCTATCCCTCTCTTTCTCTCTCTCGAGAAAGAAAGAATGATCCCCGCCTCCACTTCTCTATCTCACTCTGGTGAAAAAAATAAAAAGAAGGAGATACCTCTGCTCCGTTTGATCCTCATCAACCGTAATCGGGGAGAGCATTTATCCCTGCCACGCACGTGAAGATGGTTCCGCGGGGTAAGCTCCTCCCCTCCCCTCCCCCACCAGTCCCATCCGTGACTGCCCGCCTTAGGTTTGTTTACATTAACATGGTTTTTCGGCTATTTCTGTTTCGGACACTCCATCTCTTTGTTGTTACGGGCTGCTCCTCCGCGTGAGTTCATGCGTTTCGCTAGACACCCCTCTCCCCCTTTCTTTCTGGATTCGCGCTTCCAACATTCCGTAAAATAGTATTCCTCGATTGTGAGCCCCGAATTGATAATCGATCAACGAGGAGGCATTTCGTGGATTCTAGTGGTCTTGAACTCGCTCAATTTCATCGACTCCTGAAAACTATCGACTGATTCAGCCGGGGTCCGATCAAGTTGGAATTCGACCTAGGTCGAACCGATGAGCAACAATCAACTTCAAGCGAAGCTTGAGCCACACTAGAGCTTCACTTGAGGGTCATCGATGACGTTTGGTGAGCAAAGACTGAGGTAATGCTATTTCAAGTCAAGTCATACTTGTCGCCAACTTGATCGGGCCCTAGAGCTGCGTTTTGAGACTCCTGAGTAGATTTTTTTTTTTTAATTCACTGTTAGTTCCGCCAGACGGCGGAAGGATGACGTAGTCCAGGTCAACATTAATACCAGTAATACCACACCTTTCCCCCGAAAATACTCTGATGTGTCACCTTTTTGTCCACCGATGGGAACATCATCGACTTAAAAATTGGGTGGCTGTTAGATATTCACCGATGGGTCTATCGGTTTAAAAAGTATTACGGATCAGAAAATTGTCTGATCTTAATGTCATGATATACGTGTAGTATAAACATATTGCTAAACGGTCTGACGGGGTTAGAGACAAATAGAGACGGAGCACTACGTTAAAATACATTGGGAAGATTTGAGGCACACTGAATTTTCGGTGATTCAACAAAATAACATGTGAAACAACATTCAACACCTTGAGATATCGCATGGTGTTGAATGGTGACATTCGGAAAACACGGAAGGGATGCACGGGAAGTGAAGAGGAGGGTGCTCACCATTCAACATCATGCGACGTTGACTAATGTTTTGTTGAATCCGCGAGAATTCGCTGAGTGCCTCTGCTGCAGCCAGTTAGTACTCCGTCTCTATTTGTCTCTGGACGGGGTCGTCCTTTCGTCAACCGGTCATCGGAGAAACAAATAATTCTACTTAGGATCCCCAAAATGGCAGCCGTGTGATTCAGTGGTGACGCTAGTAGCGACGGTTTTTTTTTTTTTTTTTTTTTTTTCCTAATGATTAGCTCTTTAGCCTAAAGTTTTCATTTTGCCTAATCCTGAAATTGAAGGCGCATCTTATAATCATTAAAATAGACTCCTGCATTCCTGTAAGCTTCCCTCTGAGGAAAATTTTCCAGTTAATTCAACCGGGCGTCTGTTTAATACTAAACCGGAATTCCTATTTTGTCAAAGAGAATTACTGTTATTTCAACAGGAATTCTTGTTGGAGTAGCAAGAATTTATTGTTAAAATAACAGGAATGCCAGTTAAGTAAGCACTAACAAGACGCCCGGTTACGGCAACAGGAAAATTTTCTTATCGCATCTTTTAGACTCGCGGCACGCTACCGCACTGATGATACTGAATAGTAAATGCATGAAGTACACGTTCTTTTTTCGGTTTAGGGAATTCCCAGAAAGTACCTGTCGTTGAACAGCTTTAATTAAAAGTGAAATTTAATTTTTTTTTTTTTTTTTTTTTTTTTTTAATTTCTTTAATCCAAATCAATGTAAATTCAACCGCTAATCTCACAAATTAGTGGAGGTTGAAGTTTGCTTGAATGGTTATAAGATGTGCCTTCAATTTCATGGGTAGGCAAAATAGCAACTTCCATGCACGAATAATTGATTATTCTAAGTTTAATGTTGTTACCGTTGCGTTGATTGAAAGGAAATAAGTAATTTGAAGTCATCATATAAGATTGATCAGAAATCTATCGTTTCTGCTTCTCGTTCATTACGATAACAACAATGCTTTATCTGTATATTGAGAATTGTCAGCTTTTGCGCTATTCTCAGTTCACTTAATTTTATAACAAACTTTTGGGATAAAAGTAAGCAGAAAACTGTGAAGATGGGGCAGAAATGAAGTCTAAAATTCAGAACATTTCCTCACAAAACCTTCCTGTTTCCTGAGCAAAATCATCGAGAGTGCGCTTTTTTTTTTTTTTTTTTTTTTTTTTTTTTTTTAAATATCTTTTAGGCCCTGCTTATTTAGTATACATCAATGGGCTTCCTGTTTCCTGAGCAAAATCATCGAGAGTGCGCTTTTTTTTTTTTTTTTTTTTTTTTTTTTAAATATCTTTTAGGCCCTGCTTATTTAGTATACATCAATGGGAACCACCACATTTCAAAAGAAAATAAAACTTGCGTTTTTCCATGCATTTGTCCGTGTATTTTAGTCGTTTAGGTCATCGACTGTTATTTTCATTCGATCGTGATGGATCCAAATTTCGACTTTTACAAGAATTTTGCTTATCAAGTTAAATGCAGTATACCTCTGTAAAAATATGGAATCATGAATTCTGTTATCGCCTTGTAAGAAGTAATACGTTTCTGAAAAGAAAGTGGACGAACCTTTCCATAAATTAACACAACCCACACTTGGCCTTGAGGATTGGACTTCATAATCTTGGACACAATTTATCGATTGTCCAAAGATTAGAATTTGACCAAAATGGCACCAGAAAAAAGTTGCTGGACAAAAATCCATGGCCTACATAAATGGACCAAAATAACATTTAAAAAAGTTACTCTGGACATTAAGCATATTGGATAAACTGTCCGATAACCAACGATACATCTATCAAATATGTACATTGGGAAAGATACGAAAAATTACACCTCTCCTAACCTAAAAATCCTCCAGAAATGCCACTCTGTATAAATGTTTAACTATTCGGAAGAGACGGGCATATCCCCTTTTCACGGAAATTAGTCAATAAAATACACATGTTAACGGGCCCCGGTGTTGCCAGATTGGGGTGAAAAAGCCGTACGTTTTACATTGGTTTAAATGGGGACGATACGGCTTTTTACCCTCCATCTGCCAACACTGAGGGCCCCGAAGTGGTTTTGAACCAAACTTGAGTAATAAAACGACGGTGAAACGCTGGCAATGCTACAGATGAAAATTCGAGAATTAATTGGGCGATTTCTTTTTGACGCGCGATTTTTTGCAGAGACAACGATAACATGCTACAGAATACGCATCTATCGTCGGTGATCCACCCAAACGCTGCATTGTCTGACGATCTGACTTACACATACACCCCTCTTTCTCTGTATCGATTTGGATCTAAGCCAAAACGCGGATCGTTTATTGAAAGCGTTCGATGAAATTAGTGGTTTTTTTCCCTGCCATTAACATAAACGAGCGTTTAGTCTCTCTCGCATCTCTCCCTCTCTTTCCCCCTCTTCCTCCTCGTCACACTCACTTTCACCACATCTCTCCTTCTCTCTTTAATGAACTCATTTCTCTATTTCTTTCCCTTTTTTTTTCTTCTGTAAAATTCGTTTTCAAATGAAGTCCCGAAACTCAGAGGAAGATGAAAGAAACTGAAGTCTGCAGACTCAGCACATTTTGAATGTTATTTACTGTTATGGTATAAGTTAAGCTAGGGTGCTTTTACGAGTTTTTGGTAGCTTAAAAATGTGTCAGTCAAGTAAAATTCTTGAGGTCGTCTCAATCTTTTTTTGTCTTTCATACTTCAAACCTTTTTTCTGAGCACGACTATGGATACAAAAACGGATCGGGGAGTTTTTGACACTCGTTCTGTTTCTCCTCCTCTCCCTTTCTCATTTGAACTCACGTGTTAGGGAAAAAGAGGCCATCGCGCGATATTCATCCCCCCCCCCTCCATCTTCCCTGTACTTTTCTATATCGTGCGCGTTTAAATGAGTAGAAAGAGAGAGAGAGAGAGAGAGAGAGAGAGAGAGAGAGAGAGAGAGAGAGAGAGGGAGAGGGAGAGAGAGAGAGAGAGACAGAGGGAGAGAGAGATTCCTGGATCCGCCAGTCTTGCAGGGGGCCCGGGCGGCGCGTGCATGTTGGTAACAGTGTCAACCCCCCCCCCCCTATTTAAACTAATGTAAAACAATCGATTCTCCAGGAGGCTAATGTAAAATAATCGATTCTCCAGGAGGATATCTACCTCCTCAAGAATCGATTGTTCACCTAAGTTTTGTTAGAAAATTGCATGGTTGCAAAATCCCACGAGCCACCACTCGGCCATTGCTGTATGGATGACAAATATTGCAAGATAATTTCAGTTGCTCAAAAAGAAAGACAAAGGAGGACAAGCGTTCTCTTGTTGGTTAGAATTATTCATCTTTATTATACAGGGTGTTTTTTTTATCTCCCCCCCCTGGTTTTTTTTCTTGCTAATTGAGATAAAATGTTGCGGTTTGGACTATTCTTCATCATTTTGGCTGAATTTTCTTTTTTTGGGGTCGAAACCCCCCCAGCCCCCCTAGGGGGGCCCCAGGGGGGCTATCTCAAAAATTTCAAATGGCAACCCCTATCTTGTGATACATCGTTCGAAAAGGCATAAAATTCTAAGACTTTTGGGGCAAACCGGAAGTTGATATCGTTTTTCGTTTTCGATATATCGAATTTCAAAAATCGATTTGGACCCATTTTCAAAAAATCATTACTCCACTTTGGAAAGTCGGAATTAAAAAAACTTTGGATCCAAAATACTCTAAAAAGCAAGTAGTTTTCAGAAAACGAAATGGTTTTGATTGTGGTTTGATTTTGAATTTTGCCCCTAAAAGGGGCTATCTTGAAAATTCCCTTCCACGACCCTTATTGAATGATACGTCGATCAAAAAAACATAAAAAAATGAACATTTTGGCGCAATCCGAATATCGATATCGTTTTTCGTATTCGAGATATCGAATTTTGAAGATAGGCGAAAATTGAACTTTTAATATTCGATATCTCGAATACGAAAAACGATATCGATATTCGGATTGCGCCAAAATGTTCAGTTATTTATGTTTTTTTGATCGACGTATCATTCAATAAGGGTCGTGGAAGGGAATTTTCAAGATAGCCCCTTTTAGGGGCAAAATTTTTTAAAAAAAATTGGGGCTCTAAAATCAAATTTGGACTAATTTTACGTCAAAACCATTTCGTTTTCTGAAAAGTACTTGCTTTTTAGAGTATTTTGGATCCGAAGTTTTTTTAATTCCGACTTTCCAAAGTGGAGTAATGATTTTTTGAAAATGGGTCCAAATCGATTTTTGAAATTCGATATATCGAAAACGAAAAACGATATCAACTTCCGGTTTGTGCCAAAAGTCTTAGAATTTTATGCCTTTTCGAACGATGTATCACAAGATAGGGGTTGCCATTTGAAATTTTTGAGATAGCCCCCCTGGGGGCCCCCCTAGGGGGGCTGGGGGGTTTCGACCCCAAGAAAAGAAAATTCAGCCAAAATGATGAAGAATAGTCCAAACCGCAACATTTTATCTCAATTAGCAAGAAAAAAAACCAGGGGGGGAGATAAAAAAAAACACCCTGTATGTATGTTGTCACGTTTGTGCTGTTCTCTGAAATAGTTTTAAAAACTGTCCCTCATTTTTTCGCTTCAAAAAGTATGGTCTGCCTTTTCAAAAGCTTATAAGTTTTACCGTCGTATAAGAATGAACTTCTTTATGGTAACCGATGAGCAGAATAGTGAGCAGCCTTTTATGTGACAAGATGAGAAAATTTACTAAAACAAAACAAAAACTAAATTGAATAATTTTACCGCAAAGAAAACATGCCCACTTTTTTGCATTAAACTGCCTCTTTTTGTGGACGCCTTGTTGGAATTCAGTGAGGTTCTTCGGGTTGGGGGTGCCATTTGAGGTCTGTGGATGACAGCTGGGGAGAAAAAGGAAAGAAAGTAAGTAATCGATTAATTTAGTAGTTGGATGAAAAAAAAACCAAACTAGATGGTTGATTAAAAAAGAACAGACAGTGTTAAAGATAACGTTAAGTTTGCAGTGTATCTTTTTATTGAGCAAGTTTGCCCGCCTATAAGATTTTTGCATTTTCCAGAACTTAGGTATCTATGTTGGATTGGAGGCAAGGCCTAATTTTTTCTCGAAGAAAGGTTCCAGTTTACCGCACCTCTCTCCTTTTCAGTCTTGATGCAAACTTTTTATAAAGGTTCAGACACGAGTTCAGCGAGTTGTGATTAGTTCTTGGTTTTAGGCTTCCTCTCTCCTCTGAGCGGGAAAGCGGCAAAGACATTGAAAGCTCGACGAGGAGAGAAAAGAACTTATGTAAACGTTCTGGGCTGGTCCACCGTCGAACTTGAACCTCGAATTCATTCACGCGGCCGACTCCTTTCAAATGCTTCTAAAGTGCCGTGTTCGCACTTCCTGCAAAAAGTTTTCATGACGGGACTTACTTTTGACCAAGCCACAAAAGTAAATCTATAGAAACCCTCAGCAATCGTTTACACTTTCCTTGGACTCTAAACGAAAATTTTAGAGTATTCACCAGACTACAGTCCCTGTATATGAAAGAATCTCGCCGCATGAAGAAGAAGGCGCAGGAGGCGTCCACTCTGATTGGTTGGGCTTGCCGAGGAGATGCTCCAACGGCAACCTTATGGAGATAACAGCACATAGAACGCCTCCTTGAGCTCCGCGACAGCCAAAAATCCACAGCCAATCAGAATCGGAACCCCGTATAGTGAGACTCTTTAATAGCCTCATTGAGCTCCGCGACAGCCGAAAATCCACAGCCAATCAGAATCGGAACCCCGTATAGTGAGACTCTTTAATGGCCTCCGTGAGCTCCGCGACAGCCGAAAATCAACAGCCAATCAGAATCGGAAAACCGTATAGTGAGACTCTTTAATAGCCTCCTTGAGCTCCGCGACAGCCGAAAATCCACAGCCAATCAGAATCGGAACCCCGTATAGTGAGACTCTTTAATAGCCTCCTTGAGCTCCGTGACAGCCGAAAATCCACAGCCAATCAGAATCGGAACCCCGTATAGTGAGACTCCTTAATAGCCTCCTTGAGCTCCGCGACAGCCGAAAATCCACAGCCAATCAGAATCGGAACCCCGTATAGTGAGACTCTTTAATAGCCTCCTTGAGCTCCGCGACAGCCGAAAATCCACAGCCAATCAGAATCGGAACCCCGTATAGTGAGACTCTTTAATAGCCTCCTTGAGCTCCGCGACAGCCGAAATTCCACAGCCAATCAGAATCGGAACCCCGTATAGTGAGGCTCTTTAATAGCCTCCTTGAGCTCCGCGACAGCCGAAAATCCACAGCCAATCAGAATCGGAACCCCGTATAGTGAGACTCTTTAATAGCCTCCTTGAGCTCCGCGACAGCCGAAATTCCACAGCCAATCAGAATCGGAACCCCGTATAGTGAGACTCTTTAATAGCCTCCTTGAGCTCCGCGACAGCCGAAAATCCACAGCCAATCAGAATCGGAACCCCGTATAGTGAGACTCTTTAATATACAGAGACGATACATACATTAGACCAAGAACTATAAACACAGCCAAAATTATGACGTAAATATGAGATGTCTAGGTAAAAAAGGTGGGAGGTTGTTTTTTTTTTTTATAAATGATTCATGATATCGTTGGGTGGTCATTCTCCGCAGTTTAGGTCTATTAGAGCTTCGGATTTGCGTATCTTTATGGAAATCCCGAAATCTACGGTGGTTCTATCTGTGGGTAATAAATATCACTAAACTCAACTGATCGATGATACCATGTCTCATGTAATTTGCTTGAATCTCTCATTTTTCTTTTGTCAACCGAATGAGCCACTGTTGGATTATGGGATTCATTTAGTAAATATGTAAATCGGCAGCCTTGTAAATAAGTCAAGCCTCGCGTCATTGGATGTGATGGCTTACCAAGTGTAAAAACTGATGCAGTTTTGTTGACATTTTAACCGTACGTAATTTTCCGTCAGAAAGAAACATTGTTGCGTAATGAGTCTCTTGCAGAATTTTATTAAAAATCAAATTAAACTACCAATTTTTACTTTAAATCAATAATAAAAATTGTGATTCTTCGACGAACAGAACAATGCCCAAAAGACGAAGGTAGCATCTTCAGCTCTCGAAATATGATCCTTAAACTGGGAAAAGTGCTTTAAAAAAATGCACGTCGGTAATTGACGCATTTTGGGCGTCGGGTATCGGTACTTACTGATGAGGCCTCTTTGGACGCTCTTATATCCTCAAGGTAGCTCAGAAGCGAGCATCTAATGATTGGTGCGCACCATCCACCATCTTAGTTCGGTAAAACTTTGACGATCGTTGATAATGTCGGAACGAATCATCATCAGTCATAGCGCAGATTTTCCCGACGATATACACAACATTTTGAAAGTTTAAGACGTCAAATGTAAGTTTGTTTTTTGTTTTTGTTTTTGTTTTTGTTTTGTTTTGTTTTGTTTTGTTTTTTTTTTTTTAAGTTTAAGTGTCCTCTTTCTCTAACTAAGGTCCAATCGACGAAATGGGAGAGGTTTTTGTTTTGTTTTGTTTTGTTTTTTTTTTAAGTTTAAGTGTCCTCTTTCTCTAACTAAGGTCCAATCGACGAAATGGGCGAGAGAGAAGAAGAAGACAAGTTGAAGGAGCGAAGAGGTACTTTCATGTCCTTCCGATATGACTAGATCTGAGATCGTCAAATATCTTGTCACCTCGCCCGTGAGTCGAACCCCACCCGCTGGGTCATAGTCCAGTTGTGCTGACCACCAGACCAAGGAGGCAGACTCAAATGCGAGTTAATTTGCAATTAATTATTCGAAAATGGTGTGTGTTGCGCACCATTCAACCAAATGCCCATTTGGAAGCTACCTACTTTCAGAATTCAAGTTGATCGTCGTAGTGATGCGCCTATAGGTCCGAGACATGACAAAAAGCATCAGTTTTCCAACACGAGCATCGGGCCAAGAATGCACGCTCGGATAATTCGCTAAAATACGCTCAACGAGTCTTACCTCTTTGATGAGCAACCACTCAAGAATGAGTCTTGGTGCGTTTTCAGTGGCTCATCGATATTTTTCATGGAACCCGATACTGAAAATTCATTAGTTCAGAGTGCAAGGTCGGCGATCTTTACGCGCCGGATGATAGCGTCAAATAGTTCGCTCGAACTGATCAAAGACCAGCAGGCTGCTTCTGCTCTCTTGAACGAGACGAGACGAGATAGCGTGAATCGACCATTTCCATTGGTTTAAACGGTGTCACGTGACAGATTTAGAGTAGTCATTTTCCTGAACTAAACGACTCAAACGACTTAAAAAATGTCACGTGATGCCGTTTAAACCAATGGGAATAATCGATTCACAGTCTTGTCTCGTCCAAAAGAGCAGAATCAGCTGCAGGATTCTCAATACTTCGGTACATCTTAAATCGTTTGCAAGACCAACTAAATTGGGTCTCTACTCCTCATTCCAATGGCAACGCGGTTATTTTATATGTTTATAACGCAGCTTTTATTCGTTTTGTGTCACGGTAATTTACAATTTTTAGAACTTTTATAAGATTTATTTCGACTAGTGGGAAGAAAATTCAAGTCATTAATCCGTCTCTTTGTCAATGATTTATCATTTTTTTTTTTTAAATCTTTCTTGAATTTTTCGCAAACCAACTGCACTTCCGGTCTGGATAAAAGAAAATAAATAAATTAAAATGAGAACCTCCAATTACTGTCATTCAATTTTCAGACGGAGAGAGCTGGAGAGTCCAGAGTCCGTTGTTGAAAAATTCGGGGACCGCCCAGTCTGGCCACCCCGCGCGGCTCTCTGTGGCCATAAATCAGGAGGCGTTGCGTTGTCGTAATTAATTGCTATTTAGATGTGTTCGCGTGGCAGGCCTGCCGCGCTGCGCCGCCCCGAACGGCGGACACGTCCGACGCGACGTCCGTAGTCCGTGGATGGACGAAAAGTTGGACGCTCGTGCGGTGTGAAACTCGCCCTCCGCTTAAAAGAGTGGATTTGGACGTCACACGGAGAACGCGAACGTAGGCGGAGCTTTGAAAGCTTAATTATTTAGGATGCATCATCTCTTAACATGCACGCGGATGCACATAATGAGAGGAACACAAGAGAGAAGCTTGTTGTACGCGTCTGCGGGTAATCTCGCCCATTTAACATAAGAGCTTTATCGGCTCGTAGATGTTTCCAAAAATATCATTTTACATTTTTTCCAAACCGTCTGAAATAACCGCCCGACCACCGCGCAGCGTCGGGCTATGAGTGGGCGGGAAACCGAGGTATTCAGGGTGAAGTGAGAGGGACGTTAGCATTTAAAACGCGGGATATCCTTTTTTTTTTTTTTTTTTTTCTAGCGTGTCTTTCTCTCGTTTTCATTTTTGCCTCCCGTCACGGATGTTTTAGCAAGATGAAATAGCTGGAATGAGAAAGGCACGCACAATTGGTCCTCAATGATCTCTTTCTCTCTCTCTCTTTCTTGGGAAGCTCTAGCTTATTTTATTTGTTTTGCTACGCACTTCCCTCCAATGTTGCTTTTCTGAATCCGCACCATTTCCTGATGAAGAAAAACCCCGATAACCTACTGCTGTAGTAGCATGCGGTTTTTAAGACGTTTTCTTTCTTTCCGGTCGTTTTCAATCATACGTGGTTTTCTCTCTTCTGGTGTAGGTAAATATGTATATCGGTCAAGGGCGGATCCATTTGTTTCCGAGAGGAAGAATATTACTATTTTGCCGCCCTTTGATGGATAATTGAAGAGATCTTTGGCATAAGGGCGTATAGGACAGAGAGTATATGCTGATGATCAAAAATTATTTTTTTTAACGTGTTTTACAATAAGATGAGAATGAATGAAATTGGGTTTTGTCGTTCAGCTGAGAAAAAGATAGTGTTTTGATGGGCTAATCAATAATAATAATAAAAAAATAATCTATTTCAACTCATCAGAATCTTGCTAAGTAACAATGTTGAAAAAGGGTTTTTGTATTAGGAATCTACTATCTATTCTTTGTGCCTTTATATCATAGATCTCTTCAATGGGACGGTTGCAAGGGTCTAAAATGTTATGATTTTCAGTATCATGAAAAAATAATCTACCCTTTAGGAAATGTAAATTGACGTACAAAGGAAGCCGTTTGAAAGAAGGGAAAACAGCTCTGCCCTGAAATCTTTTTCAGTGGATGCGCCTATTCAAAGTTAGATTTTTTTTTATTTTTTTATTTTTGAGGTAAATGGCTAAATAAATTTTTCATGCGAATAATTCTTCTTTTCGACGAGCATAATCTAGGAGATGTCGACGGATTGAGAAGCGTTATGAATTTCAAGAAAGGGTTGATAGAAAGAGGCGTTCGAACGAGAAATTGCGGTCCCTTCAAACCTCTAGAAATAGCCATCAACTCGTCAATACACATCTTAAAACACTTTTCAATCAATAGATTTAGGCTCGAAAGTAATCTGTTTGGTATGTAAATATCGGCGTGAAAGACGGAAGAAACCCTAGAAACGACACTTACGACGTATGAACAGGAGTTGATGAAACCTTATTTAGATACGCTTATTTCTTTTCGTTGCGCAAACAAATAAAATAAATCGGCATTTCTTTCCTAGTTTCCTTAGAGAGAAGTATGCATTTATGCTTTCCACAAGAAAAAGTGGTGGAAACGGAAAGCGCTCTAACGGTGAAAATACGTCAGTAAAAAAGTGCAGTTTATATCGAAAAATTGATTTCCTTGCGGCGCGTCTTACCCGGTGTGCCTATTGTTCTATTTTTTCCCCATTTTAATCTACATATAAAATGAAATGATGGGGCTCTTGCACACTTTTGCTATAAGCGCTTTAATAGTCGATTCATCAGGTGTAAAAATCTCTTAAAATATAACGATGGCAGCACTAAAAACTTCCGAAATAAACGCTTTTATTTGCGGGCGTAATGGTTGCTGAGGGTAGTAACAATGGGAGATTTCCATCTAACAATACTGTAACTCCATCAAGAAGTGACCAAGAAGAGACGACTTTCATTTGACACCAGTGTCACTAGGTGTTGCGGTACCATTCATCGGATGTAGATCATCACTCTGATGACTAATTACTCTGTGAATCATCCTTGTCAGCATAGAAAGAGTGACGGAATTAAGATAGGAATCTCCCATTGTTACTGCCCTCGGACAGCATTACGCCCTCGCAAATAAAAGCGTTTATTAAATTTAAGAGTGGGTTTCGGAAGTTTTTAGTGCTACCATCGTTATTTTTCGAGGTTTTTACAGCAGAATCGACTGTTAAATCGCTTATAGCAAAAGTGTGCAACAGCCTCATTGTTGCGTGTACCGGTGTATGTACATAAAACCAAAGATAGGCACCCCCAAAGAAATCAACACACTTTTACACTCAGAACGAGCATACCCAATGTTTTTTGTGTTGTTATTGCAGCCACCGCCTCAATTGATCTTTATGCTGCACACAGGGGTATCCAAAAGTCCCGCACCGGGGCAGCCATAACTTTTGAACGGTTTCACTTACAAAAACGAAACTTTCACGACCCCCCCCCCTCCCTAGGTCAATGTGATCTAAATTTAGCGAATCCAAAATTGCCGGGGGTTCCCCTGGGAGGGGGGGGGAGGGGGACTCGAAATTTTCAAATGTCAACCCCTGTCTTTTGATACATCTTCTGAAAGGATAGAAAATTATAAGACTTCTACGCAAACCGGAGGTCGAAATTGTTTTTCTGTCATGGATGGTTAGAAGGTCAAAGTTTGATTTCAACCTATTTCCAAAAAAATCAGAACTCCCATTTAACCCCCCTCCCCCGCAGCAAACTGCAAAAAAACTGCTTTTTAAGGGGGTGACCTCATAAATTTCGAGGCACGATCTCTCTCGGATTAATTATGCTTCGCTCAAAAGAACACACAAAACTAAGCATTTTGGCGCAAAGCGCAGTTAGAAATGATCGGATGACAGGTCGATTACGCAGGTAATCGTCGCAATTTTTTACTTTCACAATAATAATTGTTCGACTATCTTCTAATTCGGGAGCAACTATGGGAAACCAGGTGTTATGATTTTTACGTCCGTTAGTCCATGGCACCTAATTCATTCTGTTGCTCCCTGACAGAAATCAATTTTTTGTCCATATCCTAGAATAACTTAAATGCTACTAATTAAGCTGTCGCTTTCAACATAAACATAATTTTCTCTTGAAACTAACAAATTAGTTTTTATGCGTGTTATACGGTAAAATGGTGACGTTCGAAGCAAAAATAATTTCAGCGCCTGCCAGAAAGTATGGCAAACTTCACCAGAATAAAAAGAATTGAACGTAACTCTAGGTAAAATTAGGTGACTGATCGTTTTGCTCCTCGTAATAGACAAAAAACTGTCATGCGTTTATGATCATGGGCGCCCGCAAAAAAATTTTCAAGGGGGGGGGGGGCAAAATTGTTGGAATGGAAGGCCTAGTAGGACCCCTCCCCTCCCCGGTGGAAAAGGGAAAGCTTTTTTTTTTCATCCAAATGGCGTACACTTATTAATCCATGGTAGGTGTATCAAATAATATGTAGTAATCATTTTGACATGTTTGATGTAATGGATAAAGTGTCAACAGACGAAAATGATAGTAAGGAAAAAGTTTAATTCTACTACTCCTTGCAAAAAATGAGTTAAAATTACAAAATAAACAAATACTGAAGTTTGTTAACTATTACTCAGTTGATTAATATTGCATTTACTTTTTTCATTTTATTTTTTACCGTGGAATTTTGACATTTTTGGATTCCAGGGGAAGGCGGGGGAGTGCCCCCTCTTGCCCCCCGCTGCGGGCGCCCATGCGTATGATTATAAGTTAACCACCTTTTTTATTCCGTACTAGCAGGCTGCCCGGCTTCGCTCGGCTCCAACCGCATAGAGGTGGATCAGTCAACCTTATGCCACAGCCCTTTATTTTGTTGAAGAAGGTATCATTTTTAACAATGACAATCAATACAATTTTCAGGGACCAAATAATGTTCGGTCCCGAGCGTAACTTACGCACGGCCATGTGACCGTGCGTAAGCTTTCTGATTGGTCAAAACCGCACGCAAGATGCACGCAATTCAATGCTCGGGACCGAACATTATGTGGTCCCTGAACGTTAAGAGTCGAATGTTTTCCGCAAATTTAAAGAAGAATCTGTTTAGTGAATCAACACCAACCAAGTTAGCGATCTATGATAACTTCCGAGACATTTTACGCTTTCTTTTTGTAGGAATCGTAGTATCATCTTAAGGCGTAGGCGTGAATCTTTCATTGTGATTGGTCGTTAGGTTACAGTCTCCATAAGATCTAATGTTAAATTGGTTCAAACCCCCGCGCGGGGAAGTCCCATCAACCCATGATATGACTGGCTCCACTTTTCCCCCGTGCAAAGAGATAGCAGAGGCGTTCGAAACGGACATTTTAAGTTCTCTGTGGAATCACCGAGTACGGGTCATCCTGTTGAACGATGCGCGCGCGCATTGGAACTCAAAAGCAACACAACTGACTACCACACTCACAATCAGTCGCGCTACACAAAAAGCTTACTCAGTCACGCTGCACAAAAACTGCATTTATTCTTCTGTGTCCCGCTTAGCGTCTCGCTGGGCAACAGCTCAAATTTTGCTGCATGTGATTTTAGTTGAAGGAGGGGTATGAGCGCACCCAGGATATCAGTATGGGGGGCATGCTGCCATTTCATATGGAGGGTCTGGGGGCACCCCCGGCTGATGGGGGGTCCAGGAGTCCTCCTCCAGAAAATTTTGAAAATTTAGACTTCGAGAAAAATGAGATTTTCCGCGACTATGCTGAAAAAATTACAGAAATATCTTAATCTCCAATCATGCTGATAGAAAGACGGAGGCTTCAGGAAATCTGGATATCAGAGGAAGATAGAGCGAAATTAACAATTGCGGACATTTTCGTCGGGAAAGATGTTTTCCTCCAAGGAAAACGATATTATGAAAAATTATGACATTGATAAACTTTTTTTAAACTCATTTCCTTTCCTATATTTTTTTCTCTCTTCCTCTCTTCCTCATTTTTTCCTTGCCTTTCCTCCTTTTGTTCTTGCTATATGGGGAAAGGGGGGCTCCGGCCCCTCTGGGTGTGCCCATGAGGAGGGGGAGGAAAATGAGAGAGAGTGTTCAAGCCGACAGGAGTGAGAGAGAAGATAGAGAAAAAGTGAAAGTGATAGAAAAATAGAAGAAGGTCATGGATTGAGAGTGGTTGAAGAGATATAAAGATGGTAAGAGGGGGGATGCAGAGGAGTTTTGCCAACGCGTGGGCGAAATTTGAAAACCGATGATCACGGAGGGTGGAAGAAGGGTTGAGGGCGGTGGGAGAGTTGAGGGTGGAGGGAGAGTTGAGGGTGGTGGGAGAGTTGAGGGTGGTGGGAGAGTTGAGGTTGAGGGAGGGTTAAAGAGGAAAAGAGAAGGGCCTATTCCAATTTGTAGTCTCAAATTTTGATTGTACCAATTAAAATTGCACCCAAGTCTAATTTTGTTTGTGCTAACCACGGACTGTTGGTTTTTTCTGGGCTGAATGTATCTCTAATGCTCTACTCTAAGCATCTGAATGCATCATGGGGGATTAATCATGAGAACTTTGAAGGAGTCCATTGAGAGGACAACAATGAGATTCAGCATCTCTTTGGAATAGTTAGGTAAACTATATCAGAGAAGCGAATAACGACCCTCACCTCCGAAAAAATGAGCTCCTAAAACACATGAAAGAAGGGAGGGGCGTCAATTAATAGAGCCGCGTATCGAATTGCTTGGACTGAGTTGGACCATATCGGTTGTTAGCGTCAGTTGTATCCAAAGACAATACAGAGGAAACTAACCTCTCTGCTATCTCATATCATGGGAGAAAAGGGAAGCCGCGGTCAGCGGTCATGGCACGGGCTGATGGGCAGGACACTTCCCCGGTTAGTTGCAAATCACGTATGTTGCACAGTATGGAATATACATTTTAATCGAAAATTGGGACCAATTTAAGGCGCGTCGGTTCTTGAAAAATCGAAGTTAACGATCGGTCGGTTATTGTTTACTTTAGCGTCCATAACCTCTCTGCCGTTCTTTCTATCGTAATATCTCGCGGATACATTCACCGAAACTTTCGTTTAAGTTCGTCGCAATTTTAACTTTGACATAAACTGAATATCATATCTTAGTACTTTTAAAACTTAAAGTAATTAGCATTCTTTTGAACCAGTTTTACGACTCGGCTCCATCATAGTCCATAAGCCGCAATATTATTTAGGTTCATACCCCCGAGCGGGGAAGCCCAGCCCATGAAAGTAACCGGCTTCAATTCTCGCCGCTAGGGGCCAGTCTTCTTCTACAGGGTGTGTACAAAAAAAGGAGCCAGGCTACGTATGTCAGAAATATCAGGAAAAAAATTAGGGGCTAAGACTTGGCAACCGTGTACGTTTTAGTTGAATAGTGTATTTTTATCTGGAAAAACTACTTGCTTTGTAGAGTATTTTAAATTCGTAGTTTTTTTTTACTCGGACCTGTTTTAAAGGAGATATGATTCTTTGAAAATGCGCCGTTAGCGTTTTTGAGGTTCGATATTTCGAAGACGCAAATCGATAATGACTTACGGAATTTCGCGCTCTTCCCAAATCTGCAATAAAAAATATATTACAGCCCAATTTGTGGGGGTGGTGCCCCCGTTGCCCCCCCCGTAAGACGCCGAATATAAAAACCCTCCTAAAAATCTCCCTCTTTAAATAAGCAAACACGTGGTTGAGCTTTTTTCAAAAATCGAAGACGTTCGCGAGTTGTTCGACTTTTACGCCTTAACGTCATAGTGCGTACGGCTGTTATGAACGTAAAGCCAGGTTTTCTCATCATAAGATACCTCTTTCTCACCCCTCCCGCTTAATCTTCCATGTATTTTGACCCGCTGATTTCAAATTCGGCCTTGGTTTTTACTCAAAACTCTTACTTTTTCCAGAATACCGAATTTTTTGCTAAGAAGGCGTAATTTCAAATTTACGTAAAATATAGGCCAGTTTCATGGGCGCCCGCAGAAAAATTTCCAAGGGGGGGGCAAAATTTTTGAATCCCACTGGGGGGGTCAAGGGGGACCCCCCCCAAGGAAGAAGGGAAGACTTTTTTTTTTCCTCCTCTCATACAAATAGTGTACAATTATTAAGCCATTTTAGGTGTATCCGAATAGTAATAATAATTTTGACGTGTTTGATTTTATGAATAAACGGACAACAGATGATAATAATGGTAAGTAAATGTATAATTCTACTATTCCTTGCAAAAACTCAGTTAAAATTACAACATAAACTAATAATAAAGTTCGTCAACTATATTACTCCTTAGATTCACATTTCATTTTCTTTCGGTCCTTTCATTTTTCTTCGCGAAATTTTGACTGTTTTGAATTCCAGGGGGGGGCAAGTGCCCCACCTTGCCCCCCCCCCCTGCGGGCGCCCATGGCCAGTTTCATGAAAACTGATAGCATTTTTGAAATCAGCATCTTAAAATACATGAGATAGCGATAGTGAGGTGAAATGGTAGGCGTAGAATTATTCTAAAACACTAAAAATGAGTCAAACCAACACTGATGGATGGTGGATGTCGCGGACACATTATGACGTTTCAGATGCTTACTTGAGTTATTCAGCCTGGATTCTCTTTTGTTCACCCTGTATAATGTCTTAGGTCGACTTTCGTTTGTGGCCCGCGATACAATATCCAACAACGAAGATTCGGAGCGTAGACAAATAGTGCCCGAAAATCAAATCGTCTCTCACAGTCCATGTAGAAATACCGGAGTATCAGGCAACACGGCGACGGTTGCCATTCTTCTCCGGTAACCTCACCGAACAAACAATATTCATCGACACAGGAGGCAGATCCGACACGACCCGGCAACGCGGTTCCATCCGAGGCAAACTCTCCGTCGCGTTGCCACGGGCGACGATTAACGTAGACCCGAGACTCGAGCTCTCCACAGCCATTCCGGGGTCCTCACCGGGACCTTTTCGCGCCCCTCCCGACCGGAGGGTCCATCCTCCCGATAGAGACCCCCATCCCAATCGTGGGCCTACCCGCCACGCGATCACACGCGAAATCCCGGGCCCGCGGGCCCGACCCCGCGGTTAGGAAATCGGAAAAACCGCAAACCGAAAAACGCCCCTCCCGGGTTCCCCAGGGCGATTCCCAAAAAACGAAAAGATGACCCACCCATTTCAGACCCTCGGCGATCACGCGGAAGGGGCGGTGAGGTCCCAGGACGCTAGGGCTCGCCCCTGACCCTGTCCACAAAATTTTCGGTCCGAAGCCACTTTTCCGGTCGCCCCTCCCTCCCCGGGCGCCAGAACGGACCGAGAGACCACTCAGAAAACGCGGGACGACGGGACGGATCGAAGGGACCGAGTGCGGAACCGACAGGCCGAACGGGGTGGCGACCAGCGCGGAAAAACGGTTTTCGGAAAACCGCCCCTCCCGAGAACGGGGGGCCGCAAGAGGGTCGGTCTCGGGGGCAGAGGGAGCGCGACGGAGCGGCGGACACGTGGGTCGGGGCGGGGGACCGCGGGACCCAACGGATAGCGGGAACGGGGCCGAAGAACGGGAGCGCCGGGGGACCGAACGACAACTTTATTATATAGATTTCTTCGAATGTAGTCCTATACTGGAAAGAAATAAAATTACTCAGTTGATTTAACTATTCTAATACTACAAGTGATGTGACTGCAAAATGGTAAATAGTAATTTTACAAAACAATGTGTAAAGCAACAAAATATCGTTAAACTAACAAACTAGATTATTAAATCAACGAATTGATACGTGAAATTCACCAAAGTTTTGTTTCTTTAACAATTTGTCTTAATTGTTAGTTTAACAATACTTTTTTGTTGATTTAACGTTCCGTTTTGTTAAACTAAACCATTTTGTAGCCATCTCTTTTAATATTAGAATCGGTAAATCAACTAATTCCCCCCCCCCCCCTTTATTCCAGTGTAAAAATGTGGTGCAAAAATACTTACGCTTCTTTCAATCGAGCGTTCTCTCGGATGAAACTTGCGAAACCCCTCTAAAGCCCGCAAAAAATATAAAGAGGACACAAAACGACCGAAGAAAACGACCGGGGAGAAAAGCGCTTTGTAAACAAATTTGACCGCGTGAAACGTGTTGTAAATCGCCGCTTGTGATTATTTTTTTTTTTTTTTATTTTTTTTTTTTTTTTTTTAACGACTCTTCTGTGGAATGGTCGCGGTCGGCGGAAAAAGGGGGGAAGAACAATGAACCCCGCTTTGCTCGCGTGGACGTACAGACGACGACTTTGTCAAGGGAGAGTCACGACTTATTAAGAACGGGAGAGCATTTCACAGACGCCACGAAAATCGTCGGACGGCGACGCGACGCATCTCCCAGGCGCGGCGCAGTTGGCGTTTGGACGCGACCGCGACGCTAGCTGCGCTGTCACCGCATCTCGCGCTCTATCTCTCTGTCTTTCTCTCTCACTCTTCATCCACCATGTGAAATGTTGTTACTATGCCTGTCGTCTCCCCGTCATATCGTGTCATACCGAACATCAATCGACTCCAGAATGGGCTCGCAGCCTCGCACACAGTGGGTCGAGACTAAGAGACCGAATACAGCGGATTTGAGTTTACTCTTTACACGTCCTGTCTTTTCTCGGTGGGTTTTCTTGGCCGCTGATCAAAATTTGGAATTCTCTGGTCATGTCATACAATGCGAAAAGTCTGAACTTTCCTTGTCCTCACTCTCACTGAAACAGAATTCAGAATCAATAACCATTGGTTCTTATGTTTTTCGAATGGGTCTGTTGCACACTTCGGCTACAGCGTTTTAAAGTATCAATTCCAACGTAAAAAGCCGAGAAAATAACAATGGCAGCATCAGAAAACACTAAAATCAGTATTAAACTCACAAATTGCGAAAAACACTAGACACTATTCACCCCTGTATCTTTCCACCACGTGCACGATATTTCGCGAGATTAGCTCGGCACATTCAAATAATCACGGCCGACTGTCATCACAGCTGACTTCATAAATAAATAAACAGTAAACATAGACGGCGTCTGTTCGAATTCTTACGTTTCAATATCCTCAATTCCTCACAAAAGGTTGTGCAAAAGGTACGGAGACCGATATTTGTGTCGAAAACTTATCAAAATGAAACAATAACACACAGGAGTTCCAGGGATGATTCCAACTTCGATCATCATCATGCTTGGAACTCCTGTATGTTATTGTTTCATTTTGATAAGTTTTCGACACAAATGTCGGTTTCCGTAAGTACCTTCCACAACCTTTTGTGAGGAATTGAGGATATTGAAACGTAAGAATTCGAACAGACGCCGTCACTCGTCAGTGTTTACTGTTTATTTGTTTATGAAGTCAGCTGTGATGACAGTCGGCCGTGATTATTTGAATGTGCCGCGCTAATTTCGCGAAATATCATGCACGTGGTGGAAAGATACAGGGGTGAATAGTGTCTAGTGTTTTTCGCAATTTGTGAGTTTAATACTGAATTTTAGAGTTTTCTGATGCTGCCATTGTTATTTTCTCGGCTTTTTACATAGGAATTGATATTTTAAAACGCTGTAGCCGAAGTGTGCAACAGACCCATTGTTTCTTGCATGGTTATAATACAGGGTGAGCCAGAGCACCCGTACCAGGCATTTTTCTCGAAAACTACTGAACCAAATGATTTGAAACAAAAAAGACAGATAGGGAATCGACCCCAAATTTTTCATTTTTGATATTTTCAAAAGCCCCCGACAGCCCCTTGGGGCGTATTTGGGGGGGGTTCAAACACATTTTTCAAGTTTTCTCGAAGACACCTCAATAAAAGTATAAAAATTAGTTTATAATCTTAAAGTAGAAGCAATTGCCGACATTTTTGCTCCCCTCAATATTTTCCAAAAAACCCCAATTTTTTAGTTATGGGGGATTGGGGAAATTTTTTTGAATCGGCCTTTTTGGCCACCCTGTTGAAAATTTTTCAAAAATTATTACAGATTCTGAAAGAACAGATCAAGACCTTTCGATTGATGTGCCACATGTTACCTTAAAGTTGAAAAATAAGTGTTTTTTGCCAAATCAAAATTTTGGGGCTTCGATTGCAGAATTGGCGCGATTCCATAGTTTGAGCCAATTGAAGCCCCAAAATTTTGAATTGGCAAAAAACACCTTATTTTTCAACTTTAAGGTAACATATGGCACATCAATCGAAAGGTCTTGATCTGTTCTTTTAGAATCTGTAATAATTTTTGAAAAATTTTCAACAGGGTGGCCAAAAAGGCCGATTCAAAAAAATTTCAAAAATCCCCCATAACTCAAAAAATTGGGGTTTTTTGGAAAAAAAATATGGAGCAAAAATGTCGCCAGTTACTTTTACTTTACGATTATGAACTTTTTTTAATACCTTTATTGGAGACTTTTTCAAGAAAACTTGAAAAATGTGTTAAAACCGCCCCAAGGGCCCGTCGCGTCGGGGGCTTTTGAAAACATCAAAAACGAAAAATTTGTGGTCATTTCCCTATTTGACTTTTTTGTTTCAAATCATTTGGTTTAGTAGTTTTCGAGAAAAATGTCCTATCCGGGTAGGTAGTCTGGTACACCCTGTACAGTTGAACACAACCTCAATTTATTGTGATCAAAACTGACCATAGCTGGCAGCGTTAATGAAAAACATATCCCTTAGTGAAGTCAGTACTTACCGAAATAACTATGCTTTCTGGACTTGTCCCTTTCTCTTCTGCTCCGGAGATTTATGAAAGTCTCTGCTTCTGCAGCTACATTCCGCGCAGAACCCTCTAATTGCAGAAAGACAATACACATAATTTTCTCACTAAATTTTCTCACATAACGAAACGAATTAAAATTTTAAAAAAGGCAATAAAGTAACTCCAGAACGCTTGAAATGAAGGAGATGACCTGCTCAATGAAACAAAAAGTATGTTTATCAAAATTTAAAATTTTAGACAGAACCATCAACTGAGCATTGGCCAACTTATTCACAACTGATCCACAACTGACCTGTTTGCAATGATAAATCTGACCCTTGTAATTGGTCAGCGGTGGAAGGGGTGAAAGAGCAAAGGCAAGATGTTTCAAATCTTTGGCCAGCTGACAAATTATATGAAAACAGTTTGAAATTGATTTTTGTAAACTTTCGCCCAAAAGTAACAGGTCATTTGAAGCCACCCGTATGAAAGTCCCAATAAGTAAAACATATTTCTGGTCATAGAAGTGAATTTTCAGCATCTAAAATTAGTTAGGGGGCAGAAGCGTAAACAAACTTAGAGTTAAATGGAAAGAAAAATTAACGTGGAACAATTGAAGGAAATTATAAAAATTTGATCTTCCTGTCAGGCTTCTCCGGTCTGTTATCCACTGATTTTGCTTGAATATTATTTCCTGTTTGACCTTCACTCGCCTTCTTTCGTTGTCTTCGTCTCCGTGCAGGCATTGGAATTGCTGGTTCTTCATCTGCCTCTGTAGGATTACTTTTCAAAAGAGTATTCACTCAGCAATTTCTGAACAATAGCTCCACTTTTGAATGACCGATTGAAGAATTTCAGCGCATTGAAAATTTTTATTTGCAAATATAACGTGTTGACATATTCTTTTGGGAAATTTGGACAAGGGTGTGTATCGGCCAGCTTTGAACAAATGTCACCAAGAAAATGTAAAAAAAAAAGCGTTTTCTAAATCATTCGTCTTAACCTTTATAGTTGCAGAAAATGGATGAAGAATCTACGACTCTTTCACTGTTTGCAAACTCTCGACAAGTTTCGCAACTGTGAATTTTGAAGGCATCCACTAAGTAACCGGTTACATATTTTACCGGTTTCTGCTTCCGTCACTTAGATCCGCAAAGTCCTTCTTTTTTATTTGAGCGTCTTCTTTGACACGTCGATACTATGTTCACTGCTGATGACATTCTGTCAAACTCCTCCGTGCAGTTCGACAGCTTGGACTGATGAATAATTGAGCGAATGTTTTTACTTTCTCACTCTAATGAAATTAGAAAAATTGAGAAAGTATTGCGATGGCGCAGAGATTTTTGATGCATTTTGTTTCGATACTTGGCCCGCTGCGACTAAGTCAATCATGATAATTATAAAATAATTGGCTCTTATCATGCCTAATACTAACCTAAAGAACATCCATCCATGATATTTCAATATTTCTGAACCATATGTGGTAGGGAGGAGTAAATGCAAAAAATTTCTGTGGCGTCTGTCTGTCCGTCTGTCTGTCTGTCTGTCTGTAGTCACAAACGTGAAACCCAGCATAACTTTTAAACTATTGATCTATATGCATCCAAATTTTGCAGAGATGTTCCTTTTAACATTCCCCAGAGGGACTTTTTTTGTTTTTTAAAAATTTTAATTTTTAGGTTAGTTATGGAAGAAAAATGGTTTCCATTAAAATCAATGGGAAAATGGGTCAAAAAAGAGAAAAATTTAAATATTTCAATATTGGACTTTTGGATTTGGAAGAAAATTTGTAAAAACATTCTACAACCAGCCCACATCAAAATTAACCCCTTATAGTTCAGCAAAATAACCCTTAAGACCGTTTAAAAAATCAATTTAGCGCGTTCGAGCCAAAAAATAGAATAAAAGTGAGAAATTAATCTTGTAAATCAGTGCCAATTACTAAACGCTGGATGAATTTTGATGAAACTTTGTATACACAATGTACTACCACAGTACTAAAATATTTTCTTCTCACTATCATCATAATAAATCCTTTGAAACGTTTAAAGGGACCATATAGGTGCGACTGAGAAAAAATAAGACCAATTAAGCAAATAAAAACATAATCCTACTTATTGAGATGATTCGGGTTAGGTCCAATTAATTTTAATTAAATCCGGCACAAACAATCTACCTACCTACATTTACTCTACTTTAGATAGAATTTCTTATCATTACAATATACAGCCCTTAAGACTGTTTAAAAAATCAAAATCGGTGCGCTCGAGCCAAAAAATGGAATTATCGTGAGAAATTAATCTTTAAACTTGGAGTCAATCAATTATGGCTCGATGAGTTTTGATAAAAACTTTTGTACACACAATCCACTATCAAAATACTAAGATATTTTCCTTTCTTAGTCACCATACACAATTGATGAAACCTTTTCAAGAGGCAATATAGGTGGGATTGAGAAAAAAATATGGGAATATAAGCAAATAAAAACATAATCCTATTAATTGGGATAATTCAGGTTTGGTCCAATGAATTTTGATAAAAACTGGCAAACACAATCTACAATTAGTCTATAAAAGAAAGTATTCCTTACAGATACAATATACAACACTTAAGATAGTTTAAAAATCAAAATAGGGTGTTTGACCCAAAAACATGAATTAAAGCGGAGAATTAATGTTAAAACTTGGAGTCAATCATTCATGGGATGAATTTTGATGAATCTTTGCACAAACATATTATGTTACCGACCCACTAAAATATTCCTATCATACAGTCATCATCAAAAACCTTTAAGACCGTTTCAAGAGCCAATATAGGTGCGATCGAGCAAAAATCTTTGAAACCAACCAAGCAAATAAAAAAACAATCGTAATACTTGGAATAAGAAATTCAATTATGACTCAATTATGTTTGATGAAAATTGCAACAAAAAGTTGGCAACCAACCTGGGCAGGATTTCTTTTCAATGTAAAACTATAGTGTACAACTCTTAAGTCTGAGACTGTTTAAAGGCAAAATAGCTGTTCCATCAAACCCAAAAAATAGAATATCCAAAGAAAATTAAACTTATAAAGAAAATGGATGGATGAATTTTGTTGACATTTGGTGTACACAATCTACAAACAAAAAACATTTTTAAAGGGGGGTTTAATCTACCAAACAAAAAATTCTTTTGAAGATCCACAGTTCAAAACCCATCCTTCAAAGGATGAAGTAGGCAACTATTCATACAGCTTCTCTGCAAAATCGCAAACACTCGAATTGAAGGCGGAATTATGTCCAGAGGTGAAAATATTTTAAATTTTATGGGAGTCTAGGAGTCTCTCCCAGAATTCTAAAGGGGGGTCTGGGGGTCTCCCCCAGAATTCTTAAGGGGGTCTGGGGGTCCTTCGCCCCCCCAATCCGATAAAAATGGAGGGAGAAAGTGTTCGTAGGGTGTTCCCTACAGTTTATTTTAAAGTTCCTTTGGAACACGATTGGAGGTGGGTTCACCAGATTTCCTCCTTGCTGGCGCATGGAGCAACAATTTTTTGTAAACCATCTTGACCTGTTCTTTTGGGCAACAATTGGCAAAACCCTCTGGTTTTCAGTTCATCTAATAGGTGTTGAATCCCTGAAATCATAACCAGCCAACCTTTCAAGCACCTTATCACAGCCGAGGACTGTTTGAGATCATTTATTTCAAGAGGCAGTTATCAACTGAGGACCCCCCCCCCCCCCAAAGGATTGGCTGGCCAAAGACCGGGCAAGATCAGAGAAACAAAGATTTATTAAATTTAAAAAAACGAATTAACGAACTAAACTTATACTCACTTAAAAACATTAAACAAGGAAAACTACTGGGGACTGGGGAAAGTCATGATTATAATTTCAGAGTAAATACTTTACGTGATTGGATTATTCCTGGAGCTGAAAATCTGCAGGACACGAGCGGAGAGGCGGCCAAAGAGAGACTGTGACAAGTTGAATCGCTGGACTGTTTGAGCTCCTGTCGCCACCAGCTGATTTGCAGCGTTGCCAATTTAAGGCGCGATCCCTACGACCTCCGGTGGAGATAGAGCGGACCGCGCCAGAAACTGGTACAGCTTCAATTTTAAGAAGTACAATTTTTTCTCGTATTTTTTCGAGATCACTTGTGAGGATCGTTTCCACGAGGCTTGCTATCACCATTAATTTACGGGGTTGTTAAAATGGAGGAGATCACGATCAGAACTTTGAGGCAAAGAAGGCAAAGGAAAAGAGAATGAGCGGGAAAGGATAAAGTAACCTAGAAACGTAAAGTGTTCTCATTACGTTTGTTTTAATGGCTGAAATGATGAAAGGGAAATGTTAAGAGACAAAGTGGACAAAAAACTGTGTGTGTCTATTATAAATGGCCTTACCACATCGAGCCTCAGACACGCGAACGGGACCGCACGAAACGAGCGATCAATCAGGACTGAAGTCTTGTTTATTTTCACGTTCTAAAAAACATCTTCAATTTTTAATTGATGGAGACTGGGAAGAGGTATTGAATGGGTAGGAGAGATATGTGTCTTCTCCATATTGATTGAAAATAATGTTTTTGCCGCCTCATTCATAAGCGCTGAATCTACCAGGGAAACGAGAGAGAGAGAGAGAGAGCGAGCGAGAGAGAGAGAGAGAGAGAGAGAGAGAGAGAGAGAGAGAGAGAGAGAGAGAGAGAGAGAGAGAAATTAGGACAAATATCATTAAATGAAACAAATCCAAACTTCTGCACGTATTCGAAACAGCAGTTTCTTCCTCTCTCTCTGCAGTATTACCCCTCTTTACACACATGTGAATAACTGAATACTTAGGTAAAATTTCCAAATTAGCTTGAGCGCCGAATCTCTTCCGATTGTCATTAATGAGCGAGGCTTCTTCATTTTCACATTGCGTCCTTCAAAGAAGTAACGAACTTCAAATTTTCACACGTTCGTCTGTGTGATTACGTAACGATCCCAACAGCCGACACACATTGATTCAGGTACTTTCCGCGAGGCATATGAATCAAACCTTTGCGTAAATATGACGCAAACCGCTCTGTAGAATACTGACTCTCTAGAGTACGTAGCTACCTTGATCTAAACTCAACATTTTCTCAAGAATTGCGAACTCACGGCGAGCGTCTCTAAACCAGGGGTGCCCAACCCCCCCCCCCCAGCTTGCATACAAGTTCCCCCCCACCCAAATCAAATTCTTATCCATCCGGGGGGTCTGGGGGTACGGAATACCCTCCAAGCGAGAGGGAGGGCCGGGGGCCCATCCCCGGGAATTTTTTAAAAAATCAACCCTCTGCAATGCTTTTTTAAGGGCTTTTTTAGTCAAAATAGAACACTTTTCTCGTAGCTCATGGACTCATGGAGTGGTAAATTTTGATGTGAGCGGGTGAGAACTGAAGGCGCCACGTGCTATCCGCACTGAAAAAAAGTGCTGAATTAGTATGGACACCACTAAAAAACTGATAGTTTGACTATTTAAAATTGTTAAAAAATAGTTGAAATCACACGGCACGGAGTTCATTTAACTAAATTAAATAGTCAAACTAAGTTTTTAAGTGGTGTCCATACTTATAACAATAAAATAGTTAAATTCATCACTTTTTTTTTTTTAGTGATGTATTCATAATCATGCAGCATTTTATCAGACGCATGAGTAGTGGCGCTAACTCGACAGCCAATCAGCAGCGCGTAAAATAAGGAGGAAAGATACAGGGTTCTCAGGCGTTTAAGGCACCAGAAAAACTGGCACCTATTAACGTAAGTAAAATAATCAATTCTCACTCGGTCATTCTGCGGTTCAATTTCACCGCCTGAGGATTGATATTTTATAATACTCTATAGGTTTAATCGGAAGGAAAACGATAGTAGGACGCTCACGAGCCGCCACTGAATTCATTTATAATTAAGGTACTAGATTGATATTTTTTTGTATTTTTGAAAAATAAAATAAAATGAAAATAAAATCTTACATTTTAGATTTTCACATTACTATTTAAACAATAAATACTTGAACAATTTTGGAGACGATAACGCTAAATGGTGTATTACTTTTTCATTCGGAATATCGTTCATGATGTCCGACTCACAGGCAAGGACCATCATTCCCTCCATCCACTCATCTTTCATACTGGCCCTTAGCCTGTTCTTCACAATATTGAGCTTGCGGCAGAATATTAACGTTGTGAGAGATCATACAGAAGAAATTGCGTTATGTATGGCACTCTCGAAATGAGCAGAGCAAGTTTTTGGCGCCAAATGTTTACCAGTTACCTCAACGGGTACTGACTGCTTGCAAACAAGAAGTGTACGTTTCTGCTTCTTTATTCGGCAGCAAAGTAAAAACTAGGGGTATATACATAGAACCTATTCCAGTATCCGTGTATTGCGAACAGTTGATAAAAAAAATCCAGGGCAGTATTGAAATGTTCCATCCATAAATAAAGACTCGCATAGTACAAGGCATTCGAAGTTGCGTCTGAGGGCAAGTATGACAATTTCACCATAAATTCCAACCAGAAATTCCTCATTTTCCGATGAGGTCTTCGTGTCAATCTCCAGTAGGGCCTGTAGCACCTCGTCTCTGCACGTTGGAAGGGACGGAAGAAGACGACGTATTGAATTTTAAGCAGCTCTCTTTAGCTTTATGTAGTCATTAAAATTCATATCAATGCCAGAAGAGTTTTTCAACACTGTCCTAACGACCTGGAAAAAAAGAGGATCATTCTTATAACGTTGAATTCTTTCTGGCGCAAATAAGTTTTACACGGATCGCAAAAAAACAACGTTACACTTCAAACACCACATTAACTCGCCGTAAAAGGAAGTTTGTATGTGTCAAAAAATATGCATCACTTACACAACAGAAGCGCTGCCTCCAGTGTGCTCATCGGGTCCCTCTGATTAACTTCCCTGGTAATCTGAATACTCTCTCCCAAACTTCCAGCCACTAAATAGTGACCCTAATGTAACAGTTAGAAACTCATCAATTCGGTTGTGAAGCGCACAAAAATGGAAGTATAAAATAGGGGTAGGTTGATAAGGAATCACAAAATGTGTGTAAAGCAGATTGATAAAATAAACATGCGCGCCAAAAATTTCGCCTGAATAATCGGGTGAAAGGCACCTGTACTGCGGCAGGAAGGGTGGAGAGGACAAAACTAGAGACTTGTTTCAAGTTTAGTGACACTGGTTCGTCTGGTCGAGTATGTATACTGTACAGCTCCAGGTCTCAAAAGACAATCAAAGCTTCTGAAGTGAAAGTATTTGAAAAACATATTTAAGCAAGCAAGCATGTTAATTCATATACTTAACCCTATCGCAGGGTGAGCGCGACGCTCACCTGCGTCAAATTTTTTCTCGCACTTCCGCTGTTTTACAGATGGACATCTGAATTTTCATTTAGCTGCGTTTAATGCTTTTATCCAGGTTTTTACCAAATTTGGTGTAGATCTGATCAGGAGGGCGGTCACCAGAGTAGGCCAAAGTTCGCGGTGAGCGCCACGTTCAGCCTGCGACCAACGCTGTAGGTGTATTTTTAAGTCCGCAAGGAACATCATATGACATTCGGCGGAATTCGTCTCCATGGGAACCTCAGTTCAATGGTTTTCAGCTTTGTATATATTCTCATTCGTTTTTCAACAAAATTTCGTCAAATTTAATGCGCCTCAAATTTAGTAATTTTTTTTTTTTTTTGCCGACTAAGCGGAATTTCTCTGATTTCTCCTTATTTTTCAAACTTTCAACTTTCGTAATTGCTTCGAAAAGGTAGATGGTGATGAAAATTGTATTTTTCAAACATGCGTAACCTTTAAGAAGATTAAAAAAGAAAACAAAACAAAAAAATTATGCGTGGAATGGAAGCGTAAAGAACAGTGAGAACGGAGGGTGACCGCCGCGCTCACCCTGCGACCAACGGCGTTACAAAACCACCTGCGACCAACGGAGGGTTAACGCACATGGCTGATTTGACATTAAATAGAGCAGTGACAGCTCATTCAATTTGGCAACACTGGTTTTGTTCCGCTTTAACCTATGTCAGATAAACAATCACTAGATAATTGATTTGATACTCAAGCTTGAATGGCAAGAATTAGGGTTGTCACGGCTCACCATATGCATTCTATGCAACAAAGGTTTTCATTCCAATGCACTGAATGATGGGCCCTTAATTAAGGCATCTATCTTCAACTCAAGAAGTGCCTTTGAATTGCTTCTTACCTTGCAATGTGTTGCCAAGGGGCATGCATGCGGATCATGACTCACTTTAGGGCTTTAAAGGAGGGATCGTGAGGAATTAAAGATATTCGAGGCTGAAGATTGAATCCATGATTCCATAACATAAAATTCGATAAAATCCTGTCACAGGCAGATTAATTGAACATGAATCATCAGCTTTTAGTTCCAAATTTGCCCATTGCATCATTTAAGTGTACACAGAAAAAAATTATTCACAAAATTCTCCCAGTTTGTATGGTAATCTCCACACGACATCTTATTAATATCTTATCAACACGCATTTTTACGCCCTTTTTACGATGAATGTCAAAAAAACGCTGCAATTGTTTTTTTAACATGCAGTTATACTGCATATGTTTTTCTTATGGGTTCGCATCGATTTCGGCAATAAACTGCCTGCGTAAAAATCGATATTTTTCGGTTAAGTATCGAACGTGCGTTGTCAGATTGCCGCGCATAAGATCTGTGGACGCTAAACTCTTCTTCGACGACCTCTATCCTCCTTAACTCTATAAAGTTACCGCCTGGTTCAATGAAGTTGCGATCTCCCTGGAATGGGTCTGTCGCATACTTTTGCTGTAACAAAATAGAACCTTGATTCTTAAGTAAAATTCGGCGAAAATAACGATGCGCACATTAAAAACGTTCAAAATCCACTCATTAACTCAGGAAATCACTTCAATTTCAAACAGTCCGCGCTACACTAGACACTATTTGCACCGGTATACTATTACATAGACGGAACCACCGTTAGGCTGGGCCGAAAAAAGCGAATTTCGGATTTCGAAAACGCAATAGCAAAAAAAAGTTGCTCTAAGTGGTCCTAAAGACGTGTGTAAAATTGCAGCCCTGAAAAATAATTTTTACTATCGCCGCAACGCCTTTGAAATTTCGTCAATTTTGCGAAAAAAGCCAAAATTTCACAATTTTTGACAATTTGGCAACCGTGTTTTGAGGTCGATATTCACCGATATTTTGCCTCACACCAGCTCTAATACACTTGTCATCAACTTACTTTTGCTTATTTTGAGGTTTGGTGCCCCCTAACCCCTTCTCAAAGGTCCTAAAAATCGCTGAAAATTCCGAAAAAACCCGATCCTGAGAAACGTTTAGGAACTGTCAAAGGAATCTAAATTTGATAAAAACGGGTATGTATACCCGGTTTATGGCAAAAGTGGGGTGGCTTCGGGGGGGGGGGGGGGGGGGGGGGGGGGGTAGGATGCTCCCCCATCACTATCCCCACCCTCAACCCCCCCCCCCCCCCCCCCCGCCAACACCACATCAGCCTCAGGACCTATCTCGGTATTTTGATGCGCTTTCTCCCCTACGCGACAGCAGTCTAGCTTTGCATGTATTCAATTATGTACAATGGGGATATAAATTTATTGTTTAGAATGTTTTTCGGCAAAACAGATGTGATAGTTACTTAATTTTAAAAATCAAAATTCAGCTCTCCCCACCCTAAAATTTTGTCATCACTCTATATGTGCCACAGCTTGCCAAAAAAGCGGTTGCCGCAAAAAAATTTTGCACCTCTTCAGATCGGAAACGTCTGTTCATTTTGAAGCATCGTGTTCTAGTCTCCCAATTTCAGAAGTTTTAAACTATCCCCCATTCAAAGCAATGAAAAAGACAGAGACCAAAACAGGTCCGCCATCTTGAAAACTCACCGAAATTGACCGAAAAAATGTTTATATTGGCTCTTATGAGAGTTTACATTCTGATTGCATTCTTCTGTGATATTGCTTTATTTACAACGATAATAATTTTAAATCATTGGGATGATTCATTGGAATTGACTATTATGATCAGAATGAATTGTTCTCCTCCTTGCAACCATCCCCAAACTCAAAACCATGTTACTAAGCAGACATAGTCCATCAACGCATGGATCACTGTACTTCCTCGGGAACCAGTGTCGCGCCTAACCATTTTATAAAAATGCAAGGTACTCTTATCTTCAAAAATTCCAACAGGATTCAATTTATAATCAAGCGCTTCCTTTCCTTTCCTTTAAATCTCTTATGGACGCAGGCTCGGGTCGTTTGTCTCAATTTTTTGTCCATTAAATTTAAAAAATTAAATTTGTGACAAATACTTTTGAAATTAATTATAAGCCAATGGTCAAGTGGTTTAGAGTGGCTATATGGACACGTATTAATACCTTTGACTGTCTCTTACGGAAGGATTTGCATGCGATAAATAAAGAAACTGCCTCATGACAGAAATAAAGCAACATTTTCTGATCTGGATAGTTGTATTAAAAGTCTGTGTCTAGATAGCCAGTCTGAAACACTAGCACTTTCGTTTAAAACCAATTCTCCTGGATTAACAACAATTTTTACTTGAAGGTTGAAAAACAGTGAGGCAAACAAACCAAATTCAGATCGTCCATGCTGTCACTGTTTGAACACGTTTGTGTGACCCCCTCCATAGCTATAACTCGTTGGTTCCAACTAAATGTGAGGTATATACTTAGTATAACATATTTTTGAGTTTGGGGATGGTTGCAAGGAAGAGAACAATTCATTCTGATCATAAAAGTCAATTACAATGAATCATCCCAATGATTTAAAATTATTATCGTTGTAAATGAAGCAATATCACAGAAGAATGCAATCAGAATGTAACTCTCATAAGAGCCAAATAAACATTTTTTCGGTCGATTTCGGTGAGTTTTCAAGATGGCGGACCTGTTTCGGTCTCTGTCTTTTGCATTGCTTTGAATGGGGGATAGTTTAAAACTTCTGAAATTGGGAGACTAGAACACGATGCTTCAAAATGAACAGACGTTTCCGATCTGAAGAGGTGCAAATTTTTTTTGCGACAACCGCTTTTTTGGCAAGCTGTGGCACATATAGAGTGATGACAAAATTTTAGGGTGGGGAGAGCTGAATTTTGTTTTTTAAAATTAAGTAACTATCACATCTGTTTTGCCGAAAAACATTCTAAACAATAAATTTATATCCCCATTGTACATAATTGAATACATGCAAAGCTAGACTGCTGTCGCGTAGGGGAGAAAGCGCATCAAAATACCGAGATAGGTCCTGAGGCTGATGTGGTGTTGGGGGGGGGGGGGGGGGGGGGGGGGGGTTGAGGGTGGGGATAGTGATGGGGGAGCATCCTACCCCCCCCCCCCCCCGAAGCCACCCCACTTTTGCCATAAAACCGGGTATACATACCCGTTTTTATCATATTTAGATTCCTTTGACAGTTCCTAAACGTTTCTCAGGATCGGGGTTTTTTCGGAATTTTCAGCGATTTTTAGGACCTTTGAGAAGGGGGTTAGGGGGCACCAAACCTCAAAATAAGCAAAAGTAAGTTGATGACAAGTGTATTAGAGCTGGTGTGAGGCAAAATATCGGTGAATATCGACCTCAAAACACGGTTGCCAAATTGTCAAAAATTGTGAAATTTTGGCTTTTTTCGCAAAATTGACGAAATTTCAAAGGCGTTGCGGCGATAGTAAAAATTATTTTTCAGGGCTGCAATTTTACACACGTCTTTAGGACCACTTAGAGCAACTTTTTTTTGCTATTGCGTTTTCGAAATCCGAAATTCGCTTTTTTCGGCCCAGCCTAACCACCGTGCATAAGTAAACAACATCGTAACTACAAAATGATGGGATTCCCTTCTAAATACATGAACTATTGGCTGCATTTGCTGTCTGGTCTTTTCGGTTTATCAAAGATTACAAAATAATACAAGAAATGTACGCATCTAAACGAAAAATTCCAATGTTTGTAAGTTCTGTTCATGTTTACATAAACGAGATGGTTCCATCTATGTAGTTATATGTCGGTGATATAGTGTCTAAGGTAGCGCGGGTTGTTTGAAATGGAAGGATTTTTCTGAGTTAATGAGTGGATTTTGAGAGTTTTTACTGTGCGCATCGTTATTTTCGCCAAATTTTACGTTAGAAATAATGTGTCATATTGATGTAGCAAAAGTATGCAACAGACCCATTGAATAAGAATGTCTGAACCCGAAAATTTCCATCTACACCGGAAATAAAGTTTTACGGGTTATTCTAGGACTTTCAACCTAACATGTGCATCAACCTCACTCCAGTCAATGAAATAAGCTTCAATTTTCAAAGTCGTGTGTCTACCGACACTCGAAAGTATCGAGGTCAGTTTAGGTATAGAGACATTTTTGTATGATCACAACGCTGATTGGCATGTGTCCCGGATCAATTAGAAGGAGCCCAGATTAATCAATGAGTCGGTCGAGGCAACTTACTGATGAATTGAGATGTTTTGTTTGCTAATTCCCAAAAAATTAGCCGGCAATACGGCAGGTTTACGAAAACACCTGCTGATCAGATTCAATTGAGATTTGTATAAAAGCTCAGTGGACTTTTTTTGTGGAACCAACTCGCTTCCCGTTCTCATTTCGCAACGGGTCTCAGGCATCCGACTGAAGATGGCATCGCTGAAGCTCGTAGCTGTCTGCTTTTTGGCTTTGGTGAGTTATCGATTTCCCCCTTTTTTAAACGGATTTTACGTTCTACAGACATTTGCGCTACCAAAGACTTTGTGTGATTCTATGAGTTGAACAAGATAAAAGGTCTCAAAAGCTTCATTAAAAGTGCGAAATTGCAACCGTACGCTCTGACATTCACTATGTATGCCCTCTAAAATCCATTTTCCATCCACTTTTCCTCTAGAGAAGTAAATTTTTCCATAAAACTTAGTGTTTTGATGAATTTGAGGTTATGTTCTAGGGAAGTTAGATTCAAGAGAAATTAATGAAAATTCGTTCCAAACGCTATCAGATTCGATGTCAGCGTTCAAATTTGAGGCGAACTGACAAAATTTTCAAAAACTTTTGAGAGAAAATTTTTAAACTTATAGTTTTTTTTGGTAGCGCAAATGTCTGCAGAACCACTCACTTGTTTTTAAACCCTTTCTGTGCCATATTATAAAAAAGTAGTTTCATAAATCTTGGACTTTTTTTTTTATTGAATCCAATGAATTTTTCTCATTTATCTGTGTAATTTTTTGTTGAAACTTGGAATTTCATAACTATCCATGGTAACAAATCGTCTTCTGTTTATGGAACTGCTGAGCGAAAGGGTTAAATTCATCACAACATGTTTGCTAGTAAACTGACAATCTGACAGATAAAGATTGTTTATATCGTGATCGTAGTTGACGAATTATGACAAACAATTCAAAGATTTTTTATTGACTCCTATGAGAAATCTCGTGATTTTCAAGCCAAAGCTGGCAGCACCATTAACATTGGTCGTAATGAAAATCTTGACCGATTCTAAGCTTATCTCGCCCTTTTCTATGAATGTAAGAGCGCTTAATATCTGTGGCTACCTTCATGGCTGCCGTTTTGCGTATAATCAATGCTATTTTTCAATTCATCGATGATTCCACCGGTTAAGAAAAGTTTACACAGTTCAATACAGTGCATGACTGTAATAAACTAAAATACTCGCATCTGTAATCTCTTCTCAACCGGTGGATTCGTCGATGACTTTAAAAAACTTGTGGATATTTTAACTAATCAACGGAGTCTCCACCGATTAAGGAAAGATTACAGATCAGAGTATTTTCGTCCATTACAACCATACTCTGAACTGAACTGTGTAATCTTTTCTGAACCGGTGGAATCATCGGTGAATAGAAAAATAGCATTGATTATACGCCAAACGGCAGCCCTGGCTACCTTTTTACATAACATGAATTAAATTTAACTTGGAAAATTGGAGGCAATGGGTCTGTTGCACACTTCAGCTAGAGCGTTTCAAAGTATCCATTATTTATTCATTTGTAAAAAGCCGTATAAATGGCAATGGCAGCATCAGAAAACACCATCATTCATTAATAAACTCACAAATTGCGGAAAATACTAGACACTAGTCACTCCTGTATCTTTCCACCTCGTGCAGTGTGTACGATATTTCGTGGGGTTAGTGCGGCACATTCAAATAATCATGACCGACTGTCATCACAGCTGACGTCATAAACAAATAAACAGCACTGTCGGCGTCTGTTCGAATTCTTACGTCTCAACATGCTCAATTCCTTACCATCGGTTGTGAAAGGTACGGAAATCGATATTTGTGTCGGAAAATTATCAAAATGAAACAATAACACACAGGAATTCTATGGATAATGGAATGAAGTTGGAATCGAATTGAAAGGGAGACGTGGCCCTTTTTGCCCCTCCAGTATTTGAGATAAGGGAAGGAATCATTTTGTCCCCGAAACTTTGAAAAAGAAGAGAAAAAAAGGAAGAGGAAGAGAGAAAATAAAATAAAAGAAATGGGGGAAAAGAAAGGAAAACAGAAAAAAAATTAATAAAGAAAGGAATATTTACAGAAACAATACAGGGTGTTTTCCCATTTTTTTTATCAATCGTAAGTTCAAATTTGTATTTTTTAATGAAAAGGACTTGTTCTTTACAGTACTTCAGAGGTGGTTAGTTTTTTTAATTCTGACTTTTGGAACAGGAGGTATGATTTTTCGAAAATGGGTCTACTTAGAACTTAGAACTTCGATATCTAGAATAAAAATTGAGCTTTTGACTTGCAGTTTGATCCAAAAGACTCAGTTTTGTGTCCTTTTTTGGAATGAGCTATCGCAAGATAGGGGTGCCGTTTTGAAGTGTTGAGTTGGGGGCAGTACCCCCACCCCCCTAGGTGGGGCGATTATGAAAATTTTGACCCACTCACGCAAAAGCTCTCAAAAAGTTATGTAAGACCTTAAAGTTTCAATTTTTTATCTGCAGCCGTTCAAAAAATAATAGGAGGTCTACGGACTTTTGCGCCACCCTGTAGACAAGGAAAGAGATAGTCAGAAATAACTAGACTCTACCCTAAAAGTAAGTCTCAAATGAAAAATTTATTTTTCGTCGATGAAATCAAGAGAATATACGTTAAGTCCATGAACTTTTGTCGGTTAATTTTGCGTAACTTTTGTTAGGTGAAATTGCTCAGAGCGTCGTCCGAGAGAACCTGAATTTTCACATTATGTGGGAGAAACACCCTCGGATCCCGTAATATTAGGGGGAGGGGGTTTCCTCCAAAGTACAACTATCAAGAGGCATCCCCCCCCTCCTTAAAAAAATCCCAAGTTTACCAAACTGATCAGAATATTACATTGAATGTATACATTTGAACTTAAATTGCACCTTTCACAATTCCAAGTGATTGCCAATCACTTATTACAGCGAACATTTTTTCAAAGCCTATTAAACCTACAGGGCAATTCAAAAGTAACGACCTCCCGACCCCCCCCCCCCCCCACCACCCCTTAACTGTTTTTCTAATTGAGAAAAAACGATGCGGTTTGGACCATTCTTATTTATATCGGAGGCACTATCTAAGAAGGCTATTTTCGATAACCGGTCAACTCAATTTTCTCTTTGGCATCCCCATCTTGTGATACATTGTTTGGAAGTGCATAAAATTCTAAGGTACTTTAGGCGTAAACCGCTGCTCGATATCGATTTTCGTTTTCGATGTATCGAAGGTCAATGTTCGATTTGAACCCATTTTCAAAAAATCATTACTTCACTTCAAAAAGTCGGAATTTAAAATAGCGACCAACTTTATGAATCAAATATTATGGAAATTAGTTTTACGAGGTAATCTTACGTGTAGGATCCATTAATGACCTTGAGAAATTCAGAAGTTAAGTCTAACTTTACTTTTCAGATAGTCTTGCACCTTTAACGGCGCAAATTTTATGTTACGGATTATAAATTTGAAAAGTAGGTACTAAAATCAGATGAGGAAAACTTCTCAAAAGATATCTGGTTTCTAGTATTCTTTCGATAATACGCGTTGTAGGCGAGATAGTTGCTTTGCAATGTGGCAAAGTTAGCGCATTTACTATGGCGGGCAGCTCGAAGAAGCAGTCGTGTGGCTGCATACTTACTGTCGCTCATTATGGTAAAATCGGCTGACTTTTCCAATTATCTCGCTTGAATCGTGCGGTATTGAAAAAATGCCAGAGAAAAAACCTTTTTCAAAATTTTTCCCATCTAATTTTAGTAATTATTTTTCAAATTGTTAACCCATGTTATGATATTTGTTCCGTTGAAGGTACAAGATTGCCTGAAAAGTACAGTCGAACTCAATATCTGAATTTCTCGAGGTCATTAATGGATTTCAAACGCAAAATCAGAAGGGGAAAACCAATTTTCATGACGTTTGATTCATAATATTGTGGTTGCTATTCCAAAAAAAACCCAACCATTTTGTGAAACTTTGGGGGCGGTTGTTCAAAATCAGGGCATATTCGGACTCTTATTAATAGGAAAAACCGGTCTCATATTGACCTCAAAAATACGTGGTAGATGTGTGTGCCTAGAGTTCAGTTACACCCTGTAGATTATTGCTAATAACTCGCTTTTATTTCAAATATTATCTTTTGGATATTTTACCAAGTCGTAAAACCCAAGTTGAATATGCATGAGAAAAGGATTCGAACAAAAATAGTTGAAATTATCTCTGGCAGTTCCTGTAAAAACACATTTCATGAACATTTGAGGGGAGAGGGGACTTCCTGGAATGCCACCTTCAAAATGTGGTTAATATTTATTTACGCATTATTATTTATGTTTCACCTTCAAAACCCAGCACCGCTAAAATGATCATTAAATTCGCATAGCTGGTGAAGATTGCAAAATACGCGCACTAAATTGAAAATTGAAGCTTGTCAGCTAAGATTCTTTGAAGAAAAAAAAAAAAAAAAAATCGCAAAATAACAAAAAGTAGCTCTCTGCTTCCCTTAAAGTAGACACTGCTGCATATTCCTGCGTTTTCTCCATCTTAAATCGTTTATTTTTCTTTAACAGGTGGCTGCATCGCTTGTTGACGCACACCCACTCAAGAAGTGCAAGAAGTCATGCAATAAGCCTTGCACAGACGCTACGATTGGCATTTATTTCGAAGAAATCTCCATCACTGTCTGCAGCGATTTTGATTGGATCGCTCACCTGATCAAGCTCATCGAATGCCAGAAGGACTGTGAGGAATATGTGGTCATCATCGAATTGTGGAATGAGCTGCAACAAGTCAGATCTGCATTCGATAACTCTTTCATCGAAATCCAAGGTGACATTTATGGTCGCATAGACAAATGCCGCAAGAAGTATTCCCCGGTGACCATCCAATTCACTGAGCGTTTGGTGAACCTCAAAAAATGTGCGCGACGTGGACTGTGGCCAGCAACTTGCAAGTTCCGCAGCTGCTACAACCGTCTACTTCCTTTGATCGAACAGTTCATCGCCAAATATAACATCGACTACCAGCCGCGTGCCATCTCTTGCCCGAGACCTCCGAACTACAACTTCATCTCGTACTTCCCTAAGAGTAGGTATTGCAACGACATCACTCTTCTCATCCAGACCTGCTACAACGATTACTTGTACATTATCGAACTTATCAACCGAGTCAACTTCCCCGACGACTGCGATTTGAAGCGCAGGTGCAAGGATGATATCCTCAACGCTTGGATCGAGTTCATCAAACGTGGTAGAGAATTGGAAGTCTGCTTCTACCCGCGCCTTATGGAATGTGGTGACAACTCAGAGCAATTGGACCTAATCTACTTGGAATACATCAACAAGCTTCGCCTCTATGCCTTCGACTTTGGAAACGTTTTCTACAACCAGTGGGGAGATCTTGATGATTACTGCAACAACAACAACCTTGATTGGCTGTCGTACCTTGATTTCGACAACCGCCACCCACAAGACCACATCCGTGGTGCATACGTGTATTCACCGAAGCTCAGCGAATACTTCTCGAAATTCTTCGTCACCTGCCGCTCGGACTTCCTGACCGAATTGCGCATCTGGAACGAGCTGCAGTGCAAAGAAGGAACACCTGAATGGAGTCGTCGCGATGAAATGTGCAAGGAACTGAAGAGACGTCTATGCGAGCTGGAGCGCTGGTTGAACAGATACATCCGCAACATCATGAAACGTTTGGGTGAGTGCACGCGCGATATTGATATTGACTTTGACAAGCAATACGAAGACATCATCATCGAGATCATCGCTGATTGCGACAAACAGATCTTACCGTACGTCATCGATTTCCGTGAGTGCTTCTATAACAGCGACGACTGCATCGACGAACTTTTGAAGGATAGGGGACTCACAGACTGCACCCGTAACGTTATTTCCTGCAGCAACAGGAAGTATGACATCAGTCTGTACATCCCCGACAGAGATTTGTGCGATCTGATCAAGTGGTTCGAAGACTGCTTGAGGGAGAACTACTACGCGCCAGTAAATGATTTACTCTCAATCAGCTTCCCGGAAGACTGCGAAGAGTACAGGCTGAGGAAGAAGGCCCTCAAAGAATTGGAGTTGATCTGGGTGGACTATCGCAATTGCTTGAAAAACATCCTCCGCCAAGTCATCGACCTATTGAGAAAGAAGAAGTGCGAGATTGGAACGCCCAAGTACTGTCGCGAGATCAAGAGAATCCGAGAATGTTTCAGACCGCAAATCATCGAAATAATCGACCGGTGCAAGAGAATTTGCGTCGATGTCAACGGTATCTTGGACAATCTCTACAAGAAGAGGAGCTGCAACAAAAACAAGTGCAATACCAGTTGCAAGAGAAAATACTTCTACACCGAAGCCTCATTTGAGGTCAGCATTAGCGCCAGAGCCGTTATCAAGAAATGTTAATGTAAAGCATGTAGTTCATGATAATCAGTAATATACATCATTAACTGAAAAATTTATCTGTAATACTTTGAAACCTGACAATTTTACTTATTCCTTGTTATATTTTCTTGAACCGAACTTTAGTGATTCTGATGAACAGATCTGGATTCTTACAAAAGAGATCTACTAGACTTTTGACGTTGCCATTTTTTCTTGCTCGCGCAATTTGCTCTCCCAAGCAAATCAATGCATGGACTTGGTCGATATTTTCCGTACCAGTAGAGTTTTTGAATTTTTAGTATCTGATTCTGGCAAGTAGCGGTGCCTCTTAAAAATGCATCAAAACGCATCGGTGAGTGGTTGGTTAGCAACGAGTCGAAGTTATGAGGTTACTTACCGCTCATCGAAGAGTTTGAATGTATATCAAAAGCAGACATCCATTCTTCTCAGAACCCGATTCTCAAAATACGTGAGCTCTCGTAAGATGAAAGTGTCATGATAATCTACGCATGTTGCATCTGTCTATTTTTGAAACGATGGAAAGACGAGCGAAAATGGCAACGTCTAAAGTTCAGGGACCAAATAATGTTACGGCTTGAAGGTCCTCCGAAAGACGTTGGATGGTACGCACGTAAGTATGATTGCGTGTGGTTTATACCCCCGTAAGTGCTCACCGATCATCTGCATGCGGGACCGTGAGGACGTAACATTATTTGATCCCAGTAAGTTTCCTTGGTGTGAAAGCATTCAATTGATCTTATGATCAGCGTAGAGTTCAGATAATTTGTGGATAACAGTAACTGAACAAATTGACATCGTAAATTACTGTGGACTTCAAGATGGTAATCTTCAATTTTCAAAGTCAGAATCTTTATCAGCCCGTAACTACTTGTTTTTAATGTAACCGATCTAATCGTTCTCTAGCTCAATTGATAGGAAATGGGAAAAACTTTCGTTTGAAGTACTATCAACAGGAAAAGTTTTGACTGTCAAGAATTCGAAAAATGTAGCGAATCTTTGTGTCATCAAAACAATTCTTTAGCGCTCTGTGTGCATTCTCGATTGTTAAAACTTTCGCGTTTGCTAGTATAGTGCTATGTTTTGTACTTTGGATACTTTTAATGGTAATTACAGCGATTTTCCCTCCATCACAAGGTCTACAAAATGTAAGTTTGAAAAACTGGACTGCTCTGAAACAGTTGAATTTGAAATAAAAGTTTCTTCGAAGAGAGTTTCTCTCGCGCTCTTTTAAATAGAGTAAAGCGCAATCCGAGGAAACTTTTCATTTAAAAGTTGAAGCCACTTTTGAGTTCCAAACAGAGCTAAGAGAGGAATTTTGCTTACTTCCTATCTGGCGAGAACATCTATATCTTTATTGGCGATGAACATACGAGTTTAAAATTTGGCGAAACTCCCTTATTCTTTCTTTTTTGAAACTTTGAGTTGCTATAAGGCTATAATTTTTGATCGAAAATTTTCTTCTGATTGTAGTTTGAGCCAGTTAAAAGAGCGTAAAATAAACTACTTATAAAATAATTGACCAATCAGATTCAAACATTCCAGAGTTGTCAAATTCCTCAAGAACAAATTTTGTAGACCTCACGATGAAAGAAATATTACCATAATATTTGCCCAAATTACCAAATATTGTACCTCGCAAATGAAAGGGCTTACCATTTCCTATCAATTGAGCTAAAAAACGATTGTTGATTGAGCGAAAAAAAATGTTCTGAGCAGATAACTGTATTGACTTTGAAAGTTGGCAACACTGCTTTTTATGGGGCATGTGAGTCTCATAAATGACCCAGATGTAGACAGACAAGAGGAACCTTTATCCACCCTGAAAAAATCTCACGAGTTAACCTCGCGGCGAAAAACGCCGATTTTGAATAAGGTCCTTTACTTTAATTGTTTATCTTCTCGCCACAAACCGCCCGGAGTTTTCAGACTCCAAGTTCACTTAAGGTAATTCCATGCGCGACTTTTTCAACTTTCAATCCGTTGGATATAGCAACACTTATCACTTTTAGAGAAAGTCGTGTGTTGAGCATTTTAATTAGGAAAGAAAAAAAAAAACGCAAAATTCAAGATCGTCGGCACTTGTGTAATTTTTTTATGGATTTTGTTTAGCCTAAAATGAACAAAATCGGTTCAGAATTAAAGCCGTAATATTGGAAATGAATTTCGCCATAAGCTTAGTTAGTGTACGTGAGTGCGAGCAAGACTGTATCTATTCGCCTCACTTGCACTCATTAGTGCTTTTAGGAATTTTCTCATTTCTAATATACCGGCCTTATTTTTGTGTCTTGAAGCTTGAAAATTCCAGGTAATCTCCCTGGAGTATGCTCGCAAGTGCTAACGTCCCGAAAAATTTTCATTTTTGCGTGTATTCGTAAATTTTAGCCAAATACTGTTGACTTTTAGAGCAGCGCGATATGGGGCCTATGATCAATGAGAACTAATCTACCCAGCGGGCCGATCATTTACTTCATCGTTAATCGATCGTTATAACTGTCTACGAGTGATTCTATTGGTCGAGTATTGTCTAACATGGCTGTTGCTATGGTAACCATCGTTAAAGTGTCCGTTTTTTAAAGGTTACTCATGAGTAGCCTTTATAAAACGAGACTCTTAACGATGGTTACCATAGCAACGGCCAAGTTAGACAATACTCGACCAATAGAATCACTCGTAGACAGTTATAACGATCGATTTAACGATGAAGTAAATGATCGGCCCGCTGGAATCATCTTAATCCCAGTCTATGATGAGCGCTTGAGCTTTTGGTATCGCATTGGAAAACTGCTTTGAAGGCCGAAAGTCAATGACTTCCTTGATCTATGCAAGTTGGTTTTGGCATTTTCAAGTCTTACAATTTTAATCGACAACTTCAAAGTTCGATCACGCCGGTTCCAAACCCCCGCCGCTCTCCACAGAAGTGCATGGTCGAGTGGAAAGAAGCGGACAGAATGTGGAAAATAATGCATTGATCAAATCATTTCTCCAATAAATGTGATATTTACACAATACACAGTTTCGCGTGCGTCACGCGTTAGATACAGTTTCCACCCGTAGCTATAGGAGTCGTTTTTACCAATCAGAGCTGCTTTGCTCTTACAAGGTAATCATCTTAACTCAGCTCATCTGAGTCCTCTTTCCAGTGCTGAACGAAACTTCTACGACCCCCGTGCGATCCGAGTGGAAGAATGTCGCCGGTTCTTGTATTTTCCTTCATTTTGGTGATAGTGTTGACAGTTGTTTTTGCACAGCTGCGCGCGGTCGTGAAAGAAGAGGGTGAATATTTTACATTTACATTACATTAAGTGTATCTCAATTTATTGTATTATTTTGATTCACTGAGGAGGAGGAGGGGGAATTTATCAGGTTCAATCAGCAAATTAAATAATGTCAGTCGTGAGATTTTGGCTCACGTACAGATACAGGTAGGCAACCTGCAATACTTTTTAATTCATATTCTTCTACGTAGTATAATAAATTGCAGGTAGCTTAGCCGAACAAAAACTCAAGGAGCTGGTTGTCATTACTCACACTTGTTGGCTGTATACATTTCTTTCGTCAATTTCTTTATTCAAAATGTTGCCTTTAACGGGGGTCAGACAGTCCATATGACCAATGTAAAATACAGGGTGTTCCTGGATTAACACGCATAAATGATGGAGGTGATTTTTCAAGGAAAACTAAGACTTTTTTTCCCTATAAACATAGGCCATAAAATGCTTTCCCTCTGAGCTATGATTTTTCAAAGTTGGAAAAAAATTTTGGTTTTTTTAACACTACGGCCAATGTTATGGATGAAATTGAATGAAAATTAATTTCTAAGGGTATTTTTTGGTGTAAAATTCAATTTTTGGGTCGAATAAACGTTTCAAGGAGTTTAAAGGGGAGTTTCAGAGGGGTGTTGATCTTAAAAATTGAAAAATTTTTGGTAGCCGGTCAATTTTTTGAAAATTGAGGTGCATATTCGGATTTTATGAGCAAAAACAAAGGTTTTTGATCCCTTCCATTTTTGTCCTCTGCCGCGTTTTTAATGGCGAAAAATGGATTTGAAATTTTGTCCGTTTTTGGGTATACCCTGCTAATTGAAGGCGCAACTTCCGATGTCACCGTCCCGAGCACGTAAACTCTCCGCGCCAGCGCGAAGCTATTCGTTTGGTGGTGTCCCCCCTCCCATCATCTTGGAAAGCAAGAGTAAATTCGCAAGTTCGTCAAGTTTTAGAGGTTGCCTAATGGGGCATTTAAATAAAATAAACCATAACTATCATTATTATCTGTTATGATTATTGTCGGAAACAGTTACACACATTAAACAATCAAACCGTCAAAGCCATCAAACAAAAAGTGTATGCTATGCCCGTTCCTGTTGTTGAAACATTGCAGCATCGCATTGTGGAGGTGTGTGCCGATTTAACTCGAACGCAATGCAGATCAGCCGTGACGTCGGTAATAAAGAGGTGCACCTCTTGCGTCAACCAAGGTGGTTTTCATTTTGAACATTTGCTGTAAAATTTTAAATATTTTTAAGGCATATGAGTGCCTTCTTAGCTTCGTTTGATCCAAATTTTATAAAAGAAAAAAAAAACTAAGTTCGATTGTTCCATTACAATTATTGTTGATTGTCTTGTTGTTACAGTTATTACTAATTGTTTCGTCTACACATTAATAATTGTAATTGTTTTTTAATCATCATAACAGATATGAATTATAATTAAGGTTATCATTATTATTACATTATTATTACATCGATAAATTATTATGATTATCATAACATAAAGTCCATGGTTTATTTTATTTAAATGCCCCATTAGGCAACCTCTAAAACTTGACGAACTTGCGAATTTACTCTTGCTTTCCAAGATGATGGGAGGGGGGACACCACCAAACGAATAGCTTCGCGCTGGCGCGGAGAGTTTACGTGCTCGGGACGGTGACATCGGAAGTTGCGCCTTCAATTAGCAGGGTATACCCAAAAACGGACAAAATTTCAAATCCATTTTTCGCCATTAAAAACGCGGCAGAGGACAAAAATGGAAGGGATCAAAAACCTTTGTTTTTGCTCATAAAATCCGAATATGCACCTCAATTTTCAAAAAATTGACCGGCTACCAAAAATTTTTCAATTTTAAGATCAACACCCCTCTGAAACTCCCCTTTAAACTCCTTGAAACGTTTATTCGACCCAAAAATTGAATTTTACACCAAAAAATACCCTTAGAAACTAATTTTCATTCAATTTCATCCATAACATTGGCCGTAGTGTTAAAAAAACCAAAATTTTTTTCCAACTTTGAAAAATCATAGCTCAGAGGGAAAGCATTTTATGGCCTATGTTTATAGGGAAAAAAAGTCTTAGTTTTCCTTGAAAAATCACCTCCATCATTTATGCGTGTTAATCCAGGAACACCCTGTACACTCAACTTCATTTACCTTTTTCTCAGGAACTACTGAATCAAATTACACATTTTTTTTGGTCAGTTTGTACCTTATAACTTCCTGCATCTTCAGATGGGAGTTTTTTTTTTTTTTTTTTTTTTTTTGGAAATTTTGAAATGTTGACAATATTTTTAAAAAATTAAGAAATATTTTGTAAAAATGTGTAAAAATTTGACCTCAGTAGTCCCATAAATAATAATATGTTCAACATTTTGAGGAAATCTCTCGTCTATTTATGCAGGATAGTGTAAGGAAGAGAACAAAAAAAAATTGAGAATCGGTGCAGTAGATCCTGAGAAAAAGGTACAGAACTGTCAAAGAAAGTAGTTTCCGGGAAATGCAATTAGAAAGAAAGCAAATAATCTACTATCTCCGAGAGAGCTGGGGAATGTTAGTGAAAACTGTCCCTTCATGTTACTTAACCTTTCCTCATAAAACAGCGCACAACTTCAAAACTACACATCAGATCGAGGTGATCTTGATCTTAAATTAAACGTAAATAACTGTACTACACGAAAATCAAATTAATAGAAATTTCGTTTTTTGAAAAAAAAAAAAAAAATTGTGTCCGACCCCCCTTAAATTTTTTATGGTTTGTATGGTTGGACACCTTTTACTTTTTAATTATTTGTTTGGTGTCGTGAGTTTCCCTGAGCGCGGACGCTCGAGTAAACGCGGATGCAGATTCCGACGATTTGCCCATTGAAAATTGCGACTTTAATCCGGTCGTGTTGTAAATTATGATGAACCCGTCTAATTAATTATGAACTGGATTCCTCGTGGACAATTATTCTTTTTTCTTCCCCCTTCAAATTTAGTAAAAAATTGAACTTCTGAAAAATTCAAATTTAACTTATTCGTTTTGTGTTATACCTGTTTTATGTCTGTTGTGTTGTACGGTTTGTTAAGGAACGACCAGTCAAACTACAACCATGCTTTGATTGCTGTGAAAATATCAATCCTGAACATTGGAGGGCTTAAAAAAATGCATTTCAAGATTTTTATCCAATAGAATATTATTTGTGTTATTAATGTTTTTTGGACTGTTCTGCATTATTCGTTGATTTTACACCTTGGCATTTTTTCTCTGTCTTTTTTGGTGGTTCCAAGTGTCTAATCATATTTTTCCGGAATAACTTTTGTAAACCCGTAGGTACTTACATCACTCACAACAATGGAGCTCTTGCAAGGTTTTGCTACAGGCAAATGGACTATCAATTATAGTGTAAAATGCTGCGAAAATAACGACGAGACCATTAAGGTCTCAGTTGTCGGTGCTTAAACGCGGGTAGTTGTAGAGCCTCCGATTCAGAGGCTCTGACACTTAAAACCAAGCAAGAATACGCGGAGGATCCGCGTTATCTTGCTTTATTTTGTCTTTTGTCGTATCCTTTTGAACTTTCTAAGCACTGGAGAGGGTTTAGTGTACTTTATTTTGATGTAAATAGGCACCCTGGCAAAAATGAATCGCCCGGTTTGGTCCTAAAAACGTCCTGGGCGTTTTTGGACCAAATTGGGCGATTCATTTTTTCCGGGGTTTGTAATAAATTAAATTCATATACATCTAGTAACCCTTTCAGTACCACGCCCGAGTAAACTCGTTTCTGCGATTATCGATCTGCCTCACGAAATTTCAGTTTTGTATTCACAGCAGTTACGACTCCAAACTGTTAATTGAAAAATAATGATTATTGCAGCGCCTTCAATCCAGTGTGTATGCAAAATCAGCACCGCAGTGTAGGAATCTTTATCCACCCACTTAATTTGAGCGAATGAGATTTGATTTGTCTTCGTAAACTGGTAGTTAAAGGGTTAATTATAGGAAAGATAAAAAAAGGCCGAATCTGTGAGTACTGCCTGATACAGCCATTTGATGGTTGCAACATCTTCCTTTGTACTTCACCCCTAAGAACAGATATGCGGAGAAATATCGGTTCCATCGTATTAAAAAAATAAAAAATAAATAGCTAGATAAATAAATAAATAGATGGATAAATAAAAAAATAAGTAAATAAATAATATATATAAAAATACGTGCAAAAACGTAATGCGGGCAGTATCCCAACCTTGTGATAACACAGAGAGCTTGAAAAAAGAAAAAATTAACAAAATAACCTATATGGATAAATTAAACTTTCACACCTGATAACCTATACCCCTGGCATGCTAGGCGTGGAGGGACTGGGGGGCGCTCGAATGGTGCCTAGAAAGGCTCGTATTGAAACAAAAGAACCCTGTCTGTAACCGGCTGAATTATCACAAGGTATCAGAGCAGTTATGGGCAAATAACCGAATAACGAATAACCACGAATAATTGACTAAAATTATTCGCATTATTCTTATGTTATTCCTATTAGTAAATCGAAGTTTTGACACTACCAGCATATTCATCTGTCATAAGATGAAGGACTGGTAGCGATAAAACTTTGATTTACTAATAGGAATAACATGAGAATAATGCGAATAATTTTAGTTAATTATTCGTGATTATTCGTTATTCGGTTATTTGCCCATCACTGTATCAGAGTACAAGAGATGTTTTTTTAAAATAATTTTTTAAGCTAACCCTCACCCTTTACCTGGATGCTGCCCCCCTCCCAATCAGTTATCCTAAAAATAATGAAGAATGACGCAAGCCACACTACTTAATCTCAATTCGTTTCCGAGGTATCAATTGTCTCGCCCATCAAAGACGTTTGATGCACCCTGCACGGAGAAAAAAATTTCAGTAGACAGTACCTAAATTCAGGTTGGCTCAACCTAAAATTTAGATTATATTTGTACACCATTAATTTAGGTGGAACCAACCTATTGACTTTGGTGAAGGACAAGGTGAGCGGAATCATAAAATTTAGGTTGCCTCGACCTAAATCTTTCTTCCTTCCCACCTTAATCGGCTATAGTGTTTAACGCTTTTAGGTTAACTGTACCTAAATAGACAGTATCGGCCGAAAGGAAAGTAACTCACTTTTATATTTTGGTTGACAAAAGTACATATTTGTATGTATGTACAATCAGAGCCATAAGTCCTGCGTTGACGATTCGACACAACCCGCACTACACGTAGCCCGAACCTCTCACGGTCTTGAGAGAACAAAAGAAAAGAAAGATAAGAGAGCGTTAATTGTGCGTGTAAGGCGGGTTGCGTCGAATCGTCGACGCAGGACTTATGGCTCTGCTTGTACTTACAGGGTGTACTTACAAGACCACCCGGATCAGGCATTTTTCTCGAAAACCACTAAACCAAATGATTTGAAACGAAAAAGTCAGTTAGGGAATCAACCTCAAATTTTTCATTTTTGCTATTTTCGAAAGCCCCCGCTAGCCCCCAGGACCCATGGGGGGGGGGGGGGGGGTCAAACACATTTTTCAAGTTTTCTCGAAAAAGTCTTCCATAAAGTTATAAACATCAGTTTATATTCTTCAAGTAGAGGCAAATTGCCGACATTTTTTCGCCCGTAAACTTTTTCCAAAACTCCCAATTTTTGAGTTATGGGGGCTTTTGTGACCACCCTGTTGTAAAATTCTCAAAAATGTTGACAGATTCTGAAAAAACAGATCAAGACCAAATTAATGTGCCACGTGTTACGTTAAAGTGAAAAAATAAGGTGTTTATTTTGAAAAATTTTGGGTTAATTCCCTAACTGACGTTTTCGTTTCGCAAATCATTTGGTTCGGTATAGTTTTCGAGAAAAATACCTGATCCGGTTGGTCTGGTACACCCTGTGTATGAGCGGTTAAAGAAGTATTCTCATACTTTGAGGAAAAAGACGCGCACCTAAAGAATTGAAAAGCACCATGTTTCCGTTGAGCTTGAAAACGACTTTAAACTCAGTTGTTAGTCAGAAAGAAGAGAGAACGAAAACAAACTCAACTGAAGATCTCGACAGAAATAGAAGGTATTATAGAGCCATGATTGCTTGCGACTTGAATACTGCAGAATTCAATAATGAACCTGGATCCATGTCAATGGAAATCGTGGAGCTGTGATGTGAGGAGAACTGGTTGAAAAAGGCAAGGTCAATAAAATACCGGTGAAAAACCCACGCAATTTATAACGACTGCAAAATTCATTATATTAGCATAATCAATACGTATGTGCGCAGATTATAACTTTGTTGTTGCTGCTCTGATTGTTATTTTATGATTCTCCAATCTCCATTTTGTTACACTTATTTATGGACTCCCTCGCTGCGATGATGTTGGTTGAGACTTCAGTAGATATATCTACAGGCTGAACCTAAATTCCTTGTCAATTATTTTCATCACTATTTCTAGATGTTATGAAACTTATACTTTCAATACAAACAAAATTTACCCCTCTGAGCTGGCGTCACTCGCCTGTTTTTATCTCTTTCCATCATACACTTCTCTCCAGAGGCAGCTCGTGCAATTCGGCAACAATGTCATCCCTCCATTTGATTGTATGCAAAACGATCGATTCGAATGTAAAGCAACGCTTCACCAGTAATCTATTGTTAAACATAGATTCAAATGCAGCAAAGACAGTGTTGCCAAATAGCACGAGCCGCCGCTGCTTCTCTCCCTCTTTTCTCCTTTCAATTTCTCATTATTTTCCTCTCATCGCACCTTCTCTTCTCTTTCAAAGGGTTTTACCAATTAATAACGAATCAAAATCCATAGGATTATTGACCCTGAGTAAAAGCGCACTATCCATAAACGACACTCTTAAGGTGCGTCAGGCAAGTCCGGCTGTTTTTTTGTTTTGTTTTAAGGAAGGTGGTAGGAGAGAGGAGAACCCAGAAGACGGAAATTGTGTGAGGTGAAAATGTTTGAAATTGAGTGACAAAATTATATGAGAAAAATGTGAACAAATAACTTTGGTCCATTCCACATGTTCCGAAATGATGCGACCTCCAAAAGGCGAAATAATCTATTCGAGAAAAAATATTCAAAAGAAATCGTGTGTCGCCACGGCGCGCGCGGCGCACTGTGTCAGAATCAGAATGCACATAATAATCTACCATAAGTTCGAAAGATTAAGTTAAGAGAATGTGAAATCTGACAAAAACGCTAGTCGATACCAGATAGTTTGGAGATACGCTCTACAAAATTTGAGCAACATTGGACGTCCACTTACGCACCCAAACAAAAAAAGTTGTAGATGCATTTGTACACTAAAATGACCCCAGAATATTGTTCTCCATATTTTATCTATTGATCCTCCAAATTTCTCATCCAATCCCGTCCCCATCTGAGAGTTATGATTTTTCAAAATATGCGCGTTCTGCACTAACAATAAGATATCGGAGCGGCCCACGAAAGTACCGGATGCACATTTCACTCTAGTTTGACCTAAAATCTGGTGGAAGATGTTGTAATCGGGGCTCTTTGGGCCGCTGATTACGAATTTGAAATCCGTTTTTCAAAATGTTCAAATACAAGATGGTGGCTATAGTAAGCAAAGAAGTTTGATCAAAAACAGGTGGAAGGTGTTGTTCTAGGGGATCGTTTGGCCGCTGATCACGAATTTGAAGTCGTGATTTGAGGTCAACATTTTTGAATCCAGGATGGCGGCTTTATAGAAAGTTATGAAAATAAAAGTATCATTTTAACATGATTACTCTCCTCATATCTTAACTTTGCATTAAAAATGAAAAGGCTTTCTAAGATAGTTCTTTTTACAGGATTCAGAATCCAAGGAGGAGTAAATGTGGAAGACTAATCCCCCAACCCCTTAAACGACACTTTCCACCTGTTTTATGGTCAAAATTCGTTCATTACTGTAAGTACATATAGCTGTCATCTTGGATTTGAAAATTTTAAAAAACGGACTTCAAAATTGTAATCAGCGGCACTAAAACCCTCTTTGACTACACCTTCCACTACAGTTTAGGTTAAACTAGACTTTATGGTAGAGGTCGTTTCAGAAGTGTTGGCGCACCTAAACCGATAATCTTTGGAATCTTCCAACATTATTTCTCATAGTACATGATAGAAATTAATGAAAATGCATGAGTTTGAGGCAGTGGCGTAGCTAGGAATTTTTCTGGGGGGGGGGGGGAGTCTGAAAATTGTCAAGGGGGGGGGGGGGGTCCAAAGGTACTAATTTGGTCAAATTTGTCTGAAAACGCAAAAGATTACCTTTTTATAGGACAAATTTTGGTGTCATGGGGGAGTCCAGACCCCCTGTACCCCCCCCCGCCTGGCTATGCCACTGGTTTGAGGATTGGCTTTTCACTGAGGAACGCTTAAAAATCAAATATTTGAAGTTGGAGGCAAGTTTAATTTGGATTTGAAGGATTGAAAATTGAAAATTTGCCAAAGATTACAGTCTAGCTGCGTCTACACTACTGAAACGAGCTCTAGTTAAATGTGCATTCTGACGCATGTGCGGTGGTGGCGCGGCTGCGGTGGGGGTGGGAGGCACTCGTGCCGGTCACCAGGCGAGGCGGAAGACGTGAATCTGCTATCGCCTGCGGACTTCAGATCGGCTCTTATTCAAACAAAAACGCCTGCAATTTATCGAGTAGGCAATTCCATTTCTCAAGTGTTGAAGTTGCGCGGAGCAACATTCCTAACGAGTGTTTCCGATCGTGAAAAGTGTCTCACTTTTTCTCTCTTTTTGTCATTATGAGTTCAGTTCAGTGTTCAGATTGCCACTCTAAAACGCTTGTACCTTCATTTGAAATTGATCACATTGATCTTTCCTAACTTTTTATTTAAGGTTAAAAAACAAAAGTAACTGAGCCCGTATAAACTGTTAATAAGTTATACCATGGCTGCACTCGGGGTGTCTTCAAAATTACATCCCAGAAAGCTTGATTATGGCTCGTTTCGTCTTTGACTTAAATTTACCAAGTCAGTCTGGAATGTAGCAGTCTCTGCATTTGACGCATTTGCATTTAATTGATTACAGGTGACGTTTGCCTTAGAGACTTCTGGGACACGACTACGTCCCCATGGGTTTGCACGCTCGTCCGAAAATGCCCCCAAGCCATCAAATTACTCAAACAGAGAAAATCGCCTCCACCTAGTCGAAGATGCGGATTTAAGGACAAAGAACCTATAGTGTGCTGCCCTCCGTACGAAATTGCCGATTGGTCCGGCAGAAAGTCTTCCAACTCCGAGAGTCTATCAAGAAGACAAGATTCACGCAAGCAGTTCAGTCGGGTTCCCTCCCTGGCAACTTTAAGTGAGTTTGTGCCGATTAGTGATTTTAATAGAGTTGAGAAAAGAATCATCTATTAAATGGATGATTAAAAGAAGCTACGGGGATTAGCACACAAAGGGGCTAAGGCGCACTTCGACAACTTTGCAGGAGTTTTAACTGCATTCATTTCTTTTAATTTTGCATGTTTCCTTAAAATATTCTGGAATGGGTCTGTTGCATACTTTTGCTGTAGCATTATGGAATATGGAGGGTTGATTCTGGTGTGAAATCGCGTCAAAATAACATTGAGAGCATCAGATAGTCAAAATCCACTCATAGACCCACAAAAGGCGTTTCAAGAAAAGCCTAAGATGTCGGTTGAAAGGGCGAATCAACCCTGCATATGTTACGCCCCGATCGCGCAGTTGACCATTCCGCGGAATGGTCAGAGCCGTTGACCCAATCGCGGAATGGATGCAAAATTGACCATTCCGTGAAATGGGGCTTGTGAAAACTGGTCATTCCGTGAAATGGGGTAGGGCTATTTTAGTTGACTAATGTGATATAATATCCAGGGTGTGGATATAATCTCCATCACTCCCTGTGATGTTATCATCCAGGGTTATGTTAGAATCGGGAATATTGGGATCGGTTATAATTTCAGAATCGGTTGGAATTACAGAATAGCACTAGGAATACTAGGATAGGTTGGAATTACCGGAATAGCACTAGGAATACTGGGATCGGTTATAATTTCAGAATCGGCTGGTATTTCAGAATCAACTACAATATCAGTAACAGCGTTAGGGAGTGGACAAATATCGTCGCTGATTTCGATGACAGCATCACTGATGGCGTCAGTAGAAATTGGCCCATTTTCTTCAAGTTTCTTTATTTCGGAGCCGTTTATAATAGACTCCAAGTCCTCTTCGGTAAACCCAGTCCTAATTTTATCTAGGAAACAAGATGGTAAAGTTGTCCCGAGACCTGTATTAGATTTTTCACCAAATAACGCTTAATATGGTTGCATTTTGATTGCCTCATTGTAGAACGTGTTCATGCTCCATTGAATAAATTTGAGACCGGAACTCCAGTTTTTCGTATTATTATCACGCATCCAAGCTATGAGTGAGTCCTTCACAACTGCGTTGGCACGTTCTACACAGCCCTGACTCTAGGGGTACCTGGGACGACCATTCACCAAAATTAAACCTGGCCAAATTTCTGAAAGCTCCTTAATCACTTCCGCCGTAAATTCACGACCAAATTATCATCCGGCAAACTTTGATAGTCGATGAGATCGACTTGTCCTCGCTGATTTAAAGCGTCTACACTTCTACAGTTATTGGTTTGATAACGACGCCGGGGCCAGTTTCTTTTTTCGTCAACTTTTCTGTGCACCTTTCACATTGAGCGATAAAAGCTGCCACAATCGATCTAGAAAAGTTCCCATAAGTTTCACATATTTTTGTGTGTGTTTTTCAGTCGCCTTTGTGATTTAAGGAAACATGTACATTATTGATTATAGTGCACACTTGCGATTTCTTCACCATAACGCATGAATCTTTCTTCCGAGCCACCCGCTGCACGCCAAGGAATTCTATAAGTACGTACTTTTCATGAGTATGATAAAATTCCCTACTTCTCTTGACCCCTGTTTTCGATTGAAGAAGTATATCCCGGATTTCCATCACGTACTCGTCCGTCCACCGCGTTAATTTGGTTTATTCTTCTTTTTTTTTTTCTTTTTTTATCTCGAATTTATCGCTTGACTCACTCAAAACTGATTGAATTTATCAGATTCCACAGTGGATATTATATCACATTTGTCAACTAAAACAGCCCTACCTCATTTCACGGAATGGCCAGTTTTCACAAGCCCCATTTCACGGAATGGTCAATTTTGCATCCATTCCGCGATTGGGTCAACGGCTCTGACCATTCCGCGGAATGGTCAACGGCGCGATCGGGGCGTAACACATACATGGACCACGAGCAGCAAAGTTGGCCGACGACGGCATTTGGTAAACTAGGTACTTCCCCGGTTTTTTCTTTTCAGAATTGTTGCAAATCAACACAGATGAACTAGTTTGGTGAAACTAGTTCCGTTTTGGAAACTAGTTTGGTGTTTCTCATGGGTGTTAATGAACCCTTATTGATTAAGAAACCAAATTGCACACTTTGCCACTGCGGTGTTTTTCGACTCAGGGCACCGATTTTTTCTGACCTATAATTTTCTGTTCATCCCTTCACCTCCAAAAACCAATTGAATTTAACATTGATTCAATGAATGATAGGATTGTTTTAGAATGTCGGGAGTACTCGCAACTTTATAACACACAGAGAGGACGGCCTGAAGTTTCTTTTCTGACGGGTGGCGCTGATTCTCGACCGAAGGAATTTCCCCACATGGTAAAATTTTATTGCTTTTCGGAATTTTTCCCTTTTTACTAACATCGCTAAGGTCCATCAAAATTCAGAAATTATATGAACTGGCTTACAAGGGGAGGTTCAGAAGTCACCGCCTCTGATTCTGAAAACAATTGCACGAAAATGTAGCTAAAGTAAAACTATTAGACCCGTGTTTCTCACTTTTTGCCAATGGGCCTTCCTAAAGCGTCGGGCATTTTTTGAAAGTTGCCGAAATTCACGTAAATATTCGGAACGCTCTCCGCTCGGGTTTTTTACATGAATTTCGGCAACTTTCAAAGAATTCCTGACGCTTTAGGAAGGCCCATTGGCAAAAAGTGAGAAACACGGGTCTAATAGTTTTACTTTAGCCACATTTCATTTTCGTGCAATTGTTTTCAAAATCGGAGGCGGCGACTTCTGAGCCTCCCCTTTTTAGTAAGAAGAAACAGAAGAGAATAGAAAGAATCAAAGCTTTGTTACCATTATTTTCTGTTTCTTCGTATTAAATTTTTGGGCTACTTTTCTTGTGTTTTATTGTTGTTAGCTTAACCCTCTAAGGGCCAGTTTATTTCAAAAGGAAGCCACTCTTCCGTTTATAAAGGGGAGGTAGTCAACTGTTCGTACTTGTGAGAGTTGAAATTGCCTATACGATACATTGAAGGCGCCCGAAGACATCTTATCTTGTAATTGTTTTCATCAATAATCGCGTTTATCCGGAATGAAGACTGAAACAATATGAAGTAGATTGGAGAAGAAAAACGGGCTTGACCCGAAAAGGGTTAATAATAGTCATGGTGCAGAACTAAACATCACTAAGGTCCATCAAGATTCAGGAATTATATGAACTGGCTTAGTAAGAAGAAACAGAAAAGAATAAAATGAATGAAAAGCTTTGTGCCCATTATTTTCTGTTTCTTCGTATTAAATGTTTGGTCTTTTTAGTGATGGTCTATTTAGAGATAGAACCATAAAACCTTCAGTTGCAGTTGTTATTGTATTTTGGCTCAAAATCTCTGGGAAATTGTGTTTTTCAATGTGACGGTTATTGTGTTACATATTTTACGGTGTTGAATACGGCCCTTACTGCCAGGTTTGAAGTTGAACTCTAGTTAACGTTGATTCAAGTAAATACGTATTGAGGTTTTACAACTGGCAACCAAAGCGGCTCGTGTAATCTGGCAACCGTGGTTTCCGTTCAGCGGCAGAAAAAATTAATACAAGTTATTTATGCGGATTATTATTCAAGTCCAACACTCAAAAATGCTATAAATCAACCTGGATAGACGTCGATAATAATTTTGGGTCAACATGTAGAATCGACAAACGACAATAACCGCAATCAATTAATTTTGAAACTACTCAACGATCCGAGTGACACCTCATTCTCATAATGACCCGGAAATTTTCGCAACCCTTTCCACTCTTTTTCCTTATTTATCTTTATTTTCGTGTGATAGTTTCGTGTTTACGTTCGTATGTAGTTTCGGATTAAAGCGGAACTATTTACCGTGCTCATTCAACACGCGAAAAAACCAAAACGTACTGACTACGAACATTTCCTCAAAGAGGTAAAATATCACAGAATTATTATTACCTAACCGTAAAAAATTATCAAAACGTACCTACTAACAACGAACAATTCCTCAAATAGGTAAAATATCACAGAGTGGAGCTGTTGTAAACTTTTGCTACAGGCTTAATAATAGTTGATTATGCTGTGAAATCCTGTAAAAATAACGATTAGCGCACTAAAAAATCACGAAATTCACTCTCAAACTCATAAAATGCTTTTAAACGCGAGACCGTAAAGGCGGCCGTGGCCGCAGATTACATTGGGTTTCCCTATCTCCAATCAGCGCCATGCATCTACAGGTGTTTTCACAACACCACACAAGAAGAAGAAGATACATACAACTGCCGTAAGATTTGGGCGGCCACGGCCGCCATTACGGTCTCGCGTTTGAAAGCATTGTATGAGTTCGGGAGTGAATTTCACGATTTTTTAGTGCGCTAATCGTTATTTTTACTGGGTTTTACCCCATATTCAACTATTATCTATAAAGCCTGTAGCAAAAATTTGCAACAGCTGCATTATTACCTTACTTTGGGCTGGTATTGGCTAACATCGGCCGAAAATATTCTGTATTTAAGCCGAATTTCACGTTGTGATGTCACAACCTGCACTACTTACTACTTTTCGTAACTTTACAAGAGTATACTTACAGTGGCGTAGCGTGCAATTTGGCAACGTTGCACGGTGTCCATTTAAACCCACGTGAAAGGTCGAATGTGAAGGTGTTCACCGATCACTCAATAGTTCGATCTTTTGAATGGATTTAAATGGACACATTACATCGTTGCCAAATTGCACGCTACGTAAGACGTATACGTATACGTTGTATACTTAAGAGAGAATGGTACTCGGGGAAAAACCAAACGCACTTTTTTCTTAGCTCATCCCAGTGATATTATGTTCTTCACGAACTCACCAAAATTCAGATCCTCGTAAATACCCCTTCGTAATCTGTTGTTTGTAATAAAACCGCCTCGATGTTTGGAACAAAATAAATGAACCCTTCGACGACCAGATTGCTGCATACAAGGAATAAGTGCATTAGCAAACTAAAATTGAATAGGTAGTTGAACTTTCCTACTCACTACTCTCCGGGGTGTCAATTTTGCCTATGCATCTAATGTAGGGCGCTTGACGAAACGTTTTATAGCAAATGTCAAGCGTTTAAGGTTGATGTTAAAATGAAGAAATCGGAATTATATGAGGCAGATTAAATTACGGGACCAAATATACTTGGGCTCCGTGTGGAAAGGGTTCATTAAAACATTTTTTTTTTTTTTTTTAATTAGTCTATTTAGGTTCATAATTATTACTCAGACTCTTCCTTAACTGAGACGTGTCTAGTGTCTACAGTTGGCATCTGATCATTGCGTCGAAAATTGATCGGAGTATCTGGTGCAACTGGAAGACAAATCGTTGTCTTTCAAGTTCAGATTCAAGTTCAAATTAATATGAATGAAGAAAAAAAATTTACCATCACGCATCAAATGAGGAAAAGAACATCAGCTTGGGAATTGATATAGTTTAACCATAATATGAATTTCTAAATGAAAGGATTGAGTGATAGTTGTGATAAGTAAATTTCTTTCGCATTGTCAGTGTAATTAAACTGATGTTAACGCGTCACCGCTTTCAACCCGTCAGAAAGCTTACTGCCAACTGTCATTTCAAGGGTTTTTATGCAAACAGCACAACTCGTAATTGAATGTAGCTTTTAAAATTACATCTGCGATGTCCTACGGGGAATAATTGTGACATTTTTAAAGCCTTCTTTTCCTTGGTTTTCTACACAACAGGCCTAGAGTACCTTTGTAAGATAAAGTATAGCGGTCTGTGAATCCTACGCTGATTGGCTGCGACATTTTAGGCGTTCAAGGAGCTCTTAGGGCCCAATTTCAAGATGACCGACAGGGTAGATCGTGTAACCGGTGAAACCGTTGGGGTTATCTCGCTGTTTTTCTAGCGGAAAACGGTCATCAAACACACCTTTCACCGACACCGTTCCAGAATCAACGTCATCAACAATGTAACATAACCTCAAACTACACGACCGCCCCCATCTTGAATTTGGGCCCTAAGAGCTCCATGATAGTAGACCGTCATACTCTCCTTATACAGGGTGTAAAAAATCTAATGTGCCAAAGCCAAACCACTAGAGCATATATTTGAGGCCAAAATAAGACTTTTTTGGGTCCGGAAATGCCCCCTTTTTGAGCTACAGCCCTCCAAAGTTTTATAAAATGTCTTGTTTTTCTGGGATAGTGACCACCATTATGGACCGAATATTATATAAATTGTAATCCCGAGGTAATTTTATGTGTAGAATCCATTAATGACCTCGAGAAAATCAAAAATCAAGCCTGATTGTACTTTTCAGGCAATCTTGTACCCTTAACGGGACAAATTTTATGTTACGGATTAAAATTTTGAAAAATAATTACTACTGGCAGATGGCGAAAACTCTTAGAAAGATTTTTGGTATCGTGCATTTTTTTGATACGACACGTTTTAAGCGAGATAATCGCCCCATACTGTGGAAAAATCAGCGCTTTTATTATGACAGGCAGCCCAAAGAAGCAGCGGAGTGGCGGGTTGCATACTTAATTACTTACTGCCGCTCACCATGGTAAAAGCGCTGACTTTTCCACGTTGCGCAATAATTACCTTGCTTATAAAACGCGTCGTATCAAAAAAATGCACCTGACCATAAATCTTTCTAAGAGTTTTCGCCATCTGCTAATTGTAATTATTTTTCAAATTTTTAATCCGTAACATAAAATTTGTCCCGTCAAGGGTACAATTGCCTGAACAGTACAGTCAGACTTAATTTTTGATTTTCTCGAGGTCATTAATGGATTCTACACATAAAATTACCTTGAGACACCAATTTCCATAACATTCGGTCCATATGGTGGTCGCTATGCCAGAAAAACCAAACATTTTTTAAAACTTTGGAGGGCTGTAGCTCAAAAAGGGGGAATTTCCGGACCCGTGTTTATAGGGAAACAAAAGTCTTCTTTTGGCATCAAATATATGCGCCAGAAGTTTGGCACATTAGTTTTGTTACACCCTGTATAGGTACTCTAAACTAGAGTATATTATAAGACCCGAGTATTCCCGATCAATGCTACTTATGAGAGAGCCGAGGCTAATCGAAAATGGCGGCGATCAGTATATCAGGAATGTAAACATTGAGTGAGCAATCGCGTTTCTTCCGTCGTATCGTATTTATTAGTAATTTTGTTGGTGCAAAATTAATCTTGATTGTATTTTTTAAACAGCAAAATGAGTTAATCAACACATTTTTATAACAAAGGAAGCGTGTCTCGTCTTATTTGAATGACGCGCCAAAACTGTCTTCTAACTGCGCGGTCGATTTCGCTAAGCGAACATGGCGTCGTCTAGAATACTCGGGTCTTATAGTATACTCTACTCTAAACAGGCCCAGAGACAAACATCAAACAGGCCTATTCGTGAAAATGACATCGAAGATGTCTCAGAAAACCAATGATATCGTTTTTTCGATTCTTCCGCCGTAATAGCGTTTTGGAAGGTCAGATCCATTCAAGCCTGCTCGTAAGTCTATTCTTCAATTTAAAAGAACAATTGCACGGAAAAAAAACTACGGTGAAAATAACCTTACGGATACCTGATTTTGGCACCTGCTAGATGTTATGGTCATGTTAACCAGAAGTATACCATGTTTTGACTAGGTACTAGGTGATGTTACCTGATTACATGTCGAATTTACTCAAAGTATCGGTAAATGTACCATACTTCTGGTCAAGTTTACCGTAATATCTAGCAGGTGCCAAAATCAGGTATCCGTATGGTTATTTTCACTAATCTTTTTTTTTCCGTGTGCAGTGCCTTGGAAAGGCGCCAGTGACATATTGAGGTCCTGCCTCCGTGTTGGCTTTTTGAAGCCCTAGATTCAGACAAGTCTAATGTAAGTTCAGAATAATATTGGATGTGTAATACGTATTAAATCGATGCCCCGAATGAGCGCCAGTAAGTAATGTTTCGAGATTATTTAGCCGTGCCCGCGCCGTATTGATTTTTGAAAAGGCTTTGAGCCAATTGAAGAGATTATTTCTTCGTCAATTGTCCGATCTTTGTAAGCAAACATTCATACGAAACCCCTGAGGAGCTCTGGTGACCGAAGTAGCTTTTGTGATCTTTAGATCTTAATGACCACATCAAATGTTGAAAGTTGTTCCACAAAATTTGGGATTAGGGCCTTGTAAAACGAAGCATGGTGGAAACCTTGGTTCAATTTGAATGCACACATTCACTGTGTTAGTTTCAGAAGTTTTGGCAGTCATCGACCGAAAATCTTTGGAATTTTCCCAACGCTATTTCTCATGACGCATGGTGGAAATGAATAAAAATGAATTTAAGCTTTGGTTTGCTATTAAAGAACGCTTTAAAAACTAACAGTCAAAGTCGGAGGCAAGTTTTGTTTTGATTTGAAGAAATGCAAGTGGGGCAGTTCCAAGGGTCTGAAATGTTGCGTGTTCCTTATAAAAGAAATGATAGTAAGTACTTTGATGAGCTGAGAGCAATGATGCCTTTTTTTCTTTTCTAAGTGTCCCGGTTTTGGTACACTCGTCTAAAGCTGTAAATAATCGTGCGCGTAGTGACGTTACTGCGCGCAATTCCCGTCGAAAACATTGTCTTTTGGGCCAAAACCTCATATCCGGAACAATGGGACTTAATTAGAAACCAAAAGCACATTTATACTCAGCTTATCAAGTTTCATTTTCTTTATAAAAAACAAAACATTTCAGACACTTGCAACTGACCCATTAAAAATGAGCTACAAGTACACTCTTCAAACGAACTCTGTGTTTGTTTGCATTTGACATTTCATAACTTCTTTATCAATGTCGAATTTCCTTTCACTCTGAATTTGAGGGGAAATAAGATAACTAAAGTTTTTTCTAGCTTTTTTGTGATGATTCTTCTTTTCGTGAGCAATTGAAACACTAACAAATCCATTATCAATGTAAAACTAAATTTGCCGAGCAAAAAACAAACGCAAATCGATACTGTCAATTTTGTTGCAACATCCTTCACATTTCCTTGTTGACAGACATATTTAGAGCAGTTAAAACTTTTTTCAACTGTTCAAACGGGATCAATAAATGTATTTGCTGTAATCATCGTGTCATAGGCAGCATAGATGTACTTGTTAACGAAGCAATCTAAGGCAAAACAAAACTGACCTTCCATCGAGTAGTAAAACACTACAATCAATTTGACACCAAGGATCTTTCCTTCATGCATCACTCCACAAAATTGCTCAGCTCTAGTTTAGGTTCTACAACGACTGCTACGAGGCTTTCAAAATCACACAATCACACCTAACGATTGAAAGTACAAATCGAAAAAAAATTCTTCGCGTAGTTAAGAAATAAAATTGATTGCTGTATCGGAGCTGAAATTTTGTTTTTGCTGCTCATCGTTAGTTTGTGATTCAGATACATTTCAAGCATTTCATGAGTAGAAAGACTTTTTACCTCGCCATTAACTGCGCGATATCAGCAGCGTTAATACTCATGTGTCTGCTACTTTTGTATGTGTACCATACAAAAGATCGCAAATCGTAAGTGATATTGCACATGAAAAGACGTTAATCGAAAAAAAAAAAAAAAAAAAACACTGGATTAAGATTAAATAACGGAAATAAAATGGTATCATCTCTTTAGAATCTATACCTGTTTATACGTGCGACTGAAAGCGGTGATGAATGAAGCTCTATTTGAAGGCGTTTTATCGGATATGAATAATCCATACAGTCATTAGTTCCTCTTCTGATGTAAGTTCGATTAATGCATCTGATCACCCTATTGCGTAGCCCAATGGTAGCTGAAAAGCCAAAACACTTGTCTAGTGTCCTTTTTGATTAGACGCCACAGTGCTGCCGTTTTGCGTATGTTAATGGCATTTTTCAATTCACCGATGATTCCACCGGTTGAGGAAAGTTTACACAGTTTAGTTCAGTGAATGAGCGTAATGCACGAAAATACTCGCGTCTGTAATCTCTACTCAACCAGTGGAGTGACCGATGACTTAAAAAAAAAAAAAAAAAAAAAAAAAAAAAAAAAAAAAAAAAACTTGCTGATATTTTAATACTTAACGGCGCGGCGATTGCACTGAGAAAAGATTACAGACCAGCGTATTTTCTTGCAGTACTGTCATACATTGAATTGAGCCTTGTAATATTTTCTCAACAGGTGGAATTATCGGTGGATTGAAAAATGACATTGATCACACGCAAAACGGCAGCTCTGGGACAGCATTCGGTGTCCCCCAAAAAGTTCCGAACCCCAAGTCTTCGCCCATACGTCATAATGAAATTAACTTCATGTCGGCTTCATTTTACATTCGAAGGAATGCTCAAAATCGCTGTAGTGGAAGATCGCGACAGACTCATTCCATCCAAATAAAGACTTACTTACAGTCTCGTTATAATGCTCAACATCTAGTCAACGGGTACAACATGTTCCATTTTCTAAAAATGAAGATTTTAGGCACCCATCATAATATTTACACGGGATATGTTCCATTGATCCGCCCACTAATTGAAATTGTATCATGGTGTAAACATACAGGTGGAAGCACTGAATCCAGGGGACGTCGCTAATCTAAAGTGGTGTTGAGTATTAACACTTAGCATATTGTGTGTGTGTGTGTAAGCTGGGTACACCTATGTAATGGAGGTACTGGTACACCTACATATGTATAGTTGTACCCAGTTGGCGTCAAGGCCTGCCCTACCCCTACATACGTCACAACAAGGTCGCTGATTTACAAGTGCTCCCACCTTTAGTTTCAGTACTTAAACCACAAAATTGAAGAATCTATATCATTTTGCCTCACGTCATATCTCCTTTTGATATACTTACTTGACTGTTCAAACAAACAAAAATGTTACATTTCAGGCTCTGCTTGGTTATGGATACCCACCTAAGTATCGATGCGGCGGTACATTGATCAGCAAAAAATTCATTTTGTCTGCAGCACACTGCGAAACTCATCCTGAGTAGTGAGTATTTTTGGATTTCAGTGCAGGATCAGATGTAGACTAGTCATCATATTGTCATGAATATTTTTCAATATGATACAAATCAGCGTTGATTGAAGAACTTATTCAGTCCCCTCTTTTAACTTTCGGCTTAAAATTGAACTTGTCACCACTTTTCAATGATACACATTATTATTTTATTTGAACACATGATAAAATACCGCGTGCTGTAAAACGCTTTTGTAGCACGGACCAAACTATTAGTAAAAGAGTGAGCTGGAAAAAGGTTTTTATTTAAGTACACCAAATCTTTGGTGTAGGTACACTACTAAAACTTTAGTAGAGGTCGTTTCTAAAGCGTAGGCGCATCTGGACGGATAATCTTTGGAATCGGGTACTCAATCTTGCTCCTAATACTGTTCCATGGAAATGAATGAAATTGAATTGAACTTTAAATTATCTCTGCCGAATGCTTAAAATGCAAAAACAATATAAGTCGGAGGCGGTTTGTTTTGATTTGAAAGATTAATAAAAATTGAAAATTTGCGAAAGATTGTAATTCAGCTGCGCCTACACCTCTGAAACGAACTCTACCTATGATCAACTAAAATTATTTTGCTGTATCATTTTTATTCTCTGTGTATATGCCCTGCGAATCAGAGACAATTGCGAAGCGTGCCAAAGCATGCAGCGTTGCATTTTCTGCGTGTAAACGCATGAAGAACATGGAACTGAAGACTGTGCGGTCAAATAGTATCTAGAATGGAAAGAATAACAGGGCTGAATAATATGTTCAAAGTACTGGCATCAGAAAGTGGATATTCTTAATGCTTCAAATCGCTGTAGCAAAAAATTGCAACGGACCCATTGTAATTTCCTTTTTCTGCTGTTTGGGTGCATCACGCAACAAACGCAATTTTTTGTTTTGTTTCGTTTTTTCTCCCTGAGGAGAATAATCAGGTACATAAGTTGACTCAAGGCTAAAACAAATTATTTTTCTCAATAGTGGTCCAGTGCGTGTCGTTCGACTGGGTGACTTGGATATTGGCTCTACAATGGATGACTCTTTCCCCCGAGACTACGCGGTTGGTAGAAAATTCGTGCACAAAGGTTATAGGTCAGAGTCGGTATACAATGACATCATGGTGATTGAGTTGGAAAAGAGCGTTCAGTTCAATTCATACGTCAAGCCAGTTTGCCTTTATGCGGAAGAAACCCGTCTCCCGGTGACAGGAATTGTAACCGGCTGGGGTTCCCTCAAACCAAGTAAGACACTTAATTTACCGATTGTATTGTTAAATACTGCAGTGGCTTTTATCATCATTTTGGTATTTGATTGAGAAAAATTCCAACATTCAAGATTTGTTTGTTTGTTTGTTTTTTGTTTATTTCCCTCATCAGTAGGTTCGCCGAGTCTTAAAAAACTTGTACTGGCTCATAGTGGATTTTATCAGTATTTTGGTGTTTGATTGAGAAAAATTCGAACATTCAAGATTTGTTTGTTTTTTGTTTATTTCCCTCACCAGTAGGTTCGCCGAGTCCGAGTCTTCAAAAACTTGAAGTGCCCTTTGTAAGCGCAGAGGAATGCAACGAGGCTTTCAAATCTACCGACGGCTCCTCACTATTGGATATGGGTATCTTGAACGAAACTCAAATTTGTGCGGGAGCTGAACCTGGAAAAGATGCATGCCTTGTGAGTAAACATTAAACAGCTTCGATAGCTAGTTCGAGAGGGAGGAAGGGTTACTTTTTAGTTACTTCGAATAAAATTCTTTGAAAGACAGCGATAGAAAAGCACTGTTCACCGTTTAGCCCGATGCAGATATCCGGCTAAACAAGGTGCGTAAGTCATTTACATAACAATGAAACTCGATCAAGAAAAACCAAATATGGAGAAAATATCGTTTAAATGTGACTTCCCTGAATCACAAAAGGAACATTTGATTTAGAACCAGGAAAAAAACCTCCACGAGTTGGCCAACTCACGGAGATTTTCTGTCCTGATATTTGATTAGACTGGATTAGTAAAAAGGTAAATCGTATCAATTGACGTCTGGGGACTTCCGGTTTCAAGCATGGACGGATACAGGGAATTGTCTTTCTCTCTCCCCTCCCGTTTGAAAACGGGTGTGATTTATCGGCACGCAAAAAAAGTCTAAATTCACGCAAAAATTAACTTTCTCACGGTATCAACAATAGATTGCACAGAAATTGTATTAATTCACGGAATGTAAAGAGAAATAACGAAACGAAAAATAGTTTGCACGGAAAAGAAAAGTTGTGAACAAAAAATTAAATACTTACACGGTGCAGACTTTGAAGCCCAGGAAAATAATCTTCTTTCACGAAAAAACACCCCCACGCGAATTTAATCGGTAGGAACGGTACGGAAAGTCTAAAAATGCCTTAAAAATCGCGCAGGCACGCTCGTTAAATTTTCAAAATTTCTATGATGGAAGTGTGTTAATCTTGTACCAACAATGCACGCTTGGCTTTTGCCGGCCGCCCTCTTTTCCATTTTTGACCCAAAGGAATGGTTTTGGCCTCTGGTGGAGCACTCACTAACTTGAGACGGATCTGCATTTACAATGTATGCTTGATTGCTTACAGAGGTCGTAGTTGAAGAACATTTTTTCCAAATTACTTTAGCTGCCACTGCTTCCTCTGCCTCAACTGAGGACTGAAATTCTTCAATTTTCATCCATGCACAGTAGGCTTTTCGCCTTTAAGGTTTTTGTTCACAAAAATCACTTTCACTTGATTCACTGTCATTTTCAAAGTCTTCGACGTACGACACTGTTTCCATCATAAAACTCATGAAAATGAGTTCTTAAGCTCTTAATTACAAATATCGTGAAAATATTTTTCTATTCCTTCAAGTTTAAAATTACTGGGCTAATACAATATTCACCGTTCATTTGATCTATTTTTGCCTTTCAGCTTGAATTGACATTCTGCATTGTAAACCGAAAATGCCGTTCTCAAAATACCGTGTAGTTAACTAAATTTTGCGTGCACATAGAGTATTTGTGTAAAAAAAAATTGCGTGCAAACCTCTTTTTTTTTGCTTGAGCTTTATTACTTCCCTTTGAAAACGTGCGTTAGAAAAGGTCAGAAGAGGGGGCCAAAGTTACGTTATGGCCCCCTCTGCTGTCCTTTTCCAACTCTTAAGTTCAAATAGAGGGAGAGAGAGAAAGACAACTCCCTGTATCCGCCCTTGGTTTCAAGTAAACTCCAGTCCAATGTTATTTTCCCGTAAGCGCATTTTTGAACAGTCTTCGGGCATTTTAAACCAAGAAATCAACAACCTTGTCGCAAACCTTCCTTAAAGATGCTTCAAAATGCATGGTTTCACAACAAAAACTGCCGAAATTGATTAGAAATGTCGAACTTACTCACAAATCTGTAGGCTTAAAATAGCTCCGAAGTCCAACAAATTTCGCAAAAGCAATTCACAATATTTCTTGGATGATTCTAATCTACACATGCATCGCAGAATCTGTACTATCTTGTAGATTTTCGTAGCTTCAATCGTAAAACCTCGCGACAACAAGCATCTTTGAGGACGTAGAATTCATAAGCGCAAAAAGATCGCTCAAGCTTCTTGCCTTTACAGCCAACCCTTTCAAAAATGCGTTAGTGAGAAAACTATTGTGAACTAGACTTTGTTTGGATGTGGAGGTCTTCAGACGTCAATCAAGTACGATAAATCGTTTTATACCGAAACAGTAGTACATTCCTCCCTTGCTCCTCAGCTTCGATCAAATTGGTTGAGCTGTCCTTATCTGAGCCAGTTACCAATTAGTAAAGGCGCGCCCAGAGAGGGAGGACAGAGAGGGAGGGTCCTCCTAATACGCAACTGTTGCTCTTATGTCTGTTCATTTTTAATACGTTCGTTTAATGGGGCTCTTGCAAACTTTTGATACGGGGGATTGAAGAGTCGATTCTTGCACGAAAACGTGTCAAAATGACGATGAAAAATCACGGAATTCACTCTCAGAATCGGGTATAATGGCGTAAAGACGCAGGTGTCATGAGAGATTCCTATCTGAAATGAGGCATATTTCTGTTGTGTTTCCGTAGAGAAAGTGACTGTGTGGTGAGGTGACTTTTCCCTTTTACCTTCACCCCTCGATCAACTCAGGATCTGGCGTTTGTCGCCCGCAAAATATCTTGCCACGGAGCACACCCCAGGTTCTCTGATAAAAGAGATCTTATTGTGGTGGTGCTTGTGCCAAGATATTTTGACGTACTAAATTCACAGGTGAAAGGCCAGCGGGTTCCCGTGTGGGATCTTTCGTGGAGCTTCACCTATGAATTAGTATGGACGACCTACGGGTTCCTTTGTTGATCGGATGCCTAACAGATGACGATTGAAGAGATTAAACCAATCTCAATTTGAACAACATTAAATATTTATTTTGATCGAATAATTATAAATGACAAACGAGTTAATCACGGCTGCGTCCGAACCCGATACGCTGCCGCGTTGATCGGGTCGAAATCCGGAATGCATATCTCTTCTCTTTCCATCGGCCGGCAGACCTGCTCATGAATTTCCGCGAGACTCGCGCATGCGCACCGACAACACATTCTCTTTCTCTTCGCTCTCCCCTTTTTCTTTTTGCTCTCTCTCTCTTCTCTCACTCGCGACATGTGTTGTCGACGCGTCTGTTTGAGTCTCTGTCACATACCTCCCACTCAGGCAAACATATTCTTGAATAAGAATATGTTCGTAAGAGAAGGGGGGTTTGCGGTACGGAATGGCAATTGATTTAATGATGCAATATTTTGCAATGCGGGGGAGGGGTCATTCCGTGGTACAATTATAATCAATAACTAATTACTAGGTAAAACAAATTAACATTATTAAGATAAGATAAAGATGAACCTTGCGGTTAAAATACAAAAATAATTTCGATGAAGAATAATAATTAACAACACAATAAAATAAATAAGTAACACAATATAACACAATACAATACAACGTCACACAACTCGACATAACTACCACTAATTCATCAATTCAATGATAAAAACAAAACAAAATTATATACACCGTAGTGTAAAAAAATGAAAGCAATTTTAAAAGATTAATGGAATGAACGCATTTTTTTTTTTTTCTCAATAAATTAATGTTGTCACTGTAACTCAAAAATTCGGTAGAGAACCAAAAAAAAATGTATAAAATTATGTATCTTAGCATTTAACACTGTAGTGAATACTTGTAGAGGGACTCCCCGTTGAACTTGGTTATCTGTCTTGGCTGTAAATTGATCCGCCCGTTTGTATGAAAGTTATGATGAGTTAGCGTTCTCGATCGTCGTAGTGTCATTGTCGTGAGGTTTATTCATTTCTTCCTTCCTCTTGTCCGTCATGATGGGGAAGGATGGGAGGGGGTATCTCGTTTCTGCGTTGATTTTATGTAACATTTTGTTTGTTTACATTTTTTTTTCTCATTTCAGCCGATCTATGTATTTCTTTAATCGATCGGCTTGTATGACTTCATCTTTTTCTTTCCCCCTTTTATTTGTGCGAATTTTGAATAAACTAGGCGAAAGTTGCTCTACTATTTGGAAAGGGCCTTTGTACTTTATGCGTAGTTTCTCGGAGAGTTCTTTTGTTCTGGCTGGCTGATGGACTAAAACATAATCACCAACCTTGAAGGGTGGCTCTTTCTTGAATTTATTGTGTTCCATCCTTTGTACTTCTTGCGATTTTTCAATATTTTCAATTGTTTGTGATCTTGCTTCGTCTAAATTTCGCATTCGGAGGGCTACCGACATGTCATCACATGTTGGTCGGAGGCTAGTGTCCACGGGTAGGCGGAATTCCTGTCCCGTCATCAAAAAGTAAGGACTGTAGTTCGTACTTTTCTGCACGGCTGAATTATACGATGCCATAACAGTAGGTATGTATTCTGGCCAGTTGTTTTGATTGGTAGCCGTGTAAGATCTGAGTATATTTCCTACTGTCTGCCATATGCGTTCACATTGACCGTTTGATTTCGGTGAATAGGCTGTAGTAAATGTCTTTTTAACTCCCATTTGATCTAGTAAGGTTTGAATGAAATTTGATTTGAAGTTTTTTCCGTTGTCAAACACTATTTCATTTGCTGTTCCAAAAATGCTGAATAGCTCAATCAAAAATGCCGCCACAGTTGGTGCCTGTATGTTCTTTACGGCTTTTAGGTATACAAATTTGGTGAAATAATCCACTGCTCCAATGACGAATCTCTTTTTATTTCCTTCAGCGTCTTGGGCTATTTTGAAGGGACCTGCGCAATCTATTGATAATTTTGAGAAGATGGTGTTCGGAATTCTATGAGAAGCCATGATGCCATATTTCTCATGAGATTTTAACTTTTTTGTGAATTGGCATGTTTCGCATGACGTAACAAAGTTTCGAATGTCTTTTTCCATTGCTTTCCAATAAAATCTCTTTTTTGCTTTTCCTAATGTTTTGAAGATACCTAGATGTCCACCCGCGAAACTGCAATTGTGTAGCTGATGAAGCACTTCTTTTACTAAATGTTTCGGTACAACCACAAGTTTTTCCAGATTTTGATTTTTTTTCATTAGAATTTCATTTTCTAGGTAAAATTTATGAGCTATTTTTAACTGATTTGTGGATGCTGCTGTTGGGTTTCTGATGGTTTCAATAATTTCCAATATTTCAGGGTCCTTACGTTGTTCCGTTTTCACTTTTAAATTGTCAATTTCAGTCTCTTCAGGTGGTTCATCATTTTCGGAAATTACATTTATCTGTGGTTGTTCTTGAGGATACCGACTAAGGTGGTCTGGGATTAGATTTTTCTTACCAGAAACGTGGTGAATGGAATATTCGAATTCTGAGAGTTTTAGAATGAGTTTTGTCATACGCATTGATGGTGTTTCCATTTTGTTTATGTATGTAATCGCTTGATTATCGGTGAATATTTTAAACTGTGTATTCCACAGATACGGTCGGAATTTGTCTAGGCCGAAAGTTATTGCGAGTAGTTCCCTTTCACAAATGCTCCAAGTCTTTTCTGGTGAGCTTAAAACTCTGGACATGTATCCTAGTGGTCTCACATCATTATTTTCGTAACGTTGATTTAACACTGCAGAAATAGCAATATCAGATGCATCGCTGTGTAATTCTAGTGATGCATTATCGGGGTCGTAATGAGCAAGTACTGGAGCAGTTATTAATTTTTCTTTGATGTTGTTATAAGCACGTTGGCACTCGGCGTCCCAAAAGAATTTAATGTTTTTCTTGGTTAGATGAATTAGGGGTGCGCTTAATTCCGCCAAGTTCGGAATATGATTTCGATAAAATCCCGTCATTGCTAAAAACGATCGAATATCCTTGGGTTTCTTAGGAGTCGGAAGGTTTTTAATGGCTTTTGTCTTTTCTTCGTCCGGTCGAATACCTTCAGCATTTATAATAAATCCTAAAATTTTTATTTCCTCTACACAAATTTGGGATTTTTTCGGTTTCAATTTTAAATTTGCTTTTTTAACTATTTGGAAAAAAGCTTCTAATTTCTGAATGTGTTCTTCGAATGTCTTTGAAAATATTAATAAATCATCCATGTAAACTAGGAGAGTGTGATAAAGTAAAGAGCTGAATATTGTTGTCACCATTTGTGTGAATCTTAGTGGTGATATATTTAGGCCTTGAGGTAAGACATTGAATTCGTAGTGTCCATCAAATGTGCTGAAAGCTGTTATAGGAGAGCTGTCTGAATCAAGTTTGCACTGGAAATATCCACTTTCAAGATCGAAACTACTGTAATAGGCTGTGTTATTTAGACTGTTTATAACCGAATCCACTCGAACTAATGGAAATGATTCGGGTTTTATTTTTTCGTTTAATTTTCTGAAATCAACGCATGGTCGATACACCCCTTTTTCTTTTTTCGCGACTAAAATTAAAGGACTACTGTAAGCGGAAGTTGATGGTTTTATGATATTTGCTCTCAACATTTTATCAATGTACTCTTTTATCACTTCTCTTTGCTTTTTTCCCGTTCTATAAGGAGCTCTGTGTACTGGCGTATTATCTGACAGTTCAATCTTTTGAGGAGGGTAGCTTGCCTTACCGCCTTCAAAAGTTTCGTCAGACCAGGCGAAAATATCTTGATAACTACTAATTAAATTGATTATCTTTCTCTTTTGGCTTGAAGTCAAGTTTTCGTTTATTTGAAGCTCTTTCAATCTGGATTCTGAAATATCGGGTGGATTTTGATGTATTTCATTTATGCATTCTTTATCGTAGTCCAATTCAAAGTCATTGCCATTTTCATCCTCCAGTATGTACTCGATTTCAATAGGATCGAGTGTACCAATGCCATAGTTTTTAAACAATGGTACTGGCCTATTACTGGTATTCCTAATCTTAATTTTTATATGTTGTTTGATGTCAATGACATGTTCTGGACTGAAGAGCTTTTTCGTTGTTAATGCTCCTTCGGAGAGTTGAAATAATCCAAATTCTTGGGTTCTTTTCCCATTCACTCTGCACCATATCTTCGTTTCTGTGTGTGGTGGTATAATTTTATCTTTGAGAACTTTTAATTGTAATGATTTTATGAAAGTTTCGGATTCGCGGTCGCTATTAAGTTCATCGCTCATAATTTTGCTGTTTGCTGAATCATTGAATTCGGATCTGTGTACAGTATCGATGGTTGTTAAATGTCTCGGTTCTGGAAGCGCCCGTATTGCTGAGCTTGTATTTTTTTCCGTGTCTTCAATACGTGAGTGAGAGTCCGTGAACGTGGAATTTATATTGTTATTAATTGTCTTCTTCTCCTCGATGCCTGTTCTCGCCGATGATGTCAGATTTTCCTTCAATATTTCGCTGACACCCAAACTGTGGTGTTTTTCAATTTTGCTTTCTGTAGCGGTTGCATGTGTGGTAATTAATCTCCTCGAGTCGTGAGTTTTAAAACTGACCTCATTTTTCGCAAAGTCAATGACCGAAATATGCTGAATGTTGAATGGGTTTCCAGCGAGCAATGAGTTCGTCAATGATTTTGAGACTAATGCGGTGCTAAAAAATGTATGATTCTCTATTTCTAATTCGATATTTGTCTCACCTATTATGTCGATGCCGTTTTGATTTGCTGTTTTCAAAACCTGTGTCTTTGTTGGCCGTATATCCCTTGGGTTCACAAAGGCGTCGCCTATTATTGTTGCACATGCTCCGGTGTCTATGCATATTTTCGTTGTTTTTCCATTTAACTTAGCGTCTATTCTGAGTGGAGTGATGTTGTCATTTTCAGTATTATTTAACCAAAATATGTCAGTAGCACGGCCAATATACGTTTCCATTTTAAACTTGTTCATTTCGTCTAAATTGATGGTTAAGAATTGTCCCTGCATATCAATGTTCGCTTTAAATTTGATGTTAAAGTCATTTCCTAGTAGGAGTTCTCGGTTTAGCGCTTCGACTACAATACCTGTTATAGGTATCGTGACGTAATCGTTCAATTCAATTTTTATAGTGGATATGCCTTTTATCTTGAGTTTTTCTCCACTTGCAGTGACTATGTCTAAACATTTTCCGATAGGTTGAATCTCCTCGGCCAGTTTATCACTCATGAGAGTGATGCTGGCACCTGTATCTAATAATGCATGGAAACTTTTGTTATTTTTACGAACTTTTATGGTGAGTCCTGAACTGATTCCTACGGTCATGGCTTCAGCTGTAAACTTTTGTTTCCCATTTTCATCAGTTGGGATAGTTGATCGCACAGTTTGTGGTTTCTCATTCGTTGGGGTTAGATATTCAGTGATGGGACTCCAATTTACCGAAATTCGTTTTTTAATCTCTTTGTGGGTCTGTGGTATTTCAGCTCGTCTACATTGACCCTTATGTCGAGCTGATTTTAGTTTTCCGAATCCTGCGTTTGTTTATCATAGGCTTTTTTATGACATTTTGATTCATGATGTCCTTTTTTCTTACAATAATCACAAATAATTTTTCCATCCGGTGTCATGCTTCTATTCCTTCGGTCTGGACCTGGTGTTTGAGATCTGCGTCTAGAGTGTCTGGAGTCACTTTTTGAGTCATATCGGTCACGTGACGATGATCTAGTCGAATTTCGAGTGTAACTTCTTTCTCGACTCCCGTATTTCCTATCTCTGTCACCATCTCTAAAAGTCTCCTTCCTCGAGTTTCTATGATTACTGTAGTTCCTATCTTTTCTGTCTCTACTATAGCTCCTATCTCTTCTGTCCCTGCTGTAGCTTCGATTTTCTGTTTGTCTGTTCCTATGTTGAGTACCCTTCTCGACATAATCCCTATTCCGGCTATAATTTCTTCCTCTGCTGAGGCTCCTGTCTTTGTAGGTCGTTCCTTTTTTCCTGCTTGAGGACCAATCCCTATTTCTTCCTTCGATCGATCGATTTCGACTTCGTCCTCTATCCGTTGAGTCTCTGCGTGATGAAGGCTTTCCATAATTTTCTTGATCAACTATGTTGACTTGTTTATTGGTTGTTTTGTCGACACATAACTTTTCAATAGCCGTTAGAAGCAGTTTAACTTGCTCATTCGGATTCTCCACCTTTTGAGTTGAACGGTTTTCCTTTTGATCTTGTGAAATGGTCATCGTTGCTTGTGCGATGAGTGCTTGTTGAGATTGCACCTCTTTTACTCTGATTCGTAACTCGTGATAAGTCGTAGGTATGTTATTTATGATTAGTCGCAAGAGTTCAGGATTTAAGCCTTTTATAATTTCTTTTACGATGACTTCTTCTGAGAGAAAAGTTCGAACGTCTTTTCCCAGATTCAATTTTCGTTCCACATAAGCTAGACCAGTTTCAGTTGATTGTTGTTTTATCGCCACAAACTCGGTTAAAATTTCAGCAGGTGATTTTTCTGTGCCATATTGGAATTTAAATATTCTTTTTACATCTTCCCAAGATTGATTGTATAGTTCTTCCCCATAATTTAAATGCCAGTTTTCGTTTGCAATGGCCAAACTAATAAGTAGATACTTTATTCGGCTATAAGAATCCCAGTTTCCCATTTTCGCGATGTCCTCGAAATTTTGTAGCCAACGCATCGGATTGGTTTTTTCGAAAGGAGGCGTCTGCAATTTAGGAGGACTAACCATAAGGGGAATATAGTTCGGTTGGAGATAAGGGTTATACATTGTATTTGATGGAATGTGACCACTGTACCCTGGCTGTTGGGACGGCGTGGCAATTGGACCAGAATGCCAATTGTTGGTGCGTGTAGCTGGGATATTTGGTTGCATTATGTTCGTAGAAGTGACATTTCTGTTGTTTGAAATATAATCTCGATCGTGGGCATCTAATCTGCGAGAATTAGTAGCATTAATCCCCTGGAATTGTAGTGGGTTTTTATTGTTGGACTTTTGAATACTTGAGTCTGTGAAACTAGGTGCTGGAAACGATTGAATATAGTTTACAGGTGCCGATATTCCATTGACATTTTGAGTTGGGACAGTTATTGTAGGTGGGGTTAAAATTGGTGAATTAATAGAAGATACAAAAACATGGCTATCAAGTCTTGCATTCTGAGCTGCTTTATTTGGGAGCACATCTCCAGTTCGCAATTTTTGCAAAAATTTAGCAGCATGTTTTTGAGTTGCAAAATTATAATCAAGATTATGATTATTGTACAATTCTTCTGTAATTTCTTCGACCGTCATCCGAGTAGGGTCTTTCATCTTTGGGATCGCGCCAGATTCTGCGTTTTCTTGAAATTCTCCAGTTGGAAATATGTTCATTTGCCGATCGGTAAATGATGCCGTTGTAGATGCAATGCACAGTGAGGTCTGGTTTGGATCCAAAAGTTCTGTGAACTCTGGAACTGACGTTACTATAGTATCTGGAGGAATGGAATAACCCAAATTGTCTTCCATGAATTTGAGTATATTTCGTTTATCCGCATTTTTAATTAGCTTCCGCCATTCGGAAATCGTTTTTTTCTCTATTTCTGTAACTAATGGATACTCCTGTTTCAAGAACGGTAATAACAGTTCTGCATTTATCTTTATCGTGTGACTTCCAAATTCCAATTGGAATGCAGTTTTCGAAGTACTAGCCATAATTTTTTCAAAAAAAAAAAACGATGAAAAAAATTTAATAAAAATTAGAATAGAATAACGAATTTAACCGTAAATTACTGAGTTAGGGGGCAGTAATGGTACCGTAAAATCGTTAAAACTTTTTCTACCTGAGAAAAGTTCGGCGACCTAACACCATGTGGTGAGGTGACTTTTCCCTTTTACCTTCACCCCTCGATCAACTCAGGATCTGGCGTTTGTCGCCCGCAAAATATCTTGCCACGGAGCACACCCCAGGTTCTCTGATAAAAGAGATCTTATTGTGGTGGTGCTTGTGCCAAGATATTTTGACGTACTAAATTCACAGGTGAAAGGCCAGCGGGTTCCCGTGTGGGATCTTTCGTGGAGCTTCACCTATGAATTAGTATGGACGACCTACGGGTTCCTTTGTTGATCGGATGCCTAACAGATGACGATTGAAGAGATTAAACCAATCTCAATTTGAACAACATTAAATATTTATTTTGATCGAATAATTATAAATGACAAACGAGTTAATCACGGCTGTGTCCGAACCCGATACGCTGCCGCGTTGATCGGGTCGAAATCCGGAATGCATATCTCTTCTCTTTCCATCGGCCGGCAGACCTGCTCATGAATTTCCGCGAGACTCGCGCATGCGCACCGACAACACATTCTCTTTCTCTTCGCTCTCCCCTTTTTCTTTTTGCTCTCTCTCTCTTCTCTCACTCGCGACATGTGTTGTCGACGCGTCTGTTTGAGTCTCTGTCACAACTGATTAGACAGGGATATTATATACTATTACTATATATACTACTGAATTTTATACTTTTTCGGTGTAATTTTCGTGATTTTCGCTGGTTATCACATTAGACTTGACCATTTATTTGCTTGTAGCAAAAGTTTGCAAGAGTCCCATTGGGTATAAAAAGACAGAAACTTAAATTTCTGGATACATATTTGCCTAGAAGCATAAATCTGAATCCATGGTGTATGGCGCCGCACTATGGTCTAAGATCGAAAAAAAGGCAAGAAATTAGTGAAATAAAGGAATCAAAAATCATTTTTTCACCTTTAAAGCTTACATTAAAATTTTTCAGTGACATGTAGGGTTTAAATTACTTTTTGATAAAATTTTCTCTTAAAATAAATGCAATTAAGCCTATACCGGGTGTCCCAGACCACCCGTCTAGATACTTTTTCTCGAAAACGGCTGGGAGTTGAGATCTGAAACAAAAAAGTCAGATAGGGAATTGACCCCAAAGAATTCAATGAAAATATTTCCGGGGGGTTTTGGGGGGGTTCGAAACACATTTTTCCATTTTTGGCGGAAAAAAGCCTATAAAAGGTACCAAAATAAGTTCATATTCTGAAAGAACAACTCATTGCCGACATTTTTGGTCCTATAAATTTTTTCCAGAAAACCCCAAATTTTGGGGTTATGAGCCCTCTTGGAGGGAAATTTTCAATCGGTCACTGTGACCACACTATTCAATATTTTTCAAAAAACTAAAAACCATCTGAAAGAAGACATCAAGACCTTTCGATTGATGTGCCACATAATACCTAAATTTGAAAAATTAAGGCCCCCACGTAAAATCCAAAATTTGTGGGCCTTTGGGGCCCCCCACGTAAAAAAAGTCAAATGGCAAGGTATAGCTTGTGATACATCGATCGAAAGCCCTCAAAGAGTAGAATAAGATGGCGCAATCCAAAATTGTCTACAATCATTATTTTAAAAATGGCGGCCATTTGAAAATTATGGGTGCTCAAAAGTAAGTCCTAGGAAGAGAGCCTAAGGTTGAACGATACATGGCTTGAAAGGCCTTAAAAAATGCAAACAAATGGTACCAACCGCATAACAATCCGCCTTTTGAATCAAAAGTTATGACCGATTGAAACTTAAAGTGCTCAATAAGGCCTATTTACGGCTGCTTAAATTTCAATCGGTCATAACTTTTGATTGAAAAGGCGGATTGATATGCGGTTTGTACCATTTGTTTGCATTTTTGAAGGCTTTTCAAGCCATGTATCGTTCAACCTTGGGCTCTCTTCCTAGGACTTTTGCGCACCCATAATTTTCAAATGGCCGCCATTTTTAAAATAATGATTGTAGACAATTTTGGATTGCGCCATCTTATTCTACTCTTTGAGGGCTTTCGATCGATGTATCACAAGCTATACCTTGCCATTTGACTTTTTTACGTGGGGGGCCCAAAGGGCCACAAATTTTGGATTTTACGTGGGGGCCTTAATTTTTCAAATTTAGGTATTATGTGGCACATCAATAGAAAGGTCTTGATGTCTTCTTTCAGATGGTTTTTAGTTTTTTGAAAAATATTGAATAGTGTGGTCACAGTGACCGATTGAAAATTTCCCCCCAAGAGGGCCCATAACCCCAAATAACCCCAAAATTTGGGGTTTTCTGGAAAAAATTTATAGGACCAAAAATGTTGGCAATGAGTTGTTCTTTCAGAATAGTAACTTATTTTGGTACCTTTTATAGGCTTTTTTCCGCCAAAAATGGAAAAATGTGTTTCGAACCCCCCCAAAACCCCCCCGGGGGGCCTCGGGGGGCTTTGAAAATATTTTCATTGAATTCTTTGGGGGTCAATTCCCTATCCGACTTTTTTGTTTCAGATCTCAACTCCCAGCCGTTTTCGAGAAAAAGTATCTAGACGGGTGGTCTGGGACACCCGGTATACAGGGTGTACCAGACCACCCGGATAGGTATTTTTTCTCGAAAACGACTGGACGTAGAGAGCTGAAACAAAAAAGTCAGATAGGGAATTGACCCCAAAGAATTCAATGAAAATATTTTCAAAGCCCCCCGAGGCCCCCCTGGGGGGTTTTGGGGAGGTTCAAAACACATTATTCCATTTTTGGCGGGAAAAAGCCCTTAAAAGGTACACAAATAAGTTCAGATCTTGAAAGAACAACTCATTGCCGACATTTTTGTTCCAATAAATTTTTCCATATAACCCCAGTTTTTGGGGTTATGGGCCCTTTTGGGGGAAAATTTTCATTCGGCCACTGTGACCACACTATTCAATGTTTTTACAAAAACTAAAAACCATATGAAAGAAGAGATCAAGGCCTTTCGATTGATGTGCCACATAATACCTAAAAGTGAAAAATTAAGGCCCCCACTTAGATTCCAAAATTTGGGGGTCTTTGGGCCCCCCCCACGTAAAAAAAGTCAAATAGCAAGGTATGGCTTGTGATACATCGATCGAAAGCCCTCAAAGAGTAGAATAAGATTGCGCAATCCAAAATCCTCTATAGTCATTAGTTTCAAAATGGCGGCCATTTGAAAATTGTGGGTGTTCAATGGTAAGTCCTGGGAAAAGAGTCCAAGGTTCAACGAAACATGGCTTGAAAGGCCTTAAAAAAAGCAAACGAATGGCGCAAACCGCAAATCAATCCGCCTCTTCAATCAAAAGTTATGGCCGATTGAAACTTAAAGGGCTCAATAAGGCCTATTTAAGGCTGCTTAAGTTTCAATCGGCCATAACTTTTGATTGAAGAGGCGGATTGATTTGCGGTTTGCGCCATTCGTTTGCTTTATTTAAGGCCTTTCAAGTCATGTATCGTTCAACCTTGGACTCTTTTCTCAGGACTTACCTTTGAACACCCATAATTTTCAAAAGGCCGCCATTTTGAAAGTAATGATTGTAGATGATTTTGGATTGCGCCATCTTAATCTACTCTTTGAGGGCTTTCGATCGATGTATCACAAGCCATACCTTGCTATTTTACTTTTTTTACGTGAGGGGGCCCAAAGACCCCCAAATTTTGGAATCTAAGTGGGGGCCTTAATTTTTCATTTTGAGGTATTATGTGGCACATCAATCGAAAGGTCTTGATCTCTTCTTTCAGATGGTTTTTAGTTTTTGTAAAAACATTGAATAGTGTGGTCACAGTGGCCGAATGAAAATTTTCCCCCCAAAAGGGCCCATAACCCCAAAAACTGGGGTTTTATGGAAAAATTTATTGGAACAAAAATGTCGGCAATGAGTTGTTCTTTCAAGATCTGAACTTATTTGTGTAACTTTTATTGGCTTTTTCCCGCCAAAAATGGAATAATGTGTTTTGAACCCCCCCAAAACCCCCCAGGGGGGCCTCGGGGGGGCTTTGAAAATATTTTCATTGAATTCTTTGGGATCAATTCCATATCTGACTTTTTTGTTTCAGCTCTCTACGCCCAGTCGTTTTCGAGAAAAAGTACCTATCCGGGTGGTCTGGTGCACCCTGTACATATTACTGTAATGTGTTCAGCAGACCCTCAAGAAAGCGTACTTTCATACCTACCTACGTCAGTGTATGCATATTTAACTACCCATTTAAGAAGAATAGTCTAGCGGCAATATTGCTCATAATAACTTGATACTGTGATGGTTAAACTCGTGGTCTTCGTTTTTGATTGCGGTACGACTTTTGTGTCTGTCTGTAGGGTGATTCAGGAGGTCCACTTCAAATTCAGACGGAGAGCGGACTATTCAGTCAAGTGGGCATCGTGTCATTTGGACCCAGGATTTGTGGCACACCAGGATCTCCAGGTGTTTACACGCGGATCTCCGCGTATATTCCTTGGATCGAGAGTATTGTCTGGCCACAAGGAAGCAACAGAGCAAGAGTCACAAATTGAATTTTGCGTTCCTGACTGCACCGGTGGTTATGAAGAAATTAAGACATCCACCCGAAAGCAGATCTTGGGTCTAACCCGTTTCAAACGAAACAAGATAATAAGCAAATAAGTTTAAAAAGGGTTTTGAAACGTTTTGCAAATGTTTTCAAGTCGCTCTGTTATTTCCAAAATGTTTCATTTGTTTCCTTATCGTTTTGATTCAGAGACTTTTTTTTTAAAAACATTATATGGACGTGTATTTAAAACGTAAATGTTTTCAAAAAGTTCGGGTTTATGAAACTATTTCTTTAAAGAAAGTGTCCCCCCCCCCAAATGAACTTTGATGTTCTCGTCGACAAAACTTTGGAAAAACGTGTTTCTGAAACAAAACAAGATAAACGAATCATTTGTAGGACATTGAACAGAAACCCGTTTTCAAAGCGTTTCAAAGACATACCTATTCAAACTTTTTTGTTTTCGTACTTTTACCGGTCAAAATGTTCCAAAACTTTTGGAGACCATACGCGTTATGAGAAAGGACATTACCCAAAATCGGCCTTTTTACCCCTGAGAGCGAAATGTGAAATAATTTCAGGGGTGATAGAGGATTAAATCAGCGTTCCGAATCTGGCCTATTTTTTGACTTTGGACGAAGGGAAAGGGGGGGAGGGGGGTCCAAAGTTAGACCCTTCAAATGCCCATAACTTTTGAACGAATAAAGATATGAGAATGTACTTTGCGCGAAAAGATAGATCTTCTAAAGACCTTTCGATTGATGTCTACGATATTTGCCTTATTTTAATTTTTAATCGATTTATCGAAGTTTTTCTGATTTTTTTGAAATCGGGTTTTCCGTTTTTTTAATCGTGGAAGTTTGGCAACGCACGAATCATCACAAATAATTTCCAGGATAAAAGTAGACGCAATTTGCTAAAAAATGGTTCAAACCGCATGTTGGGGAAATGCTTTGAAGCGGAGTTATGAGGGTTCAAAGTTGGCGCTGTCACGAAAAAGGCCGCCCCGAGGGGCGCGGGCGTACTACAGGTGGTAGAAGTTGGCATTATCTGTTCTTCCCGTCCAAATGACTTGAAATTCGGTAATCCCGGGTATTTTCTAACGCTGAATTCAAATTTTGCATCAGTTTTTCAAAATCAAAAAATCCAAGATGGCTGCCGACCATTTTTTTCGGAAATTTGGTCGGCAGCCATCTTGGATTTTTTTATTTTGAAAAACTGATGCAAAATTTGAATTCAGCGTTAAAAAATACCCGGGAATACCAAATTTCAAGTCATTTGGACGGGAAGAACAGATAATGCCAACTTCTACCACCTGTAGTACGCCCCGAGGCCCTCGGGGCAGCCTTTTTCGTGACAGCGCCAACTTTGAACCCTCATAACTCCGCTTCAAAGCATTTCCCCAACATGCGGTTTGAACCATTTTTTAGCAAATTGCGTCTACTTTTATCCTGGAAATTATTTGTGATGATTCGTGCGTTGCCAAACTTCCACGATTAAAAAAACGGAAAACCCGATTTCAAAAAAAAATCAGAAAAACTTCGATAAATCGATTAAAAATTAAAATAAGGCAAATATCGTAGACATCAATCGAAAGGTCTTTAGAAGATCTATCTTTTCGCGCAAAGTACATTCTCATATCTTTATTCGTTCAAAAGTTATGGACATTTGAAGGGTCTAACTTTGGACCCCCCTCCCCCCCCCTTTCCCTTCGTCCAAAATCAAAAAATAGGCCAGATTCGGAACGCTGATTTAATCCTCTATCACCCCTGAAATTATTTCACATTTCGCTCTCAGGGGTAAAAAGGCCGATTTTGGGTAATGTCCTTTAGGCTTTATTTTAAGTCGACTCCGTGACGACATGTATGAAAAGCGAATGACTAAGACGCTCCTTAGAGGAATCAGCTGATGCAACTATCCTGGACTGTGAAGAATACGGTTATTATCACAAATCATGTAAAGCTGCTACCACACTCAACCATGCAGTTATAGTTTCTTCGTTCTTCAATCTGTATTATTATTTTTAAGGTATAAATTATAAAGCGTACACATTTTAAAGCTTTTAACATTGCCTGAAAAATTGATGAGAAACGTGTTTTGCAAGTCCTATTTATTATTATCTATTTTAATACTGGGTTGTTTCAAAATTGGATTTTTCCTCTCACCTCTGTGTACGTATATTTGAATCAATTAAGGTGTTTTAATGTAACGGTATTACTCAACTCGACGACTTCCATCTCATGGTTATGACAGTAGATATACATATAACTATACTATAACTATTGATGTCATGAAGATTTGACAGTTCACCACAAACTTAAGCCTCTCCTATTCTCTTCTCTCCTTTATCATTATCAACGCTGCAAGGAATTTTCCTCAACAAAATGTTGTTTGGGGATATTTTCGATAATAAATGACGACTTTTGTCTTCTTGGCGTGTTTAAAGGGGAAAATGGCATTTTCTCTTTTAAACTTTTGTTCAGTAAAATGCACTGAACAAAAGTGAACACTTCCAGACTCAAAAAATTCATGATGTTCAGAATTCGCTGAAAATGAATAAAGGAAGCTTCTGAGGAAACGACTTTTAAACTTCGGCTTCAATAGTACTCATTTTGTGAATCTACCTTCGACATCAAAAGCGAAAACCGATCTCTACTTTGGTTTGCGCCAAAATGCTTACTTTCTTATTACCTTTCGATCGATGTATCACTCAATTGGGGGCGTCCTTCCGAATTTTTCAGTTATAGTCTCCCATGGAGGGAGGGGGTGATTAACAATTTTTGGGACTCAAATACCAAATTTTGACAAAGCTTTTGTTTTTTGTTTTTTTTTTTTCCTGAAAAGACCTTGCTTCTTAGAGTATTTTAGAATCCTAGTTCATTTAGTGTCGAATTTTGCAAGAGGAATAATGCTTTTTTAAAAATAAAAAAAAAATAAAATAAAAAAAATAAAAAAAAATGAAAAAAAAAAAAAAAAAAAAAAAATTGTTACGTTGCATTCCCATTTATATTTTAAAAGATGTTATAGGATGGTGGAACTTAAGAGATAAAGAGGGAGGCAGCGCACAAAGCACACATTATAAATAAATGACAAAGAAACAAGTTGCAAGGTAATAGTACTATAATCACGGGGCTCGGTGGCTCCAAAAGCAACACACAATATTTCCAAAATCACAATTCGTTAATTATCGAACAATATATCACAGATAGTTTTCAGATTGATTTCACAATAAAATTACACACAAAAAAGAAACACTCACACTCGAATTTATACTCATTTAAAATTACGAACTACAAATATACTCTTATACAGGAGATCCATAATAATTCCAACGTGATAAGATAATAAAATTCTCCAAAACCAAAACAGAGAAAAAGATTCGCCGTTAAAAATTCTCGTTAAAACGAGAAATGATGTGGACCTTCAGTGTACGTCAAAGGTCTTGAAATGTTTTGTCTCTTTGAACGATGTATCACAGAACAGGGATTTTTTCGATAAGAAAAAATGGACTTGACCTTCGCCCCTCAAAAAACAAAAAAAAAAATCTACTTACATCGAAAATATAAACCTCAGATAGCGTCTTTAATATAAATAAGAATGGTCTAAACTGTATGATATTATCTCAATTAGAAAATTTAAGGGGGTGTGTGTTACTTCTGAATGACCCTGGAGGAGGATAATGGCAATCGATTGTTTGTACACGAGCCGCCACTGAGGATTCCACTGCGTAAGTGCAAATATGAGTGGAAATCATGAGTTGACTGACATTATTGATTCATAAATATTTACGCAAGTTTTATCAATCAGTCTTTGTGCGCACACGCACGGATGAACATCTGCGATTAGAATTTGATTAATGAAGCAAGGTTGTTCTGCGTACTAAAGGATGATCGAATTATACAATTAAACATGCATGCTTATGTATGTTCGTACGAGGGGAGTTCGGAAAGTAAAGATACACAAGGCCTCTGTTTAAGGCCAGACGACTGATATCATCCAAGTAACAATGGAATCTTATCTGATATACACTACAGAAGAGCTGTGAACAGTCGGAGGTCTATTGGATCATTGCACTCAGAGAAATCAGCATTTTAGTGCATTAGTGTCAGAATTTTCTCCCGTCGGAAAATGTAAAGTTCCAAGTGCAGTACTCAATGCAGTACAAATTCGCGAATGTTCAAAGTGCGGAATGCTGTCTGCAATCGGTTTTTTAATAACCATGCAGCGGGCCGATCCTTGAAATTCACGACTTTTGGGTAGACTGGATAAGAATGGAAAACGGTGATTGGTGGAGATGAGTCACGTGGTTGCCCAGACTAATCAAAATACGGAATGGATTAGATAAGTTATCGGGTACTCCAAGACTGCCCGATAAATTATCTAATCCATTCCGTATTTTGATTAGACTAGGCAACCACGTGACTCGTCTCCACCAATCACCGTTTTCCATTCTTATCCAGTCTACCCAAAAGTCGTGAATTTCAAGGATCGGCCCCCTGAAGCACGAATTCGGCGGAAATTTATCAAAAAATATGTCAAGTGGACGACTGGCGACTAACCGGTAAAACGTAGCCAAATGGTGCCGGAAATTCATGAACTTTCCAACAATCCTGCTTTTCAGAGAAGATTTTTTAAAAAATGGCTCTCAGGAGCGGAACTCTTTGAGCTCAAACCGTTTAATACGATGAATATTTTTATATAAACAAGTTGAATAAATTCATTCATTACGATGGATGGTCGCCTGCTCCGCGGTGGTTTCATTTTTTCAGGCGGGCCATCACGCGCCGACGCTTAGGCCTACTGGCTCGGTTTGAGTTCTCGGCACCATTTGGCAACCTTTCACCCGTTCGGCGCGTTATTGTCAGGGTACACTTACGCAATTTTTCGATAAATTTCTGCCAAATTTCGCCTCTGGTAATTGAAAAACTGTTTGCAGATCGTATTGCGCAGATTGAACATTCGTTCCGCGCTGCCCCTGGAACTTCACATTTTCCGGCAGTAGAAAATTCTAACACCATGCACTAAAAAGCTGATTTCTCAGAACTATTATGAACCAGGGTTGGTTCAAGTAAGAGTGCATTTTCGATGCCTTTTTTTCGAGAATCTCAAAAATTGAAAGACGTTAAAAAGCTTTGCTGTGATATTTTTTATGATCCTTAAGGGTGTAATAATCAGGTTTAAGCAGTGGGGTCGAAAGATATTTGCCCAATATTTAGTTTTTGAATGATTAAAATTGAATTCTGACGATTTCCGCCATTACCGTAACCTCAATATTTTAATGCGAATTTTTGCTCCCAGAATAAGTAAATGAGTCATTGAGTACATTTTTTGTTTTAGATCAAAAACATGTTGTATAATCATCTATCGCATCAAAATATAATCAATTCTAGGTGTAAAAAATAGTAATTTTTTGTTTTCCTTAACTAAACTTGCAGAAAATGTTGCAATTGGCTGCTCATATTTTGTTCTCACAATCGTAAAAAAAAAAAAACTGAGCAGGTCAAATGATATGTTTCTGTAAGGAATCCATCGTAAATTAGCCCTCTTTCAACATTTTTATGGTTTTGAGATGATTTACAGTCATTCAGCAACAACAAATTGGCGGGTTACGGTAATGACGCAGAGTTAGCGGTAATGATGTAGAGGTTACGGTAATGATCATGTACTCAGTTTCCAATGTATTACATAGGTATTTTTGGACTAAACCTATGCAGTTTGTGAATGTACCTTCTTAATAGTAAAATAAAGTTTGGAAGATATCTGTAAGCAAAACGTATTTTACTGTTGAGCAGATACATGCGAACTGAACGTGTTATGTACTGGAACTGGGATAATTCAAAATGCAAATTCATAAGCATGCTGCTATTAAAATTGCGTATGAATCTGAGGGCAAATAAAAACAATGAAAAACTGATTTTTAAGTGAAAAAGTCTTATTGAACCAGAAAACAAAACGCTTATCAAATAATAGTCCCTTTTTTAAAATGTTATTGTGGTGCCTCAAATTATTTCCCAAAACCTTTTTGGTAACGTTTGAGAACCATTAAAAAAAAGTAGGTAAATACTTACAAATACATGAACAAATAAATAACATAAAAATTATTATAAAAAGATAAATAACCAAATCAATAAACAAACCAACAAATAAGAGAACAAAAAACAAACCTTTGGATGAACAAATTCAAATGAAACGAAAAAGTCAGGACACTTGGGAACTAACGTGACTTAAATCTTTAAAAAGAAGAAAAAAATGTGACTTTTACACAAATAGGAAAATAGATTAATTTGCTCGAGATCATTCATCTTAAAGATAAATACTTTTGAACACATTTAATTACATTTAAGTATCTATGAAAGTAAGACTTAAAGAGGCTATCAGTCTTTAAATTATTTAGGAACTAAAAAAAGGTAATACTTTTTAAATGAAAAAATGAGACAAAAATAAAAATAATTCAAGTTAACAGAAAATATTTTTCCGTGCATAAAAATGTCAAAATTTTACTCGTCTTAAAAGTATGGAGAAAAAAATTGGAAATGAGGATAGTAGGTCTCTTAAAATAATAAAACTAGTTGTTTTCGGCTAAGCGTTCGACTGGCAGGAGATCATCGTCGTGAACTTTAAAAAGACGTCTTGTAACTTTTTTTGGCTCTTTGAGAGCACAAAGCACTCCTGATTTCTTAATCAACTGAACGTCGGTAATGGAAGGCCACATAAAGTAGTTATTGGATTTAACCTTAAAGGATACTTCCAATGTTGACTCATCGGCCTCCAGAACTTTACCAGGATACCGAAACCGTTCAAAAAGTACGGCAACAATTCAAAATCATTGGTCTTCAAATTCTCCAACTCCGCGTCTGGTGCATTTAAAGATGCTAAAACGCCTATTGTAAACACATGTTATGGAAAAATCGAAATACGAAGAGAAGAGAAGAGAAGAGAAAAAGGGACACAGACGAGTAGTTAAAAGATAATCAAATGGTGAGAGAAAAGAATATTTTTCAAAAAAGAGAAAGTTTACTGAAATATTATTAAAACTGGGTGTGTTGAAAAGAATACTTTCTGAAGCTTCATCAGCATTCTCAATCAGTGGCATTTCAATAACTGAATTCAGCGGCTCCTTTTCTGATTTAATATCGAAAAATCCTGTTGAAATTTTATAATGCTCGCAAGTTAAGGTAAAAGCGCATGGTTGGCAGCATAGTTTCCGGATACTGATTTTGGTTGGTGCTGAATTTTTCCAAGTCACTTCGTAACATCTCGGTATCAACCCCTTCAAACACCGCGCGCTGTGCCTTCCCTCTCGCCTGGCGAGCGTTGCATAAAGCTTCGGCGGGCGGGCGACAGTGGAGACACAGCGTGTGTGTGTCTATCTCTCTCTCTCTCTCTCTCTCACTCTCTCACTCTCTCTCTCTCTCTCTCTCCCTCCCCCTCCCCCCCCTCTCTCTCTCTCTCCTCTCTCTCTCTCTCTCTCTCTCTCCTCCCTCCCTCCCTCCCTCCCTTTCGTCGTCAATCTGCAAAAAAAAAAAAGGTTACACTTACACATAAGTTTAGCGTAAAAGAAACGCAAGAAATTTGTACTAATGAGCTTCAGACTTAAAGGACGGAACACAAAGGTCAATGAACGTAACAATGTTAAGAATTGTACTAACACAGAGAAACAAAAAATGAAAGTACGTACAAACAAGGAAAAACTTAAAGAAACTGGATTTGAAATCATATTAAATGATTTCCGAAAAGAGGAGAGCAAAAAAACTGCAGCTAACATTTGCCGAGTCAAAATAGGAACCCCTTTTAAAAAACATTAAACTCTACGAACAAACTAGAACAAAGCATTGCAACTGTCAATCTACTAAAAAATTATTAAATCAGACTTGGATGAGCATAAAAGTATGCGCAGTTCACATCCGCTCATGTTTTTTACTCTTTGACAGACTAAACAGAATGCAGTTGGTCATTTCCTTTGCTCTTCTTCTTTTTCTTTCCTTTCAACTTTTTTGTTTACATTTCTTCTGTAGGTTCAAAAGTAATGCAATCACAACCCTGAGCCTCAATTGCATCTTTGATCTTTAAGAGAGCCACTATTGTATCATTTCCTAGAGAAGTACGATTGTCTGTTTTTATTAATTTTAAACGACTAAATATTCGTTCGACCGAGGCGTTTGAAAAAGGCAATATTAATAAGAACTTTATAACTTTTTTCAAGTTCCGAAACATACGCGTTCTATTTGGACCTTTCTGTTTAAAGATTACTTTCCAGTATCCTTCAATGTTGCCATCTGTGCGCTCGCGAATGGCATTGAAATCTAGACCACAATAACGAAGCCATTCATTGTCCGCAGCTTGGGCATCGATGGTATCTTTCAAGAAAGGGAACCGAGAGAAAATAGGCACAAGCGTTGGGACCTCTTTGTACACTTCAGGATTAGGATCTAAAACTCTAAGTAACGGATAGATGGGATCTTTGAATACAAAATCAAATTTCTCTTTGATTTCTGTCACAATTTCAGCATAGAATGATAAAATAACTTTCAAAAATGATTCAACACTCGCTTTATTTCTAGGATCTTCTTTTAATTTTTGAAGAGATTCGGTGCAAGAAATTCCAACATAAATATTTTCCAATTTTACGAAATACATGGGGTTCAGATAATGAAATTTATAAACATTATTATTGAACAAGTGATGATATTTTTTATCAATAAAGCACCTGAGGAAATGTTTTATCAATTCTTCAACCTCAAATTTGAGAACATACCAAAGCTAACCTTCAGTCTGAAACAACGCATTAAAATCAGTGAGTAATTTTAAGGAATATCCCATTACTTCTAAAGTCTCATGCCCTAGTCCGACGAAGTAAACGAGTAATCATAATAATGAGTGATAGTGAAACAGTCTACCCTCTTTAGTTGTAAAAGTTTAAGTGTGGTGATCCTCTCAATTTCTTTTTCTGTGATATTACTCTTAAGTCTTAAGTGTTGTAAACATGCCTTGATGTAGAGATCTATTGGTCATGCCCTAGTCCGACGAGGTGAACGAGTAATTACAATAATGAGTGATAGTGGTGCTGACGAGGACGGCTTCGAGCACCTCGTGTTCGAAGTCGCCGCCCATATCGAGATAACACCCGACAGTGCAAGTAAGTAAATAAATCTGATTCAGCAATATTGAAAATAACAAGCCTTGGTATGTCCTTAGCTCAGTTATACATCGCACTGATCAACTAGAAACATTAGAGTGCCACTCAAGGAACTCGAATGTATGTACTTGTTATTTTCAATATTGCTGAATCAGATTTCTTTACTTACTTGCACTGTCGGGTGTTATCTCGATATGGGCGGCGACTTCGAACACGAGGTGCTCGAAGCCGTCCTCGTCAGCACCACTATCACTCATTATTGTAATTACTCGTTCACCTCGTCGGACTAGGGCATGACCAATAGATCTCTACATCAAGGCATGTTTACAACACTTAAGACTTAAGAGTAATATCACAGAAAAAGAAATTGAGAGGATCACCACACTTAAACTTTTACAACTAAAGAGGGTAGACGGTTTCACTATCACTCATTATTATGATTACTCGTTTACTTCGTCGGACTAGGGCATGACCAGGAGATCTCCATCAAGGTATGGTTGCAACTGTTACACTGTTACAGTTATAACACTTAAGACTTAAGAGTAATATCACAGAAAAAGAAATTGAGAGGATCACCACACTAATTCAACTTTTACAGTTACGAAGTGTATCTAGACGGTTTCATTATTTTGCTTTGTTTTTTTTCGAGGTTAGTGACTTAGTGATAAGCGGTACTATTGACCAATAGGAATACGGATTACGGGGTTACCAGAGATTTAAACCGCCCAAATACCAGTGAGGTTTTATATCCAAGTCCTAAATTTCTCATTTCCTGACACGAACTGGCAAACGAGATGCTCATCGAAATTTTTTTCCGTGCTGACCAAAAATCGACCAAAGATCCGCAAAAGACCCGCAAAATTCATAAAAATCCGCAACTATCCCGATTTACAAAAGATCCGCAGTCTGGTCCGAAAATTTTCAAAAGATCCGCAGAGCGGGTAATTACCCGCGGAACGGCAGCCCTGACACAAATACCGGTTTCTGTACCTTACACAACCTAGAGTGAGGACAAGGTATATGGAAGAACAGGTATGGACAGGAGGCGGAGCCTATCTCAGTAGGTGACGGCTACGTCACAGATGTTCTAGACGGTCGCGATAAAATTCGCTTAGCGTTCCAAACTATCTCACTCACTCTCCCGTGATCCCCATCTCTCGCTACTGCAGTAGGTGACGGCTACGTCATCGCCAAAGCAAGCGTGTCGTCATCATTTGGCGGGAAAACTCGAAAGCCCCTTAAACCCCGCCTCCTGTCCATACCTGTTCTTCCATATACCTTGGAGTGAGGAATTGAGGATATTGAGACTTAATGATTTGAATAGACGCCGCCGTCAGTGTTTACTGCGTTTGTTTATGAAGTCAGCTGTAACGACAGTCGGCCATGATTATTAGAATGTACCGCGCTGACCCCACGAAATATCGTGCACGTGGTGGAAAGATACAGGGATGAATAGTGTCTAGTGTTTTTCGAAATTTGTGAGTTTATTAATAGTGTGTTTTCTGATGCTGCCTTTGTCATTTTTACGGTGTTTTACACATGAATTGAAAGTTTAAAACGGTCTAGCCGAAGTGTGCAATAGACCCATTAACAGTAGTTCCATTTTTTCTATTGATGATTTATTTTCTCCTGTTATTCCAAGGAAAAAAAGATGGTAAACCGGTAGACATTTGGATGATGCGAAATGGTCGTGGGGAAAACGAAGTAATGATTTATGAATGGTAAAACATGAGTTAAATTTTTTCGGAAGCTGTGAAATCGATGTGTATTATACATTCTCCGTAAATTGAAATCGTGAGTCGTGAAATGCTTCTTTTCGTTCAATTTTGATACACCGGAGAATTTTCTAGCACCTATGGGTCCTATGCTGGTAAAGTATGAGAACAAATGTGATTTTATCAATATAAGTCAACCCAAGTATAATTTGTTACGAGAGTAATATTGTGTTTTTCTTTGGAAAAAATATATATTTAAGTTACATGAGCTTAAAGCATCGATACTTTTTAGGTTGCACAGTCGACACATTGAAGTGTTAGTCAACTTCTTGGCCTTAAATACACTTAGAGTACCAGATAAACTTGATCACAGGGAATGTAGGCATTTTAGTTGGCATCTGGCTTACTTGAGCCAAAATTAAGGAATCCTCTGACAACATTTAATTCGTTATCAACAACAACCATTCGCTTCAGGTGCTGTCAATTTGTTAAATTACAATTTCAAAACGTGATGATGTAAGTATACTTCGTACCTCGATGACGTCGCCGCGCATTTTAGTTTGCCGTTTCTGAGCCTGTTCAAAAAAAATCGAGTACATTCTTGCATTTCACAGCTCACAGCAATAAATTGCTCTTTGATCATTCGTTTACAACTTTTCCCCTCCAAATTTAAGTTCTGTATAATACAAGCGAACTGAACCTTACCTAATTTTTGAGTGTTTTGCATACAGTTTTACTTGGTTGTGACGTAACTGTTGTACGAATGCCTCTAATTTTATTATTCTGTATATTTACATCATGCCAAAGCGTTGAGGTTCTAGTCTCAATAATTACCAAATAGGATGAGTAAATTGGGCAGTTGCACCGTCGGCGTTGCTCAAAACCGTATTCAAGGACTTTGTCCGGGGGGGGGGGGGACAAGCAAGCCGGGTCCAATACAATTTATGTATTGGTGAAGCGTGCCGCAATAGGTCTGTATGCAGCTAATTAAAGACAGCTGAAGTCATCACTGCTACTCCAACGAGAAAGTTTAAAAACTCAAAATAAAATCGGTAAAGGCATCGAATGACTCCAAATGAAAATTTAAACATGTCTAAGTGTCTCATTGTACGTATGCAAAAATTTCTCGAAAATACTCAAAACGACTCGAGCATTTGAGTCTGGATTCAAATCCTGAAAACTAAATCTCCCAAACACACAAGGCCACCAGAGGGGGCCTCAAACACTGTATTATATTCTTCATTGTATACAGCAAAATGAGAGTTAGACGCTTGCAATATCCTTCGTATTGCACGCTTAAGAGGAGCAGCATCGTATAACTCGAGAACGGGTTCGAAGATATCGAATGTCAAATGTTGATTTACAGAATGCGACTTCTCGAATATGAAAAACAATATGGACCTTCGGTTTGCGCCAAAATGCTCAGTTTGTGACCCATTTTCGATTGATGTATCACTCGATAGGGTTCGTCTCTCGGAATTTTTCTGATAGCCCCCCGTGGGGGTCAAAACGTTATAAATGTTTGGGGGCTTTAAAACCAAATTTTGACTAAATTTTTGTTAAAATTGATTTTTTTTCTGAAAAGGGATTTGCTCTTTAGAGTAGTTAAGACTCCCTGTTTTATAAATTCCGACTTTTCAAAGAGAAGTAATGATTTTTTGAAAATGGGTCCAAATCGAACTTTGACCTTCGATATATCGAAAACGAAAAACGATATCGACCTTCAGTTTGCACCAAAAGTCTTAGAATTTCACGCCCTTTTAAACGATGTATCATAAGATAGGGGTTGCTATTTGAAATTTTTGAGATAGCCCCCTGGGGGCCCCCCAGAGGGGGCCCCCAAATCGGCGACCCCCTGAAAAGATGTCCTCCTCAAAATAATCGAACACGTGTTGCAGCGTTTTTCGAAATTCGGAGCCGTTCTCGAGATGTTCGCCCTGGCTCCCTTTTTAATTGACACCCTGTATAAACAACAACTGCGCAAACATATTGATTGTGAGTTTATGGAGTATAACTGTGGTTTGCTCACTTTTGCCAGATGCACGAACTGAGACATTATATTTTGTATTCGAATACACTAAAAATAAACGAATTTTAACACGAAATTTGTCATCATCGGTTCCCTGCCTCGCTAGAGTAATAGATGAATAAGCCACTTGATTTTCGAGACGTGCAAAGTGCCTACAGTAGAAATTCATCAGTCATTATAGGGAATCAGAGGGATTAATTTTTAGATGAAAGTTTCGTGACATACATTTTATCCTTTTTGAGAAACGAGGGAAAACGTCTAATTGGCCGAAATGGCGCGTGAATTCGACATTTGCGTGTGGTCATTTGCGATAATACTTGTAAGTGTATCCAACCTATTTAAAAAAAAAACAAAACAAAACAAAACAACAACAACAAAAAATTCGAAGAAACTAATGGGTTTCAGTGTCTAAGGGAACAAGTATTTTACAACCATAGACTGGAAACGCCCCCGTAACCTGTAGACAATTGATTTGATAAAAACACAACAAAGAGAAATTTTTGTTCGTGATCTAGTATCATCATCATCATCACGAGGGACGCTAGGCCGCCAGGGGGGGCTCTTCCACCAAAAATTGAATATTTAAAATGGTGACCCCTAATTTTGAATAAATGGTTCAAAGGTGTGTAAAATTGTAAGTCTTTTTACGCACCCGGCAGGTCGATATAGTTTTTGGTGTTCAATGTAAAGTTTACAGTTCGATTTAGATCAATTTTCTATGATTCGGAGCTTCCTCTAAAATGCTCCACAAGTTTTTAATTCTGGTTGCAAAATGTTCTAAGAAACAAGTTTTTTGGAGGGGGGGAAAAAATGCGCCAGTCCCCAAAACTTCGTCCACAACTGATTTTTGGACCCCCTCCCCCAAATTTTTCGATGTTCAACATTTTTGATTCCTAAAATTTTTCAGAAAACGGCCAATCTATCTGGCAAAGGACTACAAATTGCAACTCAAGTCAAACTAGTGCCTTTTGGATCCCAAAGAGTTTAAATCCAAAGACTTAATGGTATTTAAGAATCAATTGCGTGGAACCATCGTTCAGAGGGAAAAAAAAGTGATTTTCATGAGGTCAAGCGCCCCTTCTCTCTCCTCTCTCAACTAGTTGGGGTGGGGGGTCTGGGGATCCTCTTCTAGCAAATTTTGAAAATTTAATCACTCTAGAACTCAATTTTAAGCACTTCAAATGACAGAAACCTAAAATATTCATTTCCTAATCCATTAGTATTATTGTCGGGGGACACACTTTGCGATTGATAAGATCCTACTAAATGGGGGGCGGGGGGGGGGGGGGGTCCCGGCCCCCCCTAGCTCCGGGCCTGGTTGCCACTTGTACAATTTTCAATTTTTCTGTCTTGTAATTCAATCCAGTTGAGCGACTTCGTCATTTCGTTCGGATTCCATGACATTCGATTTCCTGACGTGACGAAGGACCGAGTCCCACTGCTGGAAGAAGTCAGGGTAAGTCCTTTACGTTATTTATATGTAAAAAGATTAAAGAATATGAACGGATGTTGAACTGACTAGCAATGGGACCAAACAGATGTTACGCCCCGACCGCGGGATTGCCCATTCCGCGAAATGGGCAGAAAATTGGCCTTACCGCGGAATGGGCAGAGTTCACAGCCGTTGCCTCCGTCTGATCGTGGAACATTAGGAAAATTGCTTCTCCTGTGAAATGGGACATGTAAAAACTGCCGATTCCGTGAAATGGGACGGGGCTAATTTAATTGATATGTGCAACATGCAAAGCCGCAATAAGATGGGACTCCCCTATTGCTCCATTGGGATGCTATTGACATTATTTTCAAGTGATTTTACTTGGGAATCAACCCTCCATGTTGCTACTGAAAAATTTTGCTACAGACTTATTGAAAGGTTGATAGTTAAGTAAGTGCAAAGGTCAACTAAGCAGTGTCACTGGCCTTACAGCTGTGGTCAGTTAGTTTCACCTGGTCACCGAACCTTACTGCGTCTGTATGGTTTCAGAAATGTTTTCTGTGGGTTCCTTTGCCGGTTCTGAGTGTTTTTAATAAATTGAGTTCTTTTCTCGGTATAGTTAGCGCTGATTATATTGCCGACTTTCATCGTTCGCTGTTTTTATTCATCTTCATAGTGCTATTATAAAATTGAGTTTTTTAATTGTTACCTATTATTTGCAGTTTCTATTCATCTGACGGATCATAATAGTGTTTGTATTAAATTATTTATTAAAACTGATAAAGTCGTTTTTTAAATGCTTCATTTTTTCATAAATATTTGTTACTTAAGGTAAACACCCCGGTACCCGACACCCACAAAAATCGCGCTAGTATTTGAACCGTTTCTACAACTCGGGGAAAAATAGGAAAAGTTGGCAAGATTCCTTTGCGGCGATTCTTGTCTCAAAACCAGACATAGATTGCAGCACCACCCAGTGTATAAGTTTTTATTTATTTGCCTTTGGAGCAAATATTGATGTCATCGAAAATGTTGAGTGGCAACACTTCATAACAGCGGCCGGCTTGTTGTGGCTTTCGTTAAGAAAAGGGTAAGTAAAAGGAAGGTTTTACGAAGTTATTAAACGTTGTATTTATTTTTTGTTGATTTACATGTTTTTTTTTTAGTATAACTGGGAATCGATTCACTTGTTTGTCCTAAATGGGAGTGTTGCGTTGATCTTCAACTGTTTGTGCGCGGGAGAGGAGAGTCGGTGCGCGCGGTCCCAGTAAGCTCGGCTCACTGATTGAGCTTTTAACTCCGAGTAGTTCACGTCCATCACCGTGGTATCGCGCTGATTCTGGTCGGCTTGGATTCTTCTTTGCGTCGCGCCCCCGCCTGCTCTTCGGTTGGATCCCGAATTTAGGGTTAAGTGTACCAAACGCGAGGAAATCTGAACCTTCTTCACAAAGTTTAATTTTCCGTTAAATCATAGTTTTCTCCTTCCTAACTGCCTTTCCCTTTGACATCCTCGCTTTCCCCACCCTTCCTGTGTTTAATGCCTACCTCTTCCTTTTCTTTATTCGCACATTCTAATTATTGGATTTTGACCAATCAGCATTGCCATCGTAAGTATAAATTACTGCTCCAGAGATGCTAATTCCTCAAGGAGAATCCATCATCCATCGATGTATCGTTTTTTAATAAAAACGCGCTTCTCGCTCTGTAATCTTAGTTCGCTTCGCTTCGCTTCCTTTCATTTACGTCTTTTAAAATTGATTTTCTTTATTTTCCGCGTCTTAATTTAGAACCGCTTTTCCTTTCTCGCTTTTTGTATCATCGCTTTCCGCATTTAGAATCGCTTTTCGTTCTCGCTCTTTTTTGCTATGTCGTTGCTCTATTCGCCTACACGTTTTTATTTTTAATATTAAATTCATGATTAATCTCCCTGTCGTACCCTAATCCGTTAGGATGCCCCACGGCGAGCGTCGCCAGGGAGGAGTTTCCTAAATCCTTTAAAATATTTTGTTCCGCGGTTTTTTTGGTTTCATTTCATTTCTTGAGTTTTTATTTTTAGTTTCTTATTGTTTCATTTAATCGCCCGCGCGAAATCATATGGTCCTCCGTCCGCGATAATTTTTAAATAGAAAACTGAACCAGTCTAGAATTTTAAAAAATTTGTTCTTTTTAAAATTTTGGAAAACGCAGTCTGACTACCTCCGCTGAAAAACGCAAATCGGAACTATTAAAATCTCGTTATGAAAACGCTTTCGCTCGCTTACAGAAGGTATATGATTTATCCAAAAAGATTTCCGATTCAGTCATTTTACAGAAATATTCGAACGCGGCAAAATTTGTCTCACAGATTCGAGAAGATTTTACAGCTGCTTTTGAAGCCTTTCAGGAATTTTCGGTGTCAACGGATGAGCAATTTAAGCCGAATTTTAATGCTTTGAACTCTTTTGATGATGTTTATATCAAAATCGTTGCCGTCGCAAATAAAAATGAAACTAAAATGAATGCTCGTAGTTCATCGGGGAAGTTGGAAAATAAAATTCGTCTTCCCAAATTAGAGATCCCAACTTTTGACGGTCAGCCCGAAAATTGGCCAGTTTTTTATCAATTATTCAAAATTGAAACATTTACACATTGTCAAACATTTAGTACTTAGTAGAATCTGTTGTAGGAGTAAATTATATTCTCTAGTGAAGTAAGTAATCTATTCTCATCTCTGTTTTCATTGTAAGTTAAGGACATTTCGTGTTCAAAGGTGGACTACATATTTCTGACAAAGTGATAGCTGATTTTAACCGTACGGATTGAGGTATTTAAATCTTTCTAAATATTTAAATCTACTTGGAGTTCTTTTCATTTCTGTATTCCTCAACTAATCTATAGTCAAACAGCAAACCGAGTTGGCATCCAGTAGACTCACCAAATGATGGCTAAAGAGCTCCACTGATGGGAAATAGTCGTGCAAACGTGCAACAACTCATGCACTCACACACAAGTGTGTTTGTGCTCACATGCCTCCAGTTCGCGGAACCCAAACTCAGCTTGTCTGTTGCAACCCTAGTATCCTCCGACAAGATCAAGTGTATCATTAAAGTTCAGTATCGCCCTGCATTTGTTGGTCCATTTGTTGTTTAGATTGTAGAAGTTCAAGTTCAATATATCATGTGCCATACTTGAAGTTATGTTGTTCCTATACATATCAATCAGAATAGCCCGGTCCATTTCACGGAATGAGCAGTTTTTACATGCCCCATTTCACGGAAAGTGCAATTTTTCCTTCATTCCTCGATCGGGGTGTAACACATAAATTACGTCATCTTTTTTAAGTCAGAGACAATTTTTGTACACTTGCTGTCGAAAAGTTAATGACAAAATGGCATGAAAGATGCGACGTATTCAACTGTAAAGCATGAAAAGAAAAGGTTTACATTAATCACAGTTAAATCATTCGTTTTTTTTTTTAAAGAGCTGACTTGGTTTTTTTGGAGATGAAACTTTCTAGTGCGGAAGCAATCATAAATTCCTGTATATGTATTACGTTTCCACATAGCGTGGGAAGATTGAAAACGAACAGAGTGTAGGCAGACCTTGAACGGTTCTTTTGTTGATGAATAAATTGATGCATATTGTTCGTAGCTGTAAAGTTCTCTCCACTTGCATGAGAAAGAGGTCAAAACTTTCCCGCAATTTTGAAGCATCCTCACAAGAATAGTAAAGTCTTCCAGTATTATTAATTTGAATTTCTTTGTCTCCCCAACTTCCAGAATGAGTTCAATCTGTTTCTTCAATTCATGCAAAAATTCAAAAAGACATACAAGGACGCAGTCGAACAAGCAAAACGATTCAACATTTTCAAATTAAATTTAAAGGTCATAGAGCAATTGAACAATGAGGCAAAAGGACTTACAATTTATGGGATAACGAAATTTTCCGATTTGACGCGTAAGATATTTACTTTACTCTCGACGAAAATATCAGTATCTCTTATACGACAACGAGATGGGCAAAAGTTATGCACATTCCCTGGAACTTTTCCCCACTTAATAAACAGAATAGATTTTTTTTCTATTCTCTCATCTCGTCTGTGTATAGGGATTACAATTTTGGGGCTTTTTTGGGTATCCCTCACATTAGGTGGGCCTGGGAGGGGGAGGTAGAGGGGTTAACTCGGATGTTTCTTAGAACCCCATCAGTTTTAGTCGAATATTCAAAAATGCCCCCCGGCACGCCAGGAAAACGGAATAGATTCTATGCTAGGTTAAGTAATTGTTTCTTTAACTCAAATAAATAGGTTATAATTTCCATTGAATCATTCAATTTCTTTTGCATCAGCTGTTCAACATTCGAAGTATACATAAATGCATTTATGAAAAAGATTATACCTGTAACTAACAGAGAAATTTTAGAGTTTGCCTTTCCATTAGAGAAGTCCAAAAAACCCTATTTCATGATCGGTTTTTTTAATTGTGTCCACGGGTCGTAGCACTGCCGGGGGTTGGGGGTGTCGGAGGGGGGTGACCCTCAAATTATGAAGAACTGCAGTTCATGATTTCAATTAGTGAACAAATAAACCTGGAAGGGGGTGAAAAAATTATCCTATACAGATAGTGTTGATCTTTCGAGTAGGCATTCTAATAGATTTATTTATATCTCTTCGATGGGTTCTCAAAAGCAAAGGAGTCATTGGATAGTTATAGCAGTGAGTTAAGGCATAGCTTTTCAGAATCAGGGGGAAGGGGAAGTCTCAACCCCCCAAATCCAAACATTTAAAAACGAAACTTATTTCCCAAGGCCAGTTAAAAAAAATCATTGAATCTTTTCAAATTCCCCCATCATTCTCGATGAGGCTATTTATAAGCTTTCCACTAACAATCGGAAATTTTAATAAAGTTTCCCTTACCTATGGGCAAGAAAGTCAATTATATTAGAGCCCCTCCTTCGGCATCAACCTATTTACAACCAATTTGAATGAAAAAAAAAAACAAAAACAAAAACAAAAAAACAAAAAAAAATGTTCGTGTGATCTTAAAACTAACTTTATTTAGTTTCAAAGTATGTAATTTTTGTTGAGATTAGCTAACAAATAGTGCATGAATTTCAAAATTTAAAGAAATCAAAGGAACGCGTGTTACAATTTTTTGGAATATTTGAACTTTGTACTTTTTTGGAAATTTCCTCACCAAAAATTCAAAATCCAAACAATGTGGAGGGGAAAAAAACGGACATACTATCGTTCCACAGAGAATTCTGGACAAGAAATTTATTGCAGAGTTGAGAAATATTAAAAAAAAATAGGCCATAGAAAATGGTCTTGAGTTGAAGTAAAAACTCACCCCCCCCTTAGTTATCAGAAGGTGTAAAATACCATCGGTACACAAGGACTGAAGTGGACTTTACTAGCCGAACGTTTTATAGCAAACCGGATGTCAATATCGGTTTTATTTTTCGAGTTGTTGAAAGTCAAAATTCAATGTCGACCAAATTTCATATCTTCTTAATTTTTTTTTCAGTTGAACTTAACCTTCGATACCTCGAAAACTAAGAACGATATTGACTTCCGGCTTGCCTTTAGGGTTCTAAAATCTAATTTATTTCCAATTATATACAGAGTAATGGGTGTGTTTCCATTTGAAGTATTGGATATGGGATTTGAAGTAGGTATTGGATTTAGGAGGGTGTGTAGGCCCGTGGAGGCTCCCAAAATTGACACCCATAAAAAGTGTCCCTCCGAAATAATGGAGCACGTGTTTTAGCAATTTTCAAAATTCGCCCATAATTGAAAAAAGTCAGGTGGAAACTGTTTCAACCAAAACCATGTAGAATGTAAGTACCGATCCTGCAGTCATGAGCATATTTTCACGTTCCAGGTGATGAATTTAAAAGAAATTACTTGACATTGAATCGTTTACAACTTTTCCCCTCCAAATTTAAGTTCTGTATAATACAAGCGAACTGAACCTTACCTAATTTTTGAGTGTTTTGCATACAGTTTTACTTGGTTGTGACGTAACTGTTGTACGAATGCCTCTAATTTTATTATTCTGTATATTTACATCATGCCAAAGCGTTGAGGTTCTAGTCTCAATAATTACCAAATAGGATGAGTAAATTGGGCAGTTGCACCGTCGGCGTTGCTCAAACCGTATTCAAGGACTTTGTCGGGGGGGGGGGGGGACAAGCAAGCCGGGTCCAATACAATTTATGTATTGGTGAAGCGTGCCGCAATAGGTCTGTATGCAGCTAATTAAAGACAGCTGAAGTCATCACTGCTACTCCAACGAGAAAGTTTAAAAACTCAAAATAAAATCGGTAAAGGCATCGAATGACTCCAAATGAAAATTTAAACATGTCTAAGTGTCTCATTGTACGTATGCAAAAATTTCTCGAAAATACTCAAAACAACACGACTCGAGCATTTGAGTCTGGATTCAAATCCTGAAAACTAAATCTCCCAAACACACAAGGCCACCAGAGGGGGCCTCAAACACTGTATTATATTCTTCATTGTATACAGCAAAATGAGAGTTAGACGCTTGCAATATCCTTCGTATTGCACGCTTAAGAGGAGCAGCATCGTATAACTCGAGAACGGGTTCGAAGATATCGAATGTCAAATGTTGATTTACAGAATGCGACTTCTCGAATATGAAAAACAATATGGACCTTCGGTTTGCGCCAAAATGCTCAGTTTGTGACCCATTTTCGATTGATGTATCACTCGATAGGGTTCGTCTCTCGGAATTTTTCTGATAGCCCCCCGTGGGGGTCAAAACGTTATAAATGTTTGGGGGCTTTAAAACCAAATTTTGACTAAATTTTTGTTAAAATTGATTTTTTTTCTGAAAAGGGATTTGCTCTTTAGAGTAGTTAAGACTCCCTGTTTTATAAATTCCGACTTTTCAAAGAGAAGTAATGATTTTTGAAAATGGGTCCAAATCGAACTTTGACCTTCGATATATCGAAAACGAAAAACGATATCGACCTTCAGTTTGCACCAAAAGTCTTAGAATTTCACGCCCTTTTAAACGATGTATCATAAGATAGGGTTGCTATTTGAAATTTTTGAGATAGCCCCCTGGGGGCCCCCAGAGGGGGCCCCAAATCGGCGACCCCCTGAAAAGATGTCCTCCTCAAAATAATCGAACACGTGTTGCAGCGTTTTTCGAAATTCGGAGCCGTTCTCGAGATGTTCGCCCTGGCTCCCTTTTTAATTGACACCCTGTATAAACAACAACTGCGCAAACATATTGATTGTGAGTTTATGGAGTATAACTGTGGTTTGCTCACTTTTGCCAGATGCACGAACTGAGACATTATATTTTGTATTCGAATACACTAAAAATAAACGAATTTTAACACGAAATTTGTCATCATCGGTTCCCTGCCTCGCTAGAGTAATAGATGAATAAGCCACTTGATTTTCGAGACGTGCAAAGTGCCTACAGTAGAAATTCATCAGTCATTATAGGGAATCAGAGGGATTAATTTTTAGATGAAAGTTTCGTGACATACATTTTATCCTTTTTGAGAAACGAGGGAAAACGTCTAATTGGCCGAAATGGCGCGTGAATTCGACATTTGCGTGTGGTCATTTGCGATAATACTTGTAAGTGTATCCAACCTATTTAAAAAAAAAACAAAACAAAACAAACAACAACAACAAAAAATTCGAAGAAACTAATGGGTTTCAGTGTCTAAGGGAACAAGTATTTTACAACCATAGACTGGAAACGCCCCCGTAACCTGTAGACAATTGATTTGATAAAAACACAACAAAGAGAAATTTTGTTCGTGATCTAGTATCATCATCATCATCACGAGGGACGCTAGGCCGCCAGGGGGGGCTCTTCCACCAAAAATTGAATATTTAAAATGGTGACCCTAATTTGAATAAATGGTTCAAAGGTGTGTAAAATTGTAAGTCTTTTTACGCACCGGCAGGTCGATATAGTTTTTGGTGTTCAATGTAAAGTTACAGTTCGATTTAGATCAATTTTCTATGATTCGGAGCTTCCTCTAAAATGCTCCACAAGTTTTTAATTCTGGTTGCAAAATGTTCTAAGAAACAAGTTTTTTGGAGGGGGGGAAAAAATGCGCCAGTCCCCAAAACTTCGTCCACAACTGATTTTTGGACCCCCTCCCCCAATTTTTCGATGTTCAACATTTTTGATTCCTAAATTTTTCAGAAAACGGCCAATCTATCTGGCAAAGGACTACAAATTGCAACTCAAGTCAAACTAGTGCTTTTGGATCCCAAAGAGTTTAAATCCAAAGACTTAATGGTATTAAGAATCAATTGCGTGGAACCATCGTTCAGAGGGAAAAAAAAGTGATTTTCATGAGGTCAAGCGCCCTTCTCTCTCCTCTCTCAACTAGTTGGGGTGGGGGGTCTGGGGATCCTCTTCTAGCAAATTTTGAAAATTTAATCACTCTAGAACTCAATTTTAAGCACTTCAAATGACAGAAACCTAAAATATTCATTTCCTAATCCATTAGTATTATTGTCGGGGGACACACTTTGCGATTGATAAGATCCTACTAAATGGGGGGCGGGGGGGGGGGGGGGTCCCGGCCCCTCTAGCTCCGGGCCTGGTTGCCACTTGTACAATTTTCAATTTTTCTGTCTTGTAATTCAATCCAGTTGAGCGACTTCGTCATTTCGTTCGGATTCCATGACATTCGATTTCCTGACGTGACGAAGGACCGAGTCCCACTGCTGGAAGAAGTCAGGGTAAGTCCTTTACGTTATTTATATGTAAAAAGATTAAAGAATATGAACGGATGTTGAACTGACTAGCAATGGGACCAAACAGATGTTACGCCCGACCGCGGGATTGCCCATTCCGCGAAATGGGCAGAAAATTGGCCTTACCGCGGAATGGGCAGAGTTCACAGCCGTTGCCTCCGTCTGATCGTGGAACATTAGGAAAATTGCTTCTCCTGTGAAATGGGACATGTAAAAACTGCCGATTCCGTGAAATGGGACGGGGCTAATTTAATTGATATGTGCAACATGCAAAGCCGCAATAAGATGGGACTCCCCTATTGCTCCATTGGGATGCTATTGACATTATTTTCAAGTGATTTTACTGGGAATCAACCCTCCATGTTGCTACTGAAAAATTTTGCTACAGACTTATTGAAAGGTTGATAGTTAAGTAAGTGCAAAGGTCAACTAAGCAGTGTCACTGGCCTTACAGCTGTGGTCAGTTAGTTTCACCTGGTCACCGAACCTTACTGCGTCTGTATGGTTTCAGAAATGTTTTCTGTGGGTTCCTTTGCCGGTTCTGAGTGTTTTAATAAATTGAGTTCTTTTCTCGGTATAGTTAGCGCTGATTATATTGCCGACTTTCATCGTTCGCTGTTTTTATTCATCTTCATAGTGCTATTATAAAATTGAGTTTTTTAATTGTTACCTATTATTTGCAGTTTCTATTCATCTGACGGATCATAATAGTGTTTGTATTAATTATTTATTAAAACTGATAAAGTCGTTTTTTAAATGCTTCATTTTTTCATAAATATTTGTTACTTAAGGTAAACACCCCGGTACCCGACACCCACAAAAATCGCGCTAGTATTTGAACCGTTTCTACAACTCGGGGAAAAATAGGAAAAGTTGGCAAGATTCCTTTGCGGCGATTCTTGTCTCAAAACCAGACATAGATTGCAGCACCACCAGTGTATAAGTTTTATTTATTTGCCTTTGGAGCAAATATTGATGTCATCGAAAATGTTGAGTGGCAACACTTCATAACAGCGGCCGGCTTGTTGTGGCTTTCGTTAAGAAAAGGGTAAGTAAAAGGAAGGTTTTACGAAGTTATTAAACGTTGTATTTATTTTTTGTTGATTTACATGTTTTTTTTTTAGTATAACTGGGAATCGATTCACTTGTTTGTCCTAAATGGGAGTGTTGCGTTGATCTTCAACTGTTTGTGCGCGGGAGAGGAGAGTCGGTGCGCGCGGTCCCAGTAAGCTCGGCTCACTGATTGAGCTTTTAACTCCGAGTAGTTCACGTCCATCACCGTGGTATCGCGCTGATTCTGGTCGGCTTGGATTCTTCTTTGCGTCGCGCCCCCGCCTGCTCTTCGGTTGGATCCCGAATTTAGGGTTAAGTGTACCAAACGCGAGGAAATCTGAACCTTCTTCACAAAGTTTAATTTTCCGTTAAATCATAGTTTTCTCCTTCCTAACTGCCTTTCCCTTTGACATCCTCGCTTTCCCCACCCTCCTGTGTTTAATGCCTACCTCTTCCTTTTCTTTATTCGCACATTCTAATTATTGGATTTTGACCAATCAGCATTGCCATCGTAAGTATAAATTACTGCTCCAGAGATGCTAATTCCTCAAGGAGAATCCATCATCCATCGATGTATCGTTTTTTAATAAAAACGCGCTTCTCGCTCTGTAATCTTAGTTCGCTTCGCTTCGCTTCCTTTCATTTACGTCTTTTAAAATTGATTTTCTTTATTTTCCGCGTCTTAATTTAGAACCGCTTTTCCTTTCTCGCTTTTTGTATCATCGCTTTCCGCATTTAGAATCGCTTTTCGTTCTCGCTCTTTTTTGCTATGTCGTTGCTCTATTCGCCTACACGTTTTATTTTAATATTAAATTCATGATTAATCTCCCTGTCGTACCCTAATCCGTTAGGATGCCCCACGGCGAGCGTCGCCAGGGAGGAGTTTCCTAAATCCTTTAAAATATTTTGTTCCGCGGTTTTTTTGGTTTCATTTCATTTCTTGAGTTTTTATTTTTAGTTTCTTATTGTTTCATTTAATCGCCCGCGCGAAATCATATGGTCCTCCGTCCGCGATAATTTTTAAATAGAAAACTGAACCAGTCTAGAATTTTAAAAAATTTGTTCTTTTTAAAATTTTGGAAAACGCAGTCTGACTACCTCCGCTGAAAAACGCAAATCGGAACTATTAAAATCTCGTTATGAAAACGCTTTCGCTCGCTTACAGAAGGTATATGATTTATCCAAAAAGATTTCCGATTCAGTCATTTTACAGAAATATTCGAACGCGCAAAATTTGTCTCACAGATTCGAGAAGATTTTACAGCTGCTTTTGAAGCCTTTCAGGAATTTTCGGTGTCAACGGATGAGCAATTTAAGCCGAATTTTAATGCTTTGAACTCTTTTGATGATGTTTATATCAAAATCGTTGCCGTCGCAAATAAAAATGAAACTAAAATGAATGCTCGTAGTTCATCGGGGAAGTTGGAAAATAAAATTCGTCTTCCCAAATTAGAGATCCCAACTTTTGACGGTCAGCCCGAAAATTGGCCAGTTTTTTATCAATTATTCAAAATTGAAACATTTACACATTGTCAAACATTTAGTACTTAGTAGAATCTGTTGTAGGAGTAAATTATATTCTCTAGTGAAGTAAGTAATCTATTCTCATCTCTGTTTTCATTGTAAGTTAAGGACATTTCGTGTTCAAAGGTGGACTACATATTTCTGACAAAGTGATAGCTGATTTTAACCGTACGGATTGAGGTATTTAAATCTTTCTAAATATTTAAATCTACTTGGAGTTCTTTTCATTTCTGTATTCCTCAACTAATCTATAGTCAAACAGCAAACCGAGTTGGCATCCAGTAGACTCACCAAATGATGGCTAAAGAGCTCCACTGATGGGAAATAGTCGTGCAAACGTGCAACAACTCATGCACTCACACACAAGTGTGTTTGTGCTCACATGCCTCCAGTTCGCGGAACCCAAACTCAGCTTGTCTGTTGCAACCCTAGTATCCTCCGACAAGATCAAGTGTATCATTAAAGTTCAGTATCGCCCTGCATTTGTTGGTCCATTTGTTGTTTAGATTGTAGAAGTTCAAGTTCAATATATCATGTGCCATACTTGAAGTTATGTTGTTCCTATACATATCAATCAGAATAGCCCGGTCCATTTCACGGAATGAGCAGTTTTTACATGCCCCATTTCACGGAAAGTGCAATTTTTCCTTCATTCCTCGATCGGGGTGTAACACATAAATTACGTCATCTTTTTTAAGTCAGAGACAATTTTGTACACTTGCTGTCGAAAAGTTAATGACAAAATGGCATGAAAGATGCGACGTATTCAACTGTAAAGCATGAAAAGAAAAGGTTTACATTAATCACAGTTAAATCATTCGTTTTTTTTTTAAAGAGCTGACTTGGTTTTTTTGGAGATGAAACTTTCTAGTGCGGAAGCAATCATAAATTCCTGTATATGTATTACGTTTCCACATAGCGTGGGAAGATTGAAAACGAACAGAGTGTAGGCAGACCTTGAACGGTTCTTTTGTTGATGAATAAATTGATGCATATTGTTCGTAGCTGTAAAGTTCTCTCCACTTGCATGAGAAAGAGGTCAAAACTTTCCCGCAATTTTGAAGCATCCTCACAAGAATAGTAAAGTCTTCCAGTATTATTAATTTGAATTTCTTTGTCTCCCCAACTTCCAGAATGAGTTCAATCTGTTTCTTCAATTCATGCAAAATTCAAAAAGACATACAAGGACGCAGTCGAACAAGCAAAACGATTCAACATTTTCAAATTAAATTTAAAGGTCATAGAGCAATTGAACAATGAGGCAAAAGGACTTACAATTTATGGGATAACGAAATTTTCCGATTTGACGCGTAAGATATTTACTTTACTCTCGACGAAAATATCAGTATCTCTTATACGACAACGAGATGGGCAAAAGTTATGCACATTCCCTGGAACTTTCCCCACTTAATAAACAGAATAGATTTTTTTTCTATTCTCTCATCTCGTCTGTGTATAGGGATTACAATTTTGGGGCTTTTTTGGGTATCCCTCACATTAGGTGGGCCTGGGAGGGGGAGGTAGAGGGGTTAACTCGGATGTTTCTTAGAACCCCATCAGTTTTAGTCGAATATTCAAAAATGCCCCCCGGCACGCCAGGAAAACGGAATAGATTCTATGCTAGGTTAAGTAATTGTTTCTTTAACTCAAATAAATAGGTTATAATTTCCATTGAATCATTCAATTTCTTTTGCATCAGCTGTTCAACATTCGAAGTATACATAAATGCATTTATGAAAAAGATTATACCTGTAACTAACAGAGAAATTTTAGAGTTTGCCTTTCCATTAGAGAAGTCCAAAAACCCTATTTCATGATCGGTTTTTTTAATTGTGTCCACGGGTCGTAGCACTGCCGGGGGTTGGGGGTGTCGGAGGGGGGTGACCCTCAAATTATGAAGAACTGCAGTTCATGATTTCAATTAGTGAACAAATAAACCTGGAAGGGGGTGAAAAAATTATCCTATACAGATAGTGTTGATCTTTCGAGTAGGCATTCTAATAGATTATTTATATCTCTTCGATGGGTTCTCAAAAGCAAAGGAGTCATTGGATAGTTATAGCAGTGAGTTAAGGCATAGCTTTTCAGAATCAGGGGGAAGGGGAAGTCTCAACCCCCCAAATCCAAACATTTAAAAACGAAACTTATTTCCCAAGGCCAGTTAAAAAAAATCATTGAATCTTTTCAAATTCCCCCATCATTCTCGATGAGGCTATTTATAAGCTTTCCACTAACAATCGGAAATTTTAATAAGTTTCCCTTACCTATGGGCAAGAAAGTCAATTATATTAGAGCCCCTCCTTCGGCATCAACCTATTTACAACCAATTTGAATGAAAAAAAAAAACAAAACAAAAACAAAAAAAAACAAAAAAAATGTTCGTGTGATCTTAAAACTAACTTTATTTAGTTTCAAAGTATGTAATTTTGTTGAGATTAGCTAACAAATAGTGCATGAATTTCAAAATTTAAAGAAATAAAGGAACGCGTGTTACAATTTTTTGGAATATTTGAACTTTGTACTTTTTGGAAATTTCCTCACCAAAAATTCAAAATCCAAACAATGTGGAGGGGAAAAAAAACGGACATACTATCGTTCCACAGAGAATTCTGGACAAGAAATTTATTGCAGAGTTGAGAAATATTAAAAAAAAATAGGCCATAGAAAATGGTCTTGAGTTGAAGTAAAAACTCACCCCCCCTTAGTTATCAGAAGGTGTAAAATACCATCGGTACACAAGGACTGAAGTGGACTTTACTAGCCGAACGTTTTATAGCAAACCGGATGTCAATATCGGTTTTATTTTTCGAGTTGTTGAAAGTCAAAATTCAATGTCGACCAAATTTCATATCTTTTAATTTTTTTTTCAGTTGAACTTAACCTTCGATACTCGAAAACTAAGAACGATATTGACTTCCGGCTTGCCTTTAGGGTTCTAAAATCTAATTATTTCCAATTATATACAGAGTAATGGTGTGTTTCCATTTGAAGTATTGGATATGGGATTTGAAGTAGGTATTGGATTTAGGAGGGTGTGTAGGCCCGTGGAGGCTCCCAAAATTGACACCCATAAAAAGTGTCCCTCCGAAATAATGGAGCACGTGTTTTAGCAATTTTCAAAATTCGCCCATAATTGAAAAAAGTCAGGTGGAAACTGTTTCAACCAAAACCATGTAGAATGTAAGTACCGATCCTGCAGTCATGAGCATATTTTCACGTTCCAGGTGATGAATTAAAAGAAATTACTTGACATTGAACACTACACGAGTTATTAGAGAAATACAAGAGCTCGAAAGACGATCGCCCCAAAAATTCAGGAAGAAACACCCTCCAGAGCAGCCCCTACACCGTCAAGTGTAATTCCACGACTCAATCCAAAACCACCGCCTGTAAAAGTAGCAGCCCCAACAACTTCTCCCCCAAGCTCTCCTCGTCCAAGTTCCCCTCCCCCAAGCTCTCCCTTTGAGTCCTACTCCTATATCTTCACCAACAAGCCCGAAGTCCCAGTCTCCTCCTCCAAGCTCTCCACCCAAAACTCTTCCTGAAGCTTCGGGGTCTACATCTCCACCCCATGATCCTTCCACTAAACGACCTGGAGACTCCTCTGGAAAGCGCCAACGTCCTTCAGCACCACCACCGCCACCACATAAAGCTAGGAATACGAACGAGGCGGATAAAAAAGCAGGAATTAATGGGTTTACTTGGTTCTACTACGCAGGATACCCGAAAGTGAAAGATCAAGTAAGTCTATTGAAATCAGGGACGGATTGTGCCATTGGTCGTACTTACCATAAAAAAAACTGTCACCATTACCAATTTATTGGTACCAAAAACCATTAATAGGTCGGAGTTACCAATTGTACGGACAATCATTACCTAAATTGGTAAATGCAAAGGATCTGTCCTACTAAGGGACATTTTCAGCCCCCCTATTAGTTAAGAATTAGAAGTCTGAAAAAACCAAAGGAAATTGTGGATAACCTATGAGCTTAAGGGTATAATCTAATAGAAAATATCAATGAAGGGGTATTTACAATTGGTTTGCTCACTCGATTCGTGTATAGATTCAATTCGTTATAGTATTACGATTTTTCGGAACAGAGTGTTGCGCCGCACTATGTTCGATTTGGCCGAATTAGCTAGACATAAATCCATTTATTGGAAAAAATGCCCAAAACTACATATCCTATGTTTTTTGGGTCAAGGATTCTGAAAATGATGTTAATTTTTCAAAATTCTTCCATCCAAAATGGCGGATTCTAAAATATCTCTAATAATGCAAATATTTTCAAAAATTTTACCTTCAAAGAAGATTATTACCACCCCAGCGGTTCAACAAGTTAAGTTTTTTCTCAAGTAGTCTTTCTAGTCTGCAGAAGCGCATGAAAGATGAGTTGGGACAAAATGATGTTGGGGGGGGGGGGTTGTAACCCTGTCTGGCGTTCCATCCTAATTGAATGGATTTTTTTTTTTGTTTTTTTTTTTTTTTTTTTTGTTTTTTCTTTTCTTTTTTCTTCTCAATCACTCGTACTGAATAAAAATGAAACAAGGCATATGAATGGTGTAAACAAATAAAAATATCGACGCTGTTTAGCAAAAAGGGGTCAAGCAGCACTTTTGAAATTTTGCAGGAGACGCGTTTAGAAACCGTTGCGCTCGCTCATTAGAACTTTTCCAATTTTTTAAGAGTTTTGAAAGACGATTGCAGCGTTATCGATATGTTTCTCATGAACTGATAGTTTCATAGAGCACCTTTCAGAAGTGTTGGCGTACCTAGACCATAATCCTTGGCTACTTTTAAATTTCATTTCTTCAAACTAATCAAAACTTGTCTTCGACTTTGAACTTTTAATTTTAAAGTGTTCCTCAATGAAAAGCCAAAGCTCAAATCATTTTCATTTTGAAGCAAGAGAAATAATGTCGAAAAATTCCAAAGATTATTGGTCTGGGGTGCGCCTACACTTCTGAAACCATCTCTAGAATGAGACTTAATCTACGGAGTACGCCACTACCGATAACTCTGTTTTAAAATGGCTACCTGTTCGCGAAATAGCGTTGATGAAACAAAATATATATTTTAAATTCTTCTATAAAACTGTTAACAAAACATCAAAAAGCATAGGTGAGGGAACGTACAACATTCCTTCAAAAGGGAAGGAATTTAATAATAAACATAATAAAAATCAGGAATTCAAAACAAAAAATAATCATAAGATGTCGACTAAAAAAGTAAGTAAAGCAATGAGGAGCCTCCTTTTCATTCCGTACAATAGTATATCACAAAAATAAGTCACAGTTTTAAAAAAAAAAAAAAAAAAAAAAAAAAAAAAAAAAAAAAAAAAAAAAAAAATATGTTGTTGACAAAAAAAGAAGTAAATGAATGACGAGCCTTCTTTTCGTTCTTTACAATTTTATCACAAAAATAAATCCCAGTTTGAAAGCGTGCATTAGGCAACATTACATTTTGCTGATTTAACCCATTAAAAGTATCGAACGATTGGGTGTTCGGTGACACCTTAGAATTCGACCTTTTTACATAGGTTTAAAAGGACAAAATGCCACGTTGCCAAATTGCACGCTTCAATACTGGGAACAAAGGTTGATTTGTATAGCAATTTGGCAAAAATGGATTTTCCTCATTTAAAGCTATGTACATTAATCTATACTTGTGAAGGAAAATCAATAAGAGGCGAAAAAAGGATGGCAAATCGTTGACTGATGCGACGCATATCATTATCGTGAACTGATCTGAAATACGAAATATAACAGCAGCGTAGCGTGCAATCTGGCAACGATGCAGTTCATTCATATAAACCCACAAGAAAGATCGAGATCTGGGTTTTCGGTGAACACCTTCGAATTCGACCATTTATGTGGGTTTAAATGGACAAAATGCCACGTTGCAAATGCACGCTTCGACACTGGAAACAAAGGTTAATTTGTATAGCAATTTGGCAACAACGGATTTTCCTCATTAAAGCTAATAAAATAATCGATACATAAGGAAGAAAATTAATATTTCATCGATCATTGATCGACGTGTTTCATATTTGAGAAGAAGCAAAAAATATGTTGGTAAATCGCTGACTTCGCCTTTTTTTTTCCTTCCAGGATCTTAGAGCTGCTAGAAAAAAATTACTGATGGCACGAAGACTTAGTTAATAACTATTTTAGAAAATAAAATTGAAAAGTAGTTTAAAGGGAAGCTTGGCAAAAACATTGTTAGTCACTCTCAATACTGGTAACTAGAGATTAGACTCCATTAAAAAAACAAGATGAAAGAATTGCAAGAATTTGCACAGAGAATATTATTAGGTCAGACTTACGCGTAAGTTTAGCGTAAAAGTATACGCGAGCAATTTGTACTCATAAACTTCAGACTTAACAGACGGAACACATTGGTCCATGGAGGCATGGACCTAACAATTATAAGAACTGTACAAATAGAGGGAAATAAAAAATAAAAGTAAATACAAACAAGGAAAAACTTAAAGAATCTGGCTTTAGAATCATATTAAAATGATTTCCAAATAGAAGAAAGCAAAAAAACTGCATCTAGCATTTGCAAAATCAAGATAGGGACTCCTGTTGAAACATTAAACTCTACAAAAAAAAACCTAAAAAAACGTATTGCAATTGTTAATTTGCACAAAGAAAATTATTGGGTAACACTTGCACATAAGTTAAGCGTAAAGGTATACGCAAGCAACTTGTACTCATAGACTTAAAGACAGAACACAAAGGTCCATGAACATAACAATTCTATGAATTGTACTAATAGAGAGAAGTGAAAAATAATAGTACATACATCCAAGGAAAAACTAAAAGAAATTTGATTTATAGAATCAAATCAAAATGGTTTTGGAAAAGAGAGGAAAAAAACTACAGCTAAAGTTTGACACGTCAAGGTAGGAACTCCTTTTCAAACACTAATCTCTAATAAAATAATAGAGCAAAGCATTTCAGTCGTCAATCTGCAAAAAGAAAACTATTAGGTTACACTTACACATAAGTTTAGCGTAAAAGTATACGCAAGAAATTTGTACTAATGAGCTTCAGACTTAAAGGACGGAACACAAAGGTCAATGAACGTAACAATGTTAAGAATTGTACTAACACAGAGAAACAAAAAATGAAAGTACGTACAAACAAGGAAAAACTTAAAGAAACTGGATTTGAAATCATATTAAAATGATTTCCGAAAGAGAGGAGAGCAAAAAAACTGCAGCTAACATTTGCCGAGTCAAAATAGGAACTCCTTTAAAAACATTAAACTCTACGAACAAACTAGAACAAAGCATTGCAACTGTCAATCTACTAAAAAATTATTAAATCAGACTTGGATGAGCATAAAAGTATGCGCAGTTCACATCCGCTCATGTTTTTTACTCTTTGACAGACTAAACAGAATGCAGTTGGTCATTTCCTTTGCTCTTCTTCTTTTTCTTTCCTTTCAACTTTTTTGTTTACATTTCTTCTGTAGGTTCAAAAGTAATGCAATCACAACCCTGAGCCTCAATTGCATCTTTGATCTTTAAGAGAGCCACTATTGTATCATTTCCTAGAGAAGTACGATTGTCTGTTTTTATTAATTTTAAACGACTAAATATTCGTTCGACCGAGGCGTTTGAAAAGGCAATATTAATAAGAACTTTATAACTTTTTTCAAGTTCCGAAACATACGCGTTCTATTTGGACCTTTCTGTTTAAAGATTACTTTCCAGTATCCTTCAATGTTGCCATCTGTGCGCTCGCGAATGGCATTGAAATCTAGACCACAATAACGAAGCCATTCATTGTCCGCAGCTTGGGCATCGATGGTATCTTTCAAGAAAGGGAACCGAGAGAAAATAGGCACAAGCGTTGGGACCTCTTTGTACACTTCAGGATTAGGATCTAAAACTCTAAGTAACGGATAGATGGGATCTTTGAATACAAAATCAAAATTCTCTTTGATTTCTGTCACAATTTCAGCATAGAATGATAAAATAACTTTCAAAAATGATTCAACACTCGCTTTATTTCTAGGATCTTCTTTTAATTTTTGAAGAGATTCGGTGCAAGAAATTCCAACATAAATATTTTCCAATTTTACGAAATACATGGGGTTCAGATAATGAAATTTATAAACATTATTATTGAACAAGTGATGATATTTTTTATCAATAAAGCACCTGAGGAAATGTTTTATCAATTCTTCAACCTCAAATTTGAGAACATACCAAAGCTAACCTTCAGTCTGAAACAACGCATTAAAATCAGTGAGTAATTTTAAGGAATATCCCATTACTTCTAAAGTCTCATGCCCTAGTCCGACGAAGTAAACGAGTAATCATAATAATGAGTGATAGTGAAACAGTCTACCCTCTTTAGTTGTAAAAGTTTAAGTGTGGTGATCCTCTCAATTTCTTTTTCTGTGATATTACTCTTAAGTCTTAAGTGTTGTAAACATGCCTTGATGTAGAGATCTATTGGTCATGCCCTAGTCCGACGAGGTGAACGAGTAATTACAATAATGAGTGATAGTGGTGCTGACGAGGACGGCTTCGAGCACCTCGTGTTCGAAGTCGCCGCCCATATCGAGATAACACCCGACAGTGCAAGTAAGTAAATAAATCTGATTCAGCAATATTAAAATAACAAGCCTTGGTATGTCCTTAGCTCAGTTATACATCGCACTGATCAACTAGAAACATTAGAGTGCCACTCAAGGAACTCGAATGTATGTACTTGTTATTTTCAATATTGCTGAATCAGATTTTTACTTACTTGCACTGTCGGGTGTTATCTCGATATGGGCGGCGACTTCGAACACGAGGTGCTCGAAGCCGTCCTCGTCAGCACCACTATCACTCATTATTGTAATTACTCGTTCACCTCGTCGGACTAGGGCATGACCAATAGATCTCTACATCAAGGCATGTTTACAACACTTAAGACTTAAGAGTAATACACAGAAAAAGAAATTGAGAGGATCACCACACTTAAACTTTTACAACTAAAGAGGGTAGACGGTTTCACTATCACTCATTATTATGATTACTCGTTTACTTCGTCGGACTAGGGCATGACCAGGAGATCTCCATCAAGGTATGGTTGCAACTGTTACACTGTTACAGTTATAACACTTAAGACTTAAGAGTAATATCACAGAAAAAGAAATTGAGAGGATCACCACACTAATTCAACTTTTACAGTTACGAAGTGTATCTAGACGGTTTCATTATTTTGCTTTGTTTTTTTTCGAGGTTAGTGACTTAGTGATAAGCGGTACTATTGACCAATAGGAATACGGATTACGGGGTTACCAGAGATTTAAACCGCCCAAATACCAGTGAGGTTTTATATCCAAGTCCTAAATTTCTCATTTCCTGACACGAACTGGCAAACGAGATGCTCATCGAAATTTTTTCCGTGCTGACCAAAAATCGACCAAAGATCCGCAAAAGACCCGCAAAATTCATAAAATCCGCAACTATCCCGATTTACAAAAGATCCGCAGTCTGGTCCGAAAATTTTCAAAAGATCCGCAGAGCGGGTAATTACCCGCGGAACGGCAGCCCTGACACAAATACCGGTTTCTGTACCTTACACAACCTAGAGTGAGGACAAGGTATATGGAAGAACAGGTATGGACAGGAGGCGGAGCCTATCTCAGTAGGTGACGGCTACGTCACAGATGTTCTAGACGGTCGCGATAAAATTCGCTTAGCGTTCCAAACTATCTCACTCACTCTCCCGTGATCCCCATCTCTCGCTACTGCAGTAGGTGACGGCTACGTCATCGCCAAAGCAAGCGTGTCGTCATCATTTGGCGGGAAAACTCGAAAGCCCCTTAAACCCCGCCTCCTGTCCATACCTGTTCTTCCATATACCTTGGAGTGAGGAATTGAGGATATTGAGACTTAATGATTTGAATAGACGCCGCCGTCAGTGTTTACTGCGTTTGTTTATGAAGTCAGCTGTAACGACAGTCGGCCATGATTATTAGAATGTACCGCGCTGACCCCACGAAATATCGTGCACGTGGTGGAAAGATACAGGGATGAATAGTGTCTAGTGTTTTTCGAAATTTGTGAGTTTATTAATAGTGTGTTTTCTGATGCTGCCTTTGTCATTTTTACGGTGTTTTACACATGAATTGAAAGTTTAAAACGGTCTAGCCGAAGTGTGCAATAGACCCATTAACAGTAGTTCCATTTTTCTATTGATGATTTATTTTCTCCTGTTATTCCAAGGAAAAAAAGATGGTAAACCGGTAGACATTTGGATGATGCGAAATGGTCGTGGGAAAAAGAAAACGAAGTAATGATTTATGAATGGTAAAACATGAGTTAAATTTTTCGGAAGCTGTGAAATCGATGTGTATTATACATTCTCCGTAAATTGAAATCGTGAGTCGTGAAATGCTTCTTTTCGTTCAATTTTGATACACCGGAGAATTTTCTAGCACCTATGGGTCCTATGCTGGTAAAGTATGAGAACAAATGTGATTTTATCAATATAAGTCAACCCAAGTATAATTTGTTACGAGAGTAATATTGTGTTTTTCTTTGGAAAAAATATATATTTAAGTTACATGAGCTTAAAGCATCGATACTTTTTAGGTTGCACAGTCGACACATTGAAGTGTTAGTCAACTTCTTGGCCTTAAATACACTTAGAGTACCAGATAAACTTGATCACAGGGAATGTAGGCATTTTAGTTGGCATCTGGCTTACTTGAGCCAAAATTAAGGAATCCTCTGACAACATTTAATTCGTTATCAACAACAACCATTCGCTTCAGGTGCTGTCAATTTGTTAAATTACAATTTCAAAACGTGATGATGTAAGTATACTTCGTACCTCGATGACGTCGCCGCGCATTTTAGTTTGCCGTTTCTGAGCCTGTTCAAAAAAAATCGAGTACATTCTTGCATTTCACAGCTCACAGCAATAAATTGCTCTTGATTTGATCATTCGTTTACAACTTTTCCCCTCCAAATTTAAGTTCTGTATAATACAAGCGAACTGAACCTTACCTAATTTTTGAGTGTTTTGCATACAGTTTTACTTGGTTGTGACGTAACTGTTGTACGAATGCCTCTAATTTTATTATTCTGTATATTTACATCATGCCAAAGCGTTGAGGTTCTAGTCTCAATAATTACCAAATAGGATGAGTAAATTGGGCAGTTGCACCGTCGGCGTTGCTCAAACCGTATTCAAGGACTTTGTCGGGGGGGGGGGGGGACAAGCAAGCCGGGTCCAATACAATTTATGTATTGGTGAAGCGTGCCGCAATAGGTCTGTATGCAGCTAATTAAAGACAGCTGAAGTCATCACTGCTACTCCAACGAGAAAGTTTAAAAACTCAAAATAAAATCGGTAAAGGCATCGAATGACTCCAAATGAAAATTTAAACATGTCTAAGTGTCTCATTGTACGTATGCAAAAATTTCTCGAAAATACTCAAAACAACACGACTCGAGCATTTGAGTCTGGATTCAAATCCTGAAAACTAAATCTCCCAAACACACAAGGCCACCAGAGGGGGCCTCAAACACTGTATTATATTCTTCATTGTATACAGCAAAATGAGAGTTAGACGCTTGCAATATCCTTCGTATTGCACGCTTAAGAGGAGCAGCATCGTATAACTCGAGAACGGGTTCGAAGATATCGAATGTCAAATGTTGATTTACAGAATGCGACTTCTCGAATATGAAAAACAATATGGACCTTCGGTTTGCGCCAAAATGCTCAGTTTGTGACCCATTTTCGATTGATGTATCACTCGATAGGGTTCGTCTCTCGGAATTTTTCTGATAGCCCCCCGTGGGGGTCAAAACGTTATAAATGTTTGGGGGCTTTAAAACCAAATTTTGACTAAATTTTTGTTAAAATTGATTTTTTTTCTGAAAAGGGATTTGCTCTTTAGAGTAGTTAAGACTCCCTGTTTTATAAATTCCGACTTTTCAAAGAGAAGTAATGATTTTTGAAAATGGGTCCAAATCGAACTTTGACCTTCGATATATCGAAAACGAAAAACGATATCGACCTTCAGTTTGCACCAAAAGTCTTAGAATTTCACGCCCTTTTAAACGATGTATCATAAGATAGGGTTGCTATTTGAAATTTTTGAGATAGCCCCCTGGGGGCCCCCAGAGGGGGCCCCAAATCGGCGACCCCCTGAAAAGATGTCCTCCTCAAAATAATCGAACACGTGTTGCAGCGTTTTTCGAAATTCGGAGCCGTTCTCGAGATGTTCGCCCTGGCTCCCTTTTTAATTGACACCCTGTATAAACAACAACTGCGCAAACATATTGATTGTGAGTTTATGGAGTATAACTGTGGTTTGCTCACTTTTGCCAGATGCACGAACTGAGACATTATATTTTGTATTCGAATACACTAAAAATAAACGAATTTTAACACGAAATTTGTCATCATCGGTTCCCTGCCTCGCTAGAGTAATAGATGAATAAGCCACTTGATTTTCGAGACGTGCAAAGTGCCTACAGTAGAAATTCATCAGTCATTATAGGGAATCAGAGGGATTAATTTTTAGATGAAAGTTTCGTGACATACATTTTATCCTTTTTGAGAAACGAGGGAAAACGTCTAATTGGCCGAAATGGCGCGTGAATTCGACATTTGCGTGTGGTCATTTGCGATAATACTTGTAAGTGTATCCAACCTATTTAAAAAAAAAACAAAACAAAACAAACAACAACAACAAAAAATTCGAAGAAACTAATGGGTTTCAGTGTCTAAGGGAACAAGTATTTTACAACCATAGACTGGAAACGCCCCCGTAACCTGTAGACAATTGATTTGATAAAAACACAACAAAGAGAAATTTTGTTCGTGATCTAGTATCATCATCATCATCACGAGGGACGCTAGGCCGCCAGGGGGGGCTCTTCCACCAAAAATTGAATATTTAAAATGGTGACCCTAATTTGAATAAATGGTTCAAAGGTGTGTAAAATTGTAAGTCTTTTTACGCACCGGCAGGTCGATATAGTTTTTGGTGTTCAATGTAAAGTTACAGTTCGATTTAGATCAATTTTCTATGATTCGGAGCTTCCTCTAAAATGCTCCACAAGTTTTTAATTCTGGTTGCAAAATGTTCTAAGAAACAAGTTTTTTGGAGGGGGGGAAAAAATGCGCCAGTCCCCAAAACTTCGTCCACAACTGATTTTTGGACCCCCTCCCCCAATTTTTCGATGTTCAACATTTTTGATTCCTAAATTTTTCAGAAAACGGCCAATCTATCTGGCAAAGGACTACAAATTGCAACTCAAGTCAAACTAGTGCTTTTGGATCCCAAAGAGTTTAAATCCAAAGACTTAATGGTATTAAGAATCAATTGCGTGGAACCATCGTTCAGAGGGAAAAAAAAGTGATTTTCATGAGGTCAAGCGCCCTTCTCTCTCCTCTCTCAACTAGTTGGGGTGGGGGGTCTGGGGATCCTCTTCTAGCAAATTTTGAAAATTTAATCACTCTAGAACTCAATTTTAAGCACTTCAAATGACAGAAACCTAAAATATTCATTTCCTAATCCATTAGTATTATTGTCGGGGGACACACTTTGCGATTGATAAGATCCTACTAAATGGGGGGCGGGGGGGGGGGGGGGTCCCGGCCCCTCTAGCTCCGGGCCTGGTTGCCACTTGTACAATTTTCAATTTTTCTGTCTTGTAATTCAATCCAGTTGAGCGACTTCGTCATTTCGTTCGGATTCCATGACATTCGATTTCCTGACGTGACGAAGGACCGAGTCCCACTGCTGGAAGAAGTCAGGGTAAGTCCTTTACGTTATTTATATGTAAAAAGATTAAAGAATATGAACGGATGTTGAACTGACTAGCAATGGGACCAAACAGATGTTACGCCCGACCGCGGGATTGCCCATTCCGCGAAATGGGCAGAAAATTGGCCTTACCGCGGAATGGGCAGAGTTCACAGCCGTTGCCTCCGTCTGATCGTGGAACATTAGGAAAATTGCTTCTCCTGTGAAATGGGACATGTAAAAACTGCCGATTCCGTGAAATGGGACGGGGCTAATTTAATTGATATGTGCAACATGCAAAGCCGCAATAAGATGGGACTCCCCTATTGCTCCATTGGGATGCTATTGACATTATTTTCAAGTGATTTTACTGGGAATCAACCCTCCATGTTGCTACTGAAAAATTTTGCTACAGACTTATTGAAAGGTTGATAGTTAAGTAAGTGCAAAGGTCAACTAAGCAGTGTCACTGGCCTTACAGCTGTGGTCAGTTAGTTTCACCTGGTCACCGAACCTTACTGCGTCTGTATGGTTTCAGAAATGTTTTCTGTGGGTTCCTTTGCCGGTTCTGAGTGTTTTAATAAATTGAGTTCTTTTCTCGGTATAGTTAGCGCTGATTATATTGCCGACTTTCATCGTTCGCTGTTTTTATTCATCTTCATAGTGCTATTATAAAATTGAGTTTTTTAATTGTTACCTATTATTTGCAGTTTCTATTCATCTGACGGATCATAATAGTGTTTGTATTAATTATTTATTAAAACTGATAAAGTCGTTTTTTAAATGCTTCATTTTTTCATAAATATTTGTTACTTAAGGTAAACACCCCGGTACCCGACACCCACAAAAATCGCGCTAGTATTTGAACCGTTTCTACAACTCGGGGAAAAATAGGAAAAGTTGGCAAGATTCCTTTGCGGCGATTCTTGTCTCAAAACCAGACATAGATTGCAGCACCACCAGTGTATAAGTTTTATTTATTTGCCTTTGGAGCAAATATTGATGTCATCGAAAATGTTGAGTGGCAACACTTCATAACAGCGGCCGGCTTGTTGTGGCTTTCGTTAAGAAAAGGGTAAGTAAAAGGAAGGTTTTACGAAGTTATTAAACGTTGTATTTATTTTTTGTTGATTTACATGTTTTTTTTTTAGTATAACTGGGAATCGATTCACTTGTTTGTCCTAAATGGGAGTGTTGCGTTGATCTTCAACTGTTTGTGCGCGGGAGAGGAGAGTCGGTGCGCGCGGTCCCAGTAAGCTCGGCTCACTGATTGAGCTTTTAACTCCGAGTAGTTCACGTCCATCACCGTGGTATCGCGCTGATTCTGGTCGGCTTGGATTCTTCTTTGCGTCGCGCCCCCGCCTGCTCTTCGGTTGGATCCCGAATTTAGGGTTAAGTGTACCAAACGCGAGGAAATCTGAACCTTCTTCACAAAGTTTAATTTTCCGTTAAATCATAGTTTTCTCCTTCCTAACTGCCTTTCCCTTTGACATCCTCGCTTTCCCCACCCTCCTGTGTTTAATGCCTACCTCTTCCTTTTCTTTATTCGCACATTCTAATTATTGGATTTTGACCAATCAGCATTGCCATCGTAAGTATAAATTACTGCTCCAGAGATGCTAATTCCTCAAGGAGAATCCATCATCCATCGATGTATCGTTTTTTAATAAAAACGCGCTTCTCGCTCTGTAATCTTAGTTCGCTTCGCTTCGCTTCCTTTCATTTACGTCTTTTAAAATTGATTTTCTTTATTTTCCGCGTCTTAATTTAGAACCGCTTTTCCTTTCTCGCTTTTTGTATCATCGCTTTCCGCATTTAGAATCGCTTTTCGTTCTCGCTCTTTTTTGCTATGTCGTTGCTCTATTCGCCTACACGTTTTATTTTAATATTAAATTCATGATTAATCTCCCTGTCGTACCCTAATCCGTTAGGATGCCCCACGGCGAGCGTCGCCAGGGAGGAGTTTCCTAAATCCTTTAAAATATTTTGTTCCGCGGTTTTTTTGGTTTCATTTCATTTCTTGAGTTTTTATTTTTAGTTTCTTATTGTTTCATTTAATCGCCCGCGCGAAATCATATGGTCCTCCGTCCGCGATAATTTTTAAATAGAAAACTGAACCAGTCTAGAATTTTAAAAAATTTGTTCTTTTTAAAATTTTGGAAAACGCAGTCTGACTACCTCCGCTGAAAAACGCAAATCGGAACTATTAAAATCTCGTTATGAAAACGCTTTCGCTCGCTTACAGAAGGTATATGATTTATCCAAAAAGATTTCCGATTCAGTCATTTTACAGAAATATTCGAACGCGCAAAATTTGTCTCACAGATTCGAGAAGATTTTACAGCTGCTTTTGAAGCCTTTCAGGAATTTTCGGTGTCAACGGATGAGCAATTTAAGCCGAATTTTAATGCTTTGAACTCTTTTGATGATGTTTATATCAAAATCGTTGCCGTCGCAAATAAAAATGAAACTAAAATGAATGCTCGTAGTTCATCGGGGAAGTTGGAAAATAAAATTCGTCTTCCCAAATTAGAGATCCCAACTTTTGACGGTCAGCCCGAAAATTGGCCAGTTTTTTATCAATTATTCAAAATTGAAACATTTACACATTGTCAAACATTTAGTACTTAGTAGAATCTGTTGTAGGAGTAAATTATATTCTCTAGTGAAGTAAGTAATCTATTCTCATCTCTGTTTTCATTGTAAGTTAAGGACATTTCGTGTTCAAAGGTGGACTACATATTTCTGACAAAGTGATAGCTGATTTTAACCGTACGGATTGAGGTATTTAAATCTTTCTAAATATTTAAATCTACTTGGAGTTCTTTTCATTTCTGTATTCCTCAACTAATCTATAGTCAAACAGCAAACCGAGTTGGCATCCAGTAGACTCACCAAATGATGGCTAAAGAGCTCCACTGATGGGAAATAGTCGTGCAAACGTGCAACAACTCATGCACTCACACACAAGTGTGTTTGTGCTCACATGCCTCCAGTTCGCGGAACCCAAACTCAGCTTGTCTGTTGCAACCCTAGTATCCTCCGACAAGATCAAGTGTATCATTAAAGTTCAGTATCGCCCTGCATTTGTTGGTCCATTTGTTGTTTAGATTGTAGAAGTTCAAGTTCAATATATCATGTGCCATACTTGAAGTTATGTTGTTCCTATACATATCAATCAGAATAGCCCGGTCCATTTCACGGAATGAGCAGTTTTTACATGCCCCATTTCACGGAAAGTGCAATTTTTCCTTCATTCCTCGATCGGGGTGTAACACATAAATTACGTCATCTTTTTTAAGTCAGAGACAATTTTGTACACTTGCTGTCGAAAAGTTAATGACAAAATGGCATGAAAGATGCGACGTATTCAACTGTAAAGCATGAAAAGAAAAGGTTTACATTAATCACAGTTAAATCATTCGTTTTTTTTTTAAAGAGCTGACTTGGTTTTTTTGGAGATGAAACTTTCTAGTGCGGAAGCAATCATAAATTCCTGTATATGTATTACGTTTCCACATAGCGTGGGAAGATTGAAAACGAACAGAGTGTAGGCAGACCTTGAACGGTTCTTTTGTTGATGAATAAATTGATGCATATTGTTCGTAGCTGTAAAGTTCTCTCCACTTGCATGAGAAAGAGGTCAAAACTTTCCCGCAATTTTGAAGCATCCTCACAAGAATAGTAAAGTCTTCCAGTATTATTAATTTGAATTTCTTTGTCTCCCCAACTTCCAGAATGAGTTCAATCTGTTTCTTCAATTCATGCAAAATTCAAAAAGACATACAAGGACGCAGTCGAACAAGCAAAACGATTCAACATTTTCAAATTAAATTTAAAGGTCATAGAGCAATTGAACAATGAGGCAAAAGGACTTACAATTTATGGGATAACGAAATTTTCCGATTTGACGCGTAAGATATTTACTTTACTCTCGACGAAAATATCAGTATCTCTTATACGACAACGAGATGGGCAAAAGTTATGCACATTCCCTGGAACTTTCCCCACTTAATAAACAGAATAGATTTTTTTTCTATTCTCTCATCTCGTCTGTGTATAGGGATTACAATTTTGGGGCTTTTTTGGGTATCCCTCACATTAGGTGGGCCTGGGAGGGGGAGGTAGAGGGGTTAACTCGGATGTTTCTTAGAACCCCATCAGTTTTAGTCGAATATTCAAAAATGCCCCCCGGCACGCCAGGAAAACGGAATAGATTCTATGCTAGGTTAAGTAATTGTTTCTTTAACTCAAATAAATAGGTTATAATTTCCATTGAATCATTCAATTTCTTTTGCATCAGCTGTTCAACATTCGAAGTATACATAAATGCATTTATGAAAAAGATTATACCTGTAACTAACAGAGAAATTTTAGAGTTTGCCTTTCCATTAGAGAAGTCCAAAAACCCTATTTCATGATCGGTTTTTTTAATTGTGTCCACGGGTCGTAGCACTGCCGGGGGTTGGGGGTGTCGGAGGGGGGTGACCCTCAAATTATGAAGAACTGCAGTTCATGATTTCAATTAGTGAACAAATAAACCTGGAAGGGGGTGAAAAAATTATCCTATACAGATAGTGTTGATCTTTCGAGTAGGCATTCTAATAGATTATTTATATCTCTTCGATGGGTTCTCAAAAGCAAAGGAGTCATTGGATAGTTATAGCAGTGAGTTAAGGCATAGCTTTTCAGAATCAGGGGGAAGGGGAAGTCTCAACCCCCCAAATCCAAACATTTAAAAACGAAACTTATTTCCCAAGGCCAGTTAAAAAAAATCATTGAATCTTTTCAAATTCCCCCATCATTCTCGATGAGGCTATTTATAAGCTTTCCACTAACAATCGGAAATTTTAATAAGTTTCCCTTACCTATGGGCAAGAAAGTCAATTATATTAGAGCCCCTCCTTCGGCATCAACCTATTTACAACCAATTTGAATGAAAAAAAAAAACAAAACAAAAACAAAAAAAAACAAAAAAAATGTTCGTGTGATCTTAAAACTAACTTTATTTAGTTTCAAAGTATGTAATTTTGTTGAGATTAGCTAACAAATAGTGCATGAATTTCAAAATTTAAAGAAATAAAGGAACGCGTGTTACAATTTTTTGGAATATTTGAACTTTGTACTTTTTGGAAATTTCCTCACCAAAAATTCAAAATCCAAACAATGTGGAGGGGAAAAAAAACGGACATACTATCGTTCCACAGAGAATTCTGGACAAGAAATTTATTGCAGAGTTGAGAAATATTAAAAAAAAATAGGCCATAGAAAATGGTCTTGAGTTGAAGTAAAAACTCACCCCCCCTTAGTTATCAGAAGGTGTAAAATACCATCGGTACACAAGGACTGAAGTGGACTTTACTAGCCGAACGTTTTATAGCAAACCGGATGTCAATATCGGTTTTATTTTTCGAGTTGTTGAAAGTCAAAATTCAATGTCGACCAAATTTCATATCTTTTAATTTTTTTTTCAGTTGAACTTAACCTTCGATACTCGAAAACTAAGAACGATATTGACTTCCGGCTTGCCTTTAGGGTTCTAAAATCTAATTATTTCCAATTATATACAGAGTAATGGTGTGTTTCCATTTGAAGTATTGGATATGGGATTTGAAGTAGGTATTGGATTTAGGAGGGTGTGTAGGCCCGTGGAGGCTCCCAAAATTGACACCCATAAAAAGTGTCCCTCCGAAATAATGGAGCACGTGTTTTAGCAATTTTCAAAATTCGCCCATAATTGAAAAAAGTCAGGTGGAAACTGTTTCAACCAAAACCATGTAGAATGTAAGTACCGATCCTGCAGTCATGAGCATATTTTCACGTTCCAGGTGATGAATTAAAAGAAATTACTTGACATTGAACACTACACGAGTTATTAGAGAAATACAAGAGCTCGAAAGACGATCGCCCCAAAAATTCAGGAAGAAACACCCTCCAGAGCAGCCCCTACACCGTCAAGTGTAATTCCACGACTCAATCCAAAACCACCGCCTGTAAAAGTAGCAGCCCCAACAACTTCTCCCCCAAGCTCTCCTCGTCCAAGTTCCCCTCCCCCAAGCTCTCCCTTTGAGTCCTACTCCTATATCTTCACCAACAAGCCCGAAGTCCCAGTCTCCTCCTCCAAGCTCTCCACCCAAAACTCTTCCTGAAGCTTCGGGGTCTACATCTCCACCCCATGATCCTTCCACTAAACGACCTGGAGACTCCTCTGGAAAGCGCCAACGTCCTTCAGCACCACCACCGCCACCACATAAAGCTAGGAATACGAACGAGGCGGATAAAAAAGCAGGAATTAATGGGTTTACTTGGTTCTACTACGCAGGATACCCGAAAGTGAAAGATCAAGTAAGTCTATTGAAATCAGGGACGGATTGTGCCATTGGTCGTACTTACCATAAAAAAAACTGTCACCATTACCAATTTATTGGTACCAAAAACCATTAATAGGTCGGAGTTACCAATTGTACGGACAATCATTACCTAAATTGGTAAATGCAAAGGATCTGTCCTACTAAGGGACATTTTCAGCCCCCCTATTAGTTAAGAATTAGAAGTCTGAAAAAACCAAAGGAAATTGTGGATAACCTATGAGCTTAAGGGTATAATCTAATAGAAAATATCAATGAAGGGGTATTTACAATTGGTTTGCTCACTCGATTCGTGTATAGATTCAATTCGTTATAGTATTACGATTTTTCGGAACAGAGTGTTGCGCCGCACTATGTTCGATTTGGCCGAATTAGCTAGACATAAATCCATTTATTGGAAAAAATGCCCAAAACTACATATCCTATGTTTTTTGGGTCAAGGATTCTGAAAATGATGTTAATTTTTCAAAATTCTTCCATCCAAAATGGCGGATTCTAAAATATCTCTAATAATGCAAATATTTTCAAAAATTTTACCTTCAAAGAAGATTATTACCACCCCAGCGGTTCAACAAGTTAAGTTTTTTCTCAAGTAGTCTTTCTAGTCTGCAGAAGCGCATGAAAGATGAGTTGGGACAAAATGATGTTGGGGGGGGGGGGTTGTAACCCTGTCTGGCGTTCCATCCTAATTGAATGGATTTTTTTTTTTGTTTTTTTTTTTTTTTTTTTTGTTTTTTCTTTTCTTTTTTCTTCTCAATCACTCGTACTGAATAAAAATGAAACAAGGCATATGAATGGTGTAAACAAATAAAAATATCGACGCTGTTTAGCAAAAAGGGGTCAAGCAGCACTTTTGAAATTTTGCAGGAGACGCGTTTAGAAACCGTTGCGCTCGCTCATTAGAACTTTTCCAATTTTTTAAGAGTTTTGAAAGACGATTGCAGCGTTATCGATATGTTTCTCATGAACTGATAGTTTCATAGAGCACCTTTCAGAAGTGTTGGCGTACCTAGACCATAATCCTTGGCTACTTTTAAATTTCATTTCTTCAAACTAATCAAAACTTGTCTTCGACTTTGAACTTTTAATTTTAAAGTGTTCCTCAATGAAAAGCCAAAGCTCAAATCATTTTCATTTTGAAGCAAGAGAAATAATGTCGAAAAATTCCAAAGATTATTGGTCTGGGGTGCGCCTACACTTCTGAAACCATCTCTAGAATGAGACTTAATCTACGGAGTACGCCACTACCGATAACTCTGTTTTAAAATGGCTACCTGTTCGCGAAATAGCGTTGATGAAACAAAATATATATTTTAAATTCTTCTATAAAACTGTTAACAAAACATCAAAAAGCATAGGTGAGGGAACGTACAACATTCCTTCAAAAGGGAAGGAATTTAATAATAAACATAATAAAAATCAGGAATTCAAAACAAAAAATAATCATAAGATGTCGACTAAAAAAGTAAGTAAAGCAATGAGGAGCCTCCTTTTCATTCCGTACAATAGTATATCACAAAAATAAGTCACAGTTTTAAAAAAAAAAAAAAAAAAAAAAAAAAAAAAAAAAAAAAAAAAAAAAAAAAATATGTTGTTGACAAAAAAAGAAGTAAATGAATGACGAGCCTTCTTTTCGTTCTTTACAATTTTATCACAAAAATAAATCCCAGTTTGAAAGCGTGCAATTAGGCAACATTACATTTTGCTGATTTAAACCCATTAAAAGTATCGAACGATTGGGTGTTCGGTGAACACCTTAGAATTCGACCTTTTTACATAGGTTTAAAAGGACAAAATGCCACGTTGCCAAATTGCACGCTTCAATACTGGGAACAAAGGTTTGATTTGTATAGCAATTTGGCAAAAATGGATTTTCCTCATTTAAAGCTATGTACATTAATCTATACTTGTGAAGGAAAATCAATAAGAGGCGAAAAAAGGATGGCAAATCGTTGACTGATGCGACGCATATTCATTATCGTGAACCTGATCTGAAATACGAAATATAAACAGCAGCGTAGCGTGCAATCTGGCAACGATGCAGTTCATTCATATAAACCCACAAGAAAGATCGAGCTCTTGGGTTTTCGGTGAACACCTTCGAATTCGACCATTTATGTGGGTTTAAATGGACAAAATGCCACGTTGCCAAATTGCACGCTTCGACACTGGAAACAAAGGTTTAATTTGTATAGCAATTTGGCAACAACGGATTTTCCTCATTTAAAGCTAAATAAATTAATCGATACATAAGGAAGAAAATTAATATTTCATCGATCATTGATCGACGTGTTTCATATTTGAGAAGAAGCAAAAATATATGTTGGCTAAATCGCTGACTTCGCCTTTTTTTGCACGAAATTGGTATTTCGTAGAACGATTTTGAAATCGAAAAAAATTGATTACTCGCAGGCTAGCAAAAACTAGCAGCTGATATATGCAAGAATCGATGACTGAGAGGTTAGGGAACACTATTTTGGCACAATTAGAACGTGACTCAACGTGACACGAGACTTATGAGCACATTTATTTGTGAAAACTTGCAAATTTTCAGTAAAATTATAGCATTTTTTCAAAAAAACTTATCACACCTAAAAAATCGTTTTTTTTTAAAGTATAGCCATGAAAAAGTACGTCACTTACCTTCATAAATGAGGGATCATCTTCATTGAATGTTAAATAAATAGCCACTTACCACCACAGTGTCACAATCATGCAGTGTTTACAGTTGTAAACACACGGGTTGAACCTACCTCAGAAGACGGAGTTTGCGCGCTGCACAATAGATGCTTGTCACTCGCTTATCAGTGATCCTAGGATTGAAATATTTTAAAGGCACACTCTGTAAAGTGTAATGTATCATCCTGTGTTGCCAAATCTCGATTTTTCCAAACTTCAAATTTTTGATTTATGTCCAGCTAATTCGGCCAAATCGAACATAAGGCGCCGCGGCGGGCGCACAGTGTGGACATAATTTGATCTTGCTATTCAAAATTATATAACTTTTGTAAAAATGCAGCTGAGGAAACGAAAATTTGGGGATTTATCACCATTAGGGTATACCGTCTATATTTAGGTAATTTTTTTTTTCGCAGACCCCTCCAAGGGGGGCAACGGGGCCCCCAAATTCCCCCCTTCAAAATTATCATCGGTAACTCCTATCTTGTGACATATCAATCAAAACTGCGTAAAAAGTAGTGCATTTTCGTTTAAACCGGATGTCGCTTTCTCTTTTTGTTCCAAAGTTACTGTCGATTAAAGTTTCATTTTGGATAAAAATTCCCCATTTAGAAATTCAAAATTTTATAACTTTCGAAAAATTACAGATAGGAGAATAAAACATTGAAGATTTGTTACTCACATGGTAGTCTATCTTTAGAAGAATTTATTCGGGGGGAAACTACCCAAGGGGGGCTTGGGCCTTCGACACCCACTTAAATATTTTCATCCGTAATCATCAAATTGTTCCTATAATTTGCGTCATCTCAGCTGTCGAGCGGGACATTTGACCAAATTAAGTGTCAGATATGTCTGTTTAATACAAAATATTTATTTCAGTTTTGAGACATAGGAAAACAAATATTCAATTTCTGAGTCAGTGAGTGAATTCAGAGGTATCGGTTGCATCACTAAGGCTACTATTGTCCTCGCTGTTTGATTCATCGTCATCTGTGCTGCTTTCATCAACAATTAGAAAATCAGGGGCGTCTGAAATTTTGTCAGGCACCATTAGCAGCCGGCGAACTTCAAGTGCTACCTCATCCCTCTCGGATCGTAGCGGATTTCGGAGGCTACTAATAAAAGGATCGGAAGTTAACAAAGGATGATTTAATAGATCTTGGTTTTCTGGAGCATTTTCTTGTATTTTGCTCTTTGAATCGCCGAAAGTCTTTGTTCCGTGCCTCTTGAGCGTCTTCACACAACTGACCGATTAGAAGTAAAGAGGAGCTCACAATATAAAAGTAAAATCAAATCGGTACGGTGAAAATCTTGTTCAATAAGCCTAGTTTCTGAAATCGGTAGTAAAAACCCAAAATAACAAACAAGTTCGGGTTCTTTTTACCTACTGCACATTCGTCAAAACTAGTTTTGACCAAAATTTCTAGCATCAACCCGAAGAAATAAGCTATTTTGGGTTTTTACCGTAAGCCCACGTCGAAACTAGTTTTCTCTAGTAAATAATCATTTTTACGGATTTCGGGTTTTTACTGTAACGTATGTGTACAATAATACTTAATTAATATACGTCAAGTGGCAGTGGTGACTGCTGCTGGGCATCTCGCATTTGCGGCTGTGCCATTTTTCCGTGTCGCATTATGTATTCTGGAAAAAAAAATGGTTGATTGATATAGTGTACATGATGGTCAAGTCAAAAAGTGAATTTTCGTTTGCTTATCTTGAATTCAAGAGTGAATTTGAGTAAATTTACGAACACGTATTTATACGTACGTAGGCGTAGAAACTATTGTGCGAATAAATTACTGTAGTATTATTGTTAGAAAATAAATTGTTCCTTTCTTGTAGACTGGTTGTGGAGCGTGCTGGGCTTTTTCTGTGATTGGCGCTGTAGAGATAGTGTACGGTACTAAATTTAAAACGAGGGTGGCTCTTTCTGATCAACGTGAGTCTTGAAACTAAACCTTTTAACGTGGGTATTGCAGGTCAGTCAGTTGCGTATAAGCGCGTCACTTAGTTCATCGAACCCTAAGAGCCGAATCTCAACATGTTTCTCGACTTAGTCTCGAAACTTACCATTTGAAATACATGAACAGTAAAAAGAGGACGAGGATCAACTGAAGGAAGATTTCAGAATAATGAGATGATAAGGGAATAGTGAAACTGATGGAATACATTTAGAAAAAGGTTAAATTGATTACAACAGAATACATATTTATTAAGAAAATTAAAAAGAGAATGAAAAAAGTTACGATTTGGAGGAAACCTCAAAGTTGGTCCGAACTAGCGTGAAGATCTCCTTCCAATATCAATTTGTTCCGTCCTTAATTTTTAATTTTCTCAATAAACATCCTTTTTGTTTTTATCATTTCATAAATTCACAATTCCCAATTCATCTCATTTTCCCCAAATCTTCCTCCAGTTGCTCTTCGTCCTCTTTTCATAATACATGTAGGTATTTTAAATGGCACTATTCATTTTGAGGAAGTTTTAAGAAAAAGTCAAGGAGCGTGTAAAAAGTAGGCCCTTATTATCAACATGATGTCGATAGTAAAGTAAGGGTTGACAATTAATAAATGATGACGACATCCATCAAAGGCAAACAACTTTTTCAATTTTCAGTCCAGCAAACGTAATTCACAAGTTCCGCTTTCTATATTTCTTCAATTTGGAAGATCTGAGTAAAAGTTGTTCATTTTATTTCAAAACTTGTATTAATATACCTTGTTGAAAGTCTCTAATTTACAGTGGCGTAGTAAGGTTCAGTGGTATTCGAGGCAGAATACTTAAGACTTAAATGTCACCCCCAGTATAGGGAGGGGGGTCCAGGGGTCTCCCCCGGGAAATTTTTGAAAAATTACGTTCCTGAGAGCCTATATTTTTCCATTTCGGCGTTGAAGTTCTGTCAAATTAACTAACATTTTTTCTCGGACTTTTACCTTGAAACGTGCTTACAAACAAACGTTTACTGAAAAGTGAATGTATACGTAATATGCACAAGCAGGTAGTTCAAAGTTGCTTCTTTTGTAGTACATATACAGGGTGTTTCAGACCACCTGTCCAGCTATTATTGTGGCCAAACTAAGGCAAATACGAAAAATCGGTGAAACACGTGTAACGTATATCGTCCCCAAAGAATTCGGCGAAAATATTTTCAGCCCCCAAAACCCCATTTTGGGGGGTCATCACCCGTATCTCGGATTTTTCAAATGGAAAGGGTATGTTTTGACTTCGGATTCTGAAAGAGGGTAAAAAACAAGCAACTTTTGTTCTTGAAGTTTTTCTGTAGCCCCCTAATTTTTTATTAAGGGGGGGTTTAGGGATTTTTTTGGGTCATTTTCAATCGGTCGTATCTTGCTGAAACGAACAAAATTCAAAAAACAAAAAAGATTCTGAAAGCTCTTTCCAAGACCTTTCTTTTGATACCACGCACAATTTTTTTGGGGGTTCAGGGGGTCGTACGTCAAAAAATTCAAATGAGAGCCTATAGGTTGTGATACATCGTTGAAAAGGTCTGTTTAAAAGAGACAACATGCCACAAACCGGGAGTCGATCCGACTCTTCAAAACAAAATGGCGGCCATTTTACTGAATACAATACGGGATTTCACGGTACTGCGGCGTTTTAATGTGGAGAGGGGGAAGGGGGCTGAATCTTATGCAGTAGAAATTGACAGCTGATGCAATGCATAAGAGGCAAAATGACTCAAACCGATAGCCACTGCTACGCAAAATTCAAAAATGGCCGCCATTTGCCTTCTCAAATTATTACATAATAGCTGCGTTTGGGTCTTGGGAGAAAATGATTTGCAAGGCACCTCTGGGTGAAAAACTATTGCGGAAGAAATTAAAATGTTGTGAAATAGGAGGCTCTAGTGACGCATGCATTAGACAAATCTCAATTTCACAGGAATAAGGAGAATGGCAACTATTATTCAGTCACCAAACTTCAGTAATTTTTCAGTAATTTCCCGGAAAAGACGGACAATCGAAGAGTGAGATATCTGAGCCAGGGACCTTCGTCGAAGGAAGCAGACGAAACAAATTTGATTTCGAGAAAACCCCCCATCTCCCCTCCCCCATTCCCCCCTCACCGCCCCCCCCCCGCTTGCCGCTTTGGTCGCTGAATTTGGCGCTGGTGTAAGTTAAGCTTATTCGATTTCTCTCCTTCACACTTTATCCAGGCTTAGGACTGGCCTCGCCGCCTCTCGAGGTAGGAGAGGGGCGAAGGCGTGTTTAAAAAAATCATAAGTCAAAACAAGCTTCTTACAAAACTTAAAAAATTAATCCGTAAGAAATAAAAAAAACACTCTCATGTTCAGAGGGAAACAAAAACAACAACTTTTCTAAGAAAAAAAAAAAATAAACGTGTCCACGCGTTAAAATCGGAATAATATGGAGGGGGGGGGAGATTAAACTCAACAAATAATAAAATAAAACAAAACAAAATGTAGCCGAAGAAAAGTGAATAACTGAAATAAAAAAAAGTCAGAAGAAACGAAAAATGACTAGTTGGCCGTTTGGTCAAAAACTAAAAACTTCCGAAAAACCCTTTTTTGGAAGGAAAGTGAAAATGGCTTGTTGGACCGGTGTCCAAAAAATAAAAAATAACTTTCTTTCTTATAAAAACGCAGACTTAGCGTACAAACGGTGCGATCTTTTGAGCGCAGTTTTTTAGCAAAGACTCCCCTATTTTGTTTTAATTTACTTCATTTCTCTGTTTCTTTTATCACTCCTTCTTTGGGTCTTTTACAATTTTCTCTACCATATTAGGGGGGAAGGTGCGTAAAAAATTCAACTTTACTTGAAAAAGTATTATTATTGCCTCCAGTAAATATTGACAACCACAGGGCCTTCGTTTTGATGAGGAGCGGATGCAGCATAGTCAAGACCCTTTCAGCAGAGTGTCTTGGAGAAACTCGGGCCGCGCGAATGCACACGACGAAAAATTGCAGGTTTTTACCTGTTCAACTGACTGCACTGCTGTCACACCGCCACGTCGCGGTGCAACGTTGAAGAGGACCTCTGGACATCACTCACGCACACGCTTATCACCCAGTCCCCCTTCTTTCGCTTCTTGTCAAAGTTTTTGCTACCCTGTCAATTGTTTATTTCTTTTTTTACTTTTGTTTCATAATTTGCTTACAAGATTAAAATTTATTGTGATAAATTTATTTAGGTTTTCCATTTGGCCTAAAATGTTTTGATTAATAGTTTGTTTGTGTGTTTTTTTTTTTTTTTTTTTTCTTTTCTTTTTTTTTGTTATTTTGATCCTTATTTATTTCTTGCACATTTTTGCTTTGCTGAAGTTTTAGTGTTTTTATTTTAGTTTTTCGGTGTTTAGTTTGTCTTTTTGTGCATCCATGGCTGCCAGCAATGACATTTGTTTTGACATGCTTATGTCTTTGGGTGAGGCCCAACAAAACGTTAGTGCAGCAGCTCGCTTGTATGCGGACAAATTTCCTGAACGTCATCATCCCGACCGTCGATCATTTCAAAGATTCGCTGATAGAGTAAAAAGTGGACACATCATGCCTCATCACAACAAAGGGGTGCAAATTTACAGGCCTGTTCGGAACGAAGACCACAGCACCGATATCTTAGCAGCCGTTGGAGCTAATCCTAGGGAAAGTGTGCACCAACTCTCTTTGGGCTCAGGCCTATCTGTAGCATCTATTAGCCGGATTTTGGACGAGAGGAATTTCCACCCTTATCACATCAGCCTGCACCAAGCTCTTTCTCCTCAAGACAAGCTGAATCGCGTCGAATTCTGCCAATGGGCACAGAATATGATAGAAAAAGATCATCTTTTCCCAAGAAAAGTCTTATGGTCAGATGAGGCCACTTTTATGAGCAATGGACAATTGAACCGCCACAATTGCCACTATTAGGCGGATTCAAAACCAGAATGGATGTTGCAAGTTGACAATCAACATGTGTGGAAAGTCAACACTTGGTGTGGCATCCTGAGAACACGCATAATTGGACCACATTTTTTTTGATGGAAATCTGAACGGCCAAACTTATCTGGACTTTCTAAGTGATGTATTGCCAACTCTACTGGAAGATTTGCCTGAGGAGCAAACACAAATAATGCCTTTTCAGCAAGATGGGGCTCCCCCTTATTGGTGTCGTGAAGTGCGCAACTATTTAAATCATAATTTTCCGAACCGATGGATCGGTAGATCAACAGAAAGAGACCTAGTGCTCTCCCCGTGGCCTGCACGTAGCCCAGACTTAACGTGTCTCGATTTTTATCTATGGGGCAAAATTAAGGACGAAGTTCATGCGTCACGACCAAATAACGTGTTAACGTGTCAGGTTTGCCAGTTTCCTTGATTTTATTGAGATCTGAATTTCAAAGGTGATTTCATCGCTGGACATAAATGTTGCAGATCAGAGTAAATGACATAATGCTTACTTCATCTGATTATTCATTTCTTCCACATGTGGATTCTCGTTAGGTTTGAAAATGCTCTTCGATTTACTCAAAAAACCAACCATGCACTGTATCTCAGATTACTGTCGTACCTAATTGCTTGAATTTTTCAGAGCTTATAGACTGCGTTAAAGATCAGGACTGCTCGGAGGGGGACGCTACGATGGCTGTTGATTACATTTTGGGAAATCCAATAATGCGAGAAAAAGATTATCCCTACGAAAAAGCCAAATTGAAATGTAGATTTGATGAAAAGCTGGGTGTCGTTCGGATTAGATCGGCAGTATCTGTTCCAGGCGAGGAGGCACAGGCTAGAGCACTGAGATCAGGTCCGATCGTCGTGGTTCTAAATGGTGAATATTTACAGGTATGTATAGTTTTGTAAGTATGTTTCATAATGTTTCAGTGAATCGATTAGTTTTTCTGGACAGAAATGAAGGAGTGCGTTTAATAATTGTAGACTCTTCGACAATAGTTCAGTTCCAATTCTTTCAAATTAGTAACAAATTTTACAAAAAAAAATGTCAGATGATTTGATGATTTAGCGGTTACGTTAAAGTGAACACTTACGTACATACATGGTACAGTTAGAATCGTATGATCAGAAGCTGCTTCTCTTCGTATTTTGCTGTCTCAAAAGGAACAAAACACCTGTAACTTTCTAGTAATTTAAGAAAGACAGTTCCAGTTTATATTATCTTCTTCATCATATATAGAAGATAACCTTATGAGATTTAGATGAAATCTATTGTGGGGCAAAACTTACGGAAGAAAGGAAGACTATTTTGAAATTTTCAAATGGTAACCCCATTTCTTTATTACATGGTTGAAAAGAACTCAAGATTTTAACACTTTGAATGAAAACCGCTGGGTCGAAATTCGATATCGACCATTTAAAAAGAGATTGTAAAAGCATCTGATGCAAAGCCGAAAGCCTAGCTCATACTCATTTCTGCTTAGGTATCTTTGACATCGCTACACACGGTAAAAAAGAGAAACGTTCAGGCAAACCATTTGGAGAGATTAACGAATTATACTCACATCAGAGCTAGCTATTCTGAAATGGTAAATGTCAATTAAAGCTTCGCATGACGATAGCACGCCGCATTTGATTATCAGTATGGTAGATGTTGCTTTTCAAAACAATCCAACAGCCTAATATTATTTATCAGGGACATTATCCTATACAGGGTGTAACAGATGTATCCCCCCCCCGTCTAACGTTTGAATGAGTTGAGATAAATTGTTGCGGTTTGGACCATTCTTCATAACTTTAGTTGAACTTAATTTTTTTGGGGGTCAAAACCCCCCACCCCCCCCCTTAGGGGGCCCACCAGGGGGGCTATCTCAAAAATTTCAAATGTCAACCCCTATCTTGTGATACATCGTTTAAAAGGATGTAAAATGCTAAGACTTTTGGCGCAAACCGAAGGTCGGTATCGTTTTTCGTTTTCGATGTATCGAAAGTCAAAGTTCGACTTTGGCCCATTTTCAAAAAATCAGAACTCCCATTTAAAAAATCGGAATTTAAAAAACTAGGGGTCTAAAATACTCTAAAAAAACAAGTTCTTTTCAGAAAAAAATACGGTTCTGCCATAAATTTGGTCAAAATTTGGTTTTAACGCCCCCCAACAGTTGTCAAAGAAATTGCCCCTCAAGGGGTCTATCTCAGAAATTCCGAGGCACGACCCCTATCGAGTGATACATTACTCAAAAGAACGCATTAAACTGAGCATTTTGGCGCAAACCGCAGGTCGATACCGTTTTTAGTTTTCGATATATCAAAATTTGACAATGGGTGAAAACCCAACTTCGCCATTCGATATATCGAAAACTAAAAACGATATCGACCTGCGGTTTGCGCCAAAATGCTCAGTTTAATGCTTTCTTTTGAGTAATGTATCACTCGATAGGGGTCGTGCCTCGGAATTTCTGAGATAGACCCCTTGAGGGGCAATATCTTTGACAGCTGTTGGGGGGCGTTTTTGTTGGGGGGAGGATTTTTGGACATAGGTTGGTATCAAATTTTGACGTCCGTTATCTCAAATACAGAAGAACTAATGTTTGTACCGAGTGTCCCAAACCACCCAAATCAGAAACTTTTCTTGCGAACGGCTCGGTTTGGACCCCAACTTTTCCATTATTGATATGTCCTTTCAAAAGCCCCAACCGACTCCTGGGGATATTTTTAGGAAGGGTGTCCAAACAAATTTTTCAATTTGTAAACCGCTAAAACTTCCAGACTTGTAGGAGACCGCCATTTTGAAATAGGTGAGTGTAGCCGCTTTTACGTAAAATAATTGCTTTCCTCGCTTAAAAACCTGTCAAGTGATGTATCACAAGTTATATTTTGACGCCTTAAAATGTTTCCGCAAGAAGCCTTAAAACACCAAAATTTTGGAGAGAGGGGGTCTGTATGGTAGTCAAGGTAAAGTGAACATGTGATCAATCAGAAGCTGTTGATCTGCCCTGTCAGAAAAATTTTAGCTTTTGTACAAACACTGCTTTAAAGACAACATGCGCTAATCGATTTAACAATTTTTCAAAAACCCCGCTTACCTCAAAAAGGGGGGTTTCGAAAAAAATTATAGGAACCAAAATGTCGGCAATTGAATTAACTCTAAGAATACGACCATTCTCTTTTACCTTTATAAGGGACTTTCACGAGAGGACTTGAAAAATATGCCCGAAGCCCTCCCCCTCCGCCCAAGGGACTCTCGGAGATTTTTGAAACATCAAAACTAACAATAAGTTGGGAGTCAATTCCCTATTCTGGTGTCAAAACTTTTTATCCAGCCGTTCCCGAAAAAATGCTGGATCCAAGTGATCTGGGACACCCTACAGTGCACACAGGTGTTTTTTTCAATCGCTGATTTGTTTGTTTTCAATCCCTTTATAGGTTTCTTTTGCTAACTGAGGTAGAGAAATGCAGTTTTGACCGTTCATCAATTTAGACCAATTTGCATTTTCTGCTGTCAAACCTCCTCCCACGCATCCCCCTAAGAGTGGCCCCAGAGGAGCTAACTCTAAGATTTGAAACATTACCCCTTTTTTGTGATTCAATGTTTGAAAGGCCGTAAAATCCTAAGACTTTTGGCGCAAACCGAAGGTCTATCGTTTTCCGTTTTCGTTAAATCGGGGTCAAATTTTAATCGGACCCATTTTCAAAAAATAACTCACATTTAGAAGGTTGGAAGTCAGGAAGCTAGGAGTCAAAAATACCTTTAAAAGAAATGACTTTCCAGATTGAACATGGTTCAAACACAAATTCAGGCAAAATTAGGTTTTAGAGTCCCAAAAAATGTTACCACCCCTGCCCCTCTGGAGAATATTTTCATATGATTCTAATCGAGATTAAATTAATATGATGCCATTCACGGCAAATAATGAGAATACTTATCAAAATTTTAAGATTGGTTATCAAAGATAACTAGGTGTAATACCGTTTGAAATAAATTATAGGAATATAACATAAATAACAGGGATAACAGTGGAGGAAAAACAGGAGAATACCTACAATTCGCACACAGCTCTCACAGGATAATTACTTTCTTCTTGTGTAATCTTTTACTCTAAAGTGAAATCTAGGAAACGGCGTCACCACTCTCAGAGGGGGCTTTTCCAAAAATTCCGCAGGACGACCCCTATAAAATGATACATAGATCGAAAGGGCATAATAACTAAACGTTATGGCGCAAATTTCAGATCAATGTCGTTTTTCAAATTCGAGAAATCGTATTTTGACAATGGGTGGAAATTCAACTTCCAACATTCGATAGGTTACCTGTAAAAGACTATACTATAAACATTGAAACTCCTGTTTATCAATTATTATCAATTAATGATTAATGTCTCGCCACCATCCTTAACCCGCCATCAGTCGCGCGGGGTCGAAAACGACCCCAGGGGTCAGAATAATGCAATTTTGTCCATGAAAATGTTCAAGTTTTTGCTCGTCCGTTTCAGTACCTTCCTTCAAGGGTTTGGACTACCCACCCTGTTAGTATGAACTTAATTCAATCATTCGTTTTGAAGCACGGACGCGTCAAAGTTGCTTGGGGTCGTTTTCGACCCCGCGCGACTACTCACGTTCATAAAATGTGACCGAGTGAACATAACGTAAACGTGGATTCTGTGCGGTGTTTACACTTGCGGGATGTGATTGCCGTTGGTTTTTTACTTTTCTATACTTACTTCAGTACTTTCAGCAAATCTAATGTTGGCTCTCACTGTTTTTTTCTAAATTACTCGTTTATCCCAATTTCTTAAGTATTATTTTTACCTAAAATCAGTGCGGTGCCGCTTGCGATCTGGCAGCACTGCAATTTGTCAATTTAAACCCGTGCAAAGTGTCGATTCGAGGGAATGCACTGCGCCCCTCCATTAGTTTGACTTTTTTAGGCATTTGAATCCACGAAATGCAGCGTTGCCAGATTACAAGCGACGCCACTTATCATAAATGTTTTTTTTTTTTCCGCGAAAGTATGTTTTTATCACATGGGGCGGGGAGTGGGAAGGGTAAAAAGGGAATGAGGGGGGAAATGAAGGTGGATGGTTGGGGGAAAGCGGAAGGGAGGTGAAAAGGGGTATCTGGAATCATGTACGAAAAGCAAAAAGATCACAGCAAAAAAAAATTCAAGGATCTCCACTTTTCTACCCCCCCCCCCCACAACCCCCTTTTCCCCTACAGCCCTCCCCTGAATTCTCAATTTCGATTCTGTTTTTTGGTTATAGAATCTTGCTTACGTTTTTTCCATCTCATTCGGTAAAAAATAAAGTTTTTCAGATGGTTAGTTGTTTCATCTCCAAAATTTTAGGACTAAATATAGGAGGGGTGTTGAGGGGGGGATATCTCGAAAACTTGCCCCAATAACCCCATACTTTTTTGTCATGAAATTATCTTCTGTAGTGTCTAGAAGTAAAAAAACCTCGGTTTAGGAGTTTCAAAACTAGTTAAAGGCAGCTGACCGATAAAAATCTGGGAAATATCACATTTTTAGTGTTTTTCCGACACAGATTACAATATACCAATTACTGAACGTACTTGAACATAACAAAAATGTTGACCCCCTACGGTTTTTTTAATGAAATTTATTCTTACCGGAACTGCTAAGTTTAAGCTTCGTCTGCACTTCCCTCCGATTCTACTGCCAAATCCTTTTCTTTTTCAAAGTATCGACCATTGAACTGGATACATTTTCGCATTCGTTCCTGCCACTTCACTTTCATGGTTTTTTTTTTAAATTCGTCCGTTGAAATTGTGTTGAAAAATTGTTGAACCTCGGATTGAATCTCAGCTTTCGATTTGAATACGCGACCGCGGAATGCTTTTTTAAGAACCGGAAATAACCAAAAGTCACAGGGCGCAAGATCTGGACTGTAGGGTGGATGACGGATGGTCTCAATTTCATTTCTGTTCATAAAGTTGGTTGTGCAAACTGAAGTGTGTGGTCTGGCATTATCTTGATGCAGCATCCAAGAGTCTTTCAAATTCGGCCGTTTCCGAGAAATGTGCATCCTTAATTCCATTAGAACATCCTGTTGTCGATGCGATCAGTTGATGAGCGTTATCAGTCTGATTGCTATGACAGCATCGTGAATTAGATAAGATGACCATGTAAAGGTGTTGCCATCTCATGTCCTGATAAATAATGCACGAGAAAATTCCATGCTTCACTTTTCGCTACGAAAAAGTATTCGTTTAAAAACCGTAGGGGGTCAACATTTTTGTTATGTTCAAAGTGCCATAACTCGGTCAATTGTTAACCAATTTTGCTCACTTTGGTCTCAATCAAAAGCTAATGAGTTGATCTTTCAAACGAGACCAAGATCAGGTCGATAACTTGTTTTTTTTTTCAAAAGTTACAGCATCAGTCTCAGTACTTTTGGGACACCCCTTGTAACAATGAAGTAGAACCTATTCATAAATATTCTTACGTATTCAATGTTACTTGTAATATTTCATGCCTGAATGCAAAATGCTTTCCGTTCTACATAATTGAATTTTTACATGAAACCATTCAGCACTACAAGGATGGAATCTTTGATCCGGCTAATTGTGACGCAAGTTATGAAAACATGAACCATGCTATGGTGACGATCGGATATGCATCAGGTAACTAAGATGTCTGTCAAAAATCACATGCTGGGGTACCCAAAAGTTCCACACCGGAGCCATAATTTTTGAACGATTTCACCTATAAAAACGGAAGTTTCACGGTCCCCCTAAGTCAATATGATATACTTTTTGGCGTATCAAAAATTTTCAGGGGCGCCCGTAAGGAGGGGGTTTCGCCACAACTCGAATTTTTTAACAGCAACCCCTATGTTGTGAAAAGTCGTTTGAAAGAACGTAATTAGAAAAATTCTAAGACTGTTGGCGCAAACCGGTAGTCGAAATCGTTTTCCGTTATCGATTAATCGAAGGTCAAATTTTGTTTTTGACCCATTTTCAAAAAACCAGAACTTCCTTTTAAAATTCGGTTCTTCTATTCTAAGAGTCAGAAATACTCTAATGAGCAGGTACTTTTCAGAAAAAAAAACAACAAAATTTTAGTAAAAAAAAAAAAAAAAAAAAAAAATTGTCCCTCAGTGGGACTATCTCAAAAACTCCAAGGCACAATTCTGATCGATTGAAACAGCGCTCAAAAAAAAAGCACACAAAACTGAGAATTTTAGCGCAAACCGCAGGTCTATATGGTTTTAAATATTCGATACATCAGACTTTGACAACGAGTGAAAATTCAACTTTGCCATTCAATAAATCGAAAACTAAATACTACTCGACTGCTCGATAGGAGTCGTGTCTCGTAATTTTTGAGATAGCTTCCCTGAGGGGCAACTTTGTAAAAACTGTTGGGGGGGCCTAATAAAACCCTTAATTTACTAAATTTTTGCAATAATCGATCTTTTTTCTGAAGAGTACTTGCTTAGAGTATTTTAGACTCTCCTAGCGTTTTAAAATCCGAATTTTTAAATGGAAGTTGTGGTTTTTTGTGAATGGGTCAAAAACAAACTTTGAATTTCAAGAAATCGAAAACGGAAAACGATATCGACAAACGGTTCGCGCCAAAAGTCTTAGAATGTTATGCCTTTTCGAACGATGCATTACATATCTTGTTATATGTTATATCTTAACATATGTTGTTAAACGTATGAAGAAATAATTCTAACTAGAAAATTCAATACAATCAGTCGCATACCAGGCACCTCATTTGTATGGTATTTAGTGCGTTGCGTATTGCATATCCTGTCTAGGTATCTATGACCTCTCTACGGTAAAAACGTATTCTTTTGCATCTCGCGTAAGTCGATTCAAGTTACCTTGATATTTTTTCTGCTGATCAATAAAACGCTAGTTTTTAGGTGTAATCATGTTAACTGTAGGGAATACCTTACGAACACTTCCTCACATCAAATTTAATCTCAGAGAGACCCCCAAACCCTCCAAAATTTTGAGGGGACCTAGTACCCCCAGACCCTCTTTAACAAATTCGCGGGACACTCACAACACTTTTTAATGTACACGGTACTACAAAACAAGTTGCGTAAATTGATTTCTTCCCGATGTTTTTACGTGTATGCGCAGGGGTCAAAAAATATGAATTCAGTTGCCGCAATTGCATACATTTTTCTATGAGATTCCTCAAGCGATGTCATCCAAATCATAATCTACAGGGTGAACCAGACCACCCGGATCAGGCATTTTTCTCGCTAACGGCTGGTTGAAAAGTTTTGAACTGGAAAAATCACTTTTGGAACCAACCTCAAATTTTTCATTTTTAATATTTTCAAAAGCCCCCGGCAGCCCCTTGAGGCGTATTGGGGTGAAGAAGGGGGAAGGGGGATGTTTTCAAATATATTTTCAAAGTTTTCTCGAAAAAGTCTCCTACAAATATAGAAAAATTAGTTTGTAGAGGCAATTGCCGACATTTTTGGTCCTATAAACTTTTTCAAAAAAACCCAAATTTTAAGTTTGATTTTGGAAATTTTTTGAATCGGCCTTTGTGGCCTCCCTGTCGTAAAATTTTCAAAAATATTGACAGATTCTGAAAGAGCAGACCATGACCTTCCGATTGATTTACCGTATGTTACCTTAAAGTAAAAAAATAAGGTGTTTTTCGACAAATCAAAATTGTGTGGCTTAAAATTGCACAAACCATGAAATCGAGCCAATTCTGCCATTTAAGCCCTACTTTTTGATTTGGCGAGAAACGCCTTATTTTTTTACTTTAAGGTAACATACGGTACATCAATCGAAAGGCCTTGACCTGTTCTTTCAGAATGTGTTAATGATTTTGAAAATTTTACAACAGGGAGGCCACAAAAGCCGATTCAAACAATTTCCCAAAAACCCCATGACTGAAATATTGGGGGTTTTTGGAAAAAGTTTGTGGAGCAAAAAAGTCGGCAATTGCCTCTACTTCAAGAATATAAACCAAGTTTTATATCTTTATTAGATAATTTTTCGAGAAAACTTGAAAACTGTGTCTGAACACCACCCCCCCCCAATAGGCCCTAAGGAGCTGCCGTGGGCTTTTGCAAATATCTAAAACGGTAAATTTTGGGTAAATTTCCTTTGTGACTATTTTGTTTCAAAACTTTTCAACCAGCCGTTCGCGAGAAAAATGTCTTATCCGGACAGTCTGGTACACCCTGTAAAATATTAATATCGGGTCAGTCCGGTCCACGCCATCGCGTGTCTGCGCTTCGTCTCCGTATTACAGTGCAGTGGTCCCCTAGAATTAGTAAGTATGTGTTTGTGTTCCACATAGGACTCTCCCTTTGATCAACATTGAAGGAAGGATTCAATTGACCTGGCTGTCTCTGCCGATGGCCGTTTGCCATCTTGTGCCTAGGTTACGGGTCACCGTGGTAAGCAGGTAAAAATCGCGGCACGCTTTACCAATATAGGAGTTCCCCTGCTTGGTTTTTTTTCTCTTACTGATTTCCTAGCAAGACTTCTCTTTGGATTTGCGACTTATGAATTTCCAAAATGTCAGTGCTTTAGTATTCCTGCATTATGAGATTTTTTGCTGAAACCGTTAGTAAGCTCACAGCAGAAGTGTGAACCCATTTTTCAGACACCCTGTATTTGGTATACATACTTATATTATGGAGGTCATTCACCATCGCATTCCGCACAACAGCAAATAATTCCGTTGCGTGTACAACGAAACCCTGTGAAGCCGAAGTAGGTACCTTTTAAGACAGGGAAATGTCCGAAAAACACCAAAATGTGGAGTTTTGATGAAGTAGAGATGAAACGTTCGAAAGTCAATGTTTTTGGAAAAAGTAAAGCCGTATGTTTACTTTCGATCGTAAACAATGAAAACAAACCACGAGCGAACCAAATTTCGAAGTGGATTTCTAACAGAAATGCCTCGAAAATGAATTTAATCCTAGAATTTAGTCCTTCATAGTTCAGGTGTAGTTATGAACTAATTATAAATGTGAAAGCCTTGACTGATTTAGAGCCATTTAGTTTAGTTTAGTTTATTTATTTTATCGAGAAACAATTTCACAAAAGAGTAGAGCTTACATAAATATTTCATACCTCCCAATAAGCTGGCTTGTGTTGGGAGGTACAGCCAAAATGATTAATACAATACAATTTGTTTACTGCCTTTTCTTTCAAGAGTCTTCTGTAAGTAGGTACTCCTTAGGACTTTTCACCTCCAATCACTGAAGTATTGTCTCTTGAGCTCCCAAACTATGAAGTCTGAAGTTTTATGTTTTTCCACTGTTTATCCATTTAAGAGTTGTTCCAAAATTTAAACTGTCTCAAAAAGTTTGCCTTTATCGGCTTCAGTTTGATTCTAGAAAGCTCTTATGACCATCTGTGATGTCACCGCTCTTCCTAGCTGTCAAAACTAGTGAGTCCTTATTTACCTATTTCTCTGTCTTGGAAGCTGATTACAAACAATCCATTGGACTTGCACGAATTAAATGGACTTCGTCAAATCCAAAGGACTTGGTCGAGTCGAATAGACTTAGCCCCGTTCAATTGATTTCACCTTTTGGGCCAGTCGCCAATTGTTAATTTTCCACTAGTGATGAATAATTCTTACATAAATGCCGAGCAAATCACATTGAACGCTGATGCATCGAGATTTATTCAGTTTTAACCAAAGACATTGTTGAAGAAAACTGGCCCCTGCTATTTCTTTGCACGGAGGAAAAGTGAAGCCTGTCTTGGCACGGGCTGATGGGCAGGGCACTTCCCTGCGAAGGGGTATGAACCAATTTAACATTATGGAGCTTCGCTCTTCAAACCTATTTTCTTCAATCATTTTAGCGAATAATAATGTCGAGTCTCACATATGTTATATAGTGTAGTATCACATACATTTTAATTGAAAATTTGGATCAATTTAAGGCGTTCATACTTTGATAATCAAAGTTAACAATCGGTCGGTCATTGTTTACTTTAGCACCCATAACCTATCTGCCGTACTTTCTATCGTAAATATCTAGCGGATAAATTGACCAAAACTTGCGTTTAAGTTCGTCAATTTCAACTTTGGCATTAGCTGCATATCATATCTGAGTACTCTTGAAAACTAAAAGTCATTAACATTCTTTTGAAACAGTTTTATGTCTCGGCTCCATAAGCCGCAATGTTAATTTGGTTCATACCCCCTAGCGGAGAAGCCCTGGCTATGACAGTAACCGGCTTCAAATCTCGCTGCTAGGGGCCAGTCTTCTTCTATAATATCTTTGGTTTTAACTGAGACAAGGTCATTTGATAAAAGCTGCTTCATGACAAAAATCGTTGCCAAAATTTTGGACCTGCTTGCATGACAAGTCATTTTAATGTTGCCAAGGATTCAAGTATAGACAAGAAGGCTGTAAAACGGTATCGACTGAAATAATCCTTTGAGGTCGATCGGAAAGCATCCATCTCACTCGACTCAACTCTTTCGCCAAAGTTGATTGAGCCACTCAAGAAGTGAATTTTATTACGAGGTTTGGGTGTAGTTTGGTTACAACTTTTTTAAGTATTTATTTGTACCTAAGTACAACTGTCCAACAAGAAAGGAGAGTTACAATCACACTGTTCTGCTGTAGAATCTAAGGGACCAATAAATGTTCAGTACCGACGGCCCTGCACCCAGATGATTGATGAGCATGTATAGCCATTTAAAACCAAACGTAAACGCTCACCATCCAAAGTCTTTCGGGGACCGTCTGTACCAAACATTTGTTTGTCGCCTGGGTGTTCCACAAAAGAAGGCGGCAGCTGTATTATAACTAATTAGACCCTAGGATTCATGATTTACTCATTAACTTTCAGAAACAAAGACCAAATATTTGTTTAGAACTAAAATATTTTGACTATCAGGCTGTGTCAAATTGCGGGGCTTGCTTTTGCATTGCACCGACACACATCAGTGAGCGGTTGTTTTGCAAAGAGTTTTGACTAGGTAATTGAACCTGATCAAGTATGCGCTTCGATGTAGATATTTCAGAAGCAGGTACCGCTATTTGTAAGAGCCCGATACTCGAAATGGTCCCGCTCTAATAGAACGGTTGCAGAGACTCTTCCTTTCATTGAAACTACTTAAGATGATTCGACATGTTTTACTTGCGCAAACAGATAATTTTGCGAGGATGAAAAAATCTTCCTTACGAAGCTATTCAAACTTAAACGCTGAAAATGTGCAAAAAGTGTGTTCGACACAAAACAGCACAGTTTATTATGCCATGTTTTCGTGTTAACTTGGACACTAGATTTTATTGGGGAAAGCCAACTCGATTTGTCTAATTCTACTCGATTTAGGCCCTCAGTCGATAAATCCTGATGTGGACCAATCAAATCGGCTTTTCTAATATGTTGTGAGAAAAACATGAATCCTTGGGTCTAATCGGTTGTGATGAAATTGTTGAATACTATAGCGGAATATCGAGGCTTTACTCACCTGAGATCCTAAAGAAGGAAAATCTGACTGTAATTTTCCCTTCTTGTTCGGAAGTAATCGGTAAATAAGTGGTTACGAAGTTCTGCCTGAACTTCACCCGAACCTCGTGGTATCATTTGCTTAATGAGTGGCTCAATGGACTTGGATGAATCGAATTGACTTATGGGCATAATAGATGAGTGGTGCGAGAAGGATGATTTTTGATCATCTTTAGAGCAAAGTTTTAGTACGACACTGCTTTACAGCCTTCTTGTCCACACCTAAATCTGTGGTACAAGCATATAACAGTTGGTGCCACGTCTTGCGCATCGTACAACTTGGTGTTGGCATTTACTGTAGGTGTAGGCTGTCATGTGAGTAAGCAAGTTGGTCTGAGATTTTGGCTAGGATTCAAAGTCTTTAAACAGCATTTAGGAACGGCTTCATCTTGGTCTATTGTTAAGAAATCATGATGCATCTGCGCTCATTGTGACATTTTCTGCATTTCTTTAAGAATTCATAATCAAAAGTGGAAATTGACAGTGTGCAACTGGCCCAAATAAATCAGTGGCATGTCGTCAACTGTGCGGCTGGAAGCTGTCCTTTGTTTTGGTGGTAAGAGGCCTTTGTTTACCTGCCGCAAAACAAATGGTAGGTTTCAGTCGCACAGTTAATGACACGCCACTGAAATTACTAACAATAAGTCTACACGACTTGACCAAGTCTACTTGAATGGACTTAGTCCATTAGATTAGATTCGTCTGAGTTGACTCAATTGTTCATAATCCACTGCCAAGAAATTACATCATGGAGAGATAGATAAAAAGAACTTACACTGCACTTACACGTTCAGACAGAGGAAGAGTGCTGGCATCAAAGATGGTCATAGAGGGCTTTCTAGAATTAAACTGTAGCCGATAAATGCTAATTGTTGGAAACAGTTAAAATTTTAGAAATGCTCATTAATTTAGATAAACAGTGGGAAAACATACTTCACAGGAAAGGGGGCTCAATGAGAGCGGCAACACTCCAGTATGGATCACAAAGGCTTCTCCATGAGAAGAGTCAGTGCACTGCACTCTAATAAACAGGACCAGAAATGAAGACTTGAGAGAAACTGGCAAGTTAAATCTTGAATAAAAACAAAAAGCTTAGTATCACCTCACATATTAGACATCAATTCAGGATAAATTCAGTAATTTTAGAATTGCTTGGAAAGTAAAATGAGCTCTACTAGATAAGTAAGTGCTCTCCATCTTTCGACGAAAGAAAGATATGCATTGGCCACGCTCTGACGTTTTCTGAACGGCGAATAATATGGTCTCTGATGAGTTCCGAAAAAAACCGAACACCCTTGGTGAACGGTGATGTTCGGACATTTCTTTGTCTTAAAAGCGTAAAAATCGTGAAGCCGCGGCTTACTACCACAACGGTGCGGTTGTGAGATGACTGGTGTGGTAGTGAGATGACCAAAACTTGGGAACGAACGCTCGAAACGGAGCGCGTTCACTCCACCTACTCGTAACAGTACTGACCCGGTATTAATTTATACTGATTTAATCAATCAGTCCTTTTTCCCCAGGAAAAAAGGATGGTAAACCAATGGATCTCTGGATGTTGCGCAATAGCTGGGGCGAGGATTTTGGGACAAAGGTAAGTAATCATTTACAAAATAGTCATTCGACTAATTTTCCGAAGTTGTAAATATCTATACAGGGTGTTTTCAGGCCACCCGTCGATTATCTTTTTAGCGCGAACTGTGTAAGGTACGGAAATTCTGACAAAACTTTTCTTAAGAAAAAAAAAATTGATTTGCACTGCACATCTATTTGGTGAGAGATTTACATCTAGCAGAAACCAACCACGATGGTCGAAATCCTATTTTATCCTAAAAAATTATCTAAAAAACTGTTTGGTACTGAAAGGGATATAACCGTACGCCTAGAATATTATTTTCTACCTGGTAGAAAGTTTGGTAAATTTCATCCTAGGCAGCCGCTACGTAAGCGATAAAATTGGGTAGCTGATTTTTTTTCTAACGAATATCTATCGTGTTTTGCTAGTAATTGTTTGCCATCTATTTTAGCTAGCGCCAAAATGTCTCATGAGTAAGCGGTCACTTGTACTCTAGTTTTCTTTTCGTGTATTATTCGAAAATAAGCTATACAAATGAATGTGCGATGACTTTTATTACATTTTCATTTGATACACGAATAAGCCAATTAACTTATTCATTAGGAAGGACTAAAATTTGTCAAGGAAGTAAAATATAAAACGGATTGTAAGACGGATTAAAACTACTTGTTGATGGTTAAAAGACGAGACTCAGAGAATGAGGTTTATTCAGAGAAAGTTACACAAGTCAAGTTCTTTACCCTGGGAGGGCGAATCTCCCTGTCCTTATAACTACGGTAGTGCCAACATAATTATTGATACAACAACTTTTTTCGACATCTCTTGTTTACTTACTCACTTACACCATGATTATATCGAGTATTCTTAATTCGCATTACTGCTTAACACTCGATCCTACTATAACACCATGAACTGAATTGGATCCATATCAGTATTACCCAGCATCGGTTACCCAATGTCGAGGCATTAAATTGAAGATTAAAACAGGTAGACGCATACATAAATGGTGGATAAATACAGGGATATTGTGAACCGACTTTTTAGGCCTTTGTTAGTACGCACTGTTATAAATTATTTAAACTGTAAGAGAAGAGCCCCCGCGTAATCCATCTGTCCCTTGTTAAGAGGGAGTTTGATAAAATTTCAACTGAAACATCAATGTATTAAATCTGTCGTAACATAATCATTAGCCAATCATTCTAATTTTGAAAATGATTACCTCAATTTTTCTTCCAGGGTCACCTTCCTGTCAAAAAGGGTACTGGTGTTTGCGGCTTAGGGCAGTATGGTATACTCATAACCGGTGAACAAGGCTCATTTGGACCAATAGGCCCAATACCAGGTTCCTAGGGACAAAATTGCAGTCCACGTCTTGATGAGAATCGCTACTTCTATCGCCACTCTCAAACAATATGGGAAAGTTGCTTTGAAATGGCATGGCTCGCGCCTACCACATCAGTCAGTAACCCTTTCAATCCTGGGGAATAGTCCATTTCCTATTGATGCTGAGGGTTTCGCTCAATTTTTACTTTCTCACTCTCCATAGGGTAGAGAAAGTATTGTTTAAGATTGTTTAGAATAGAAGACCTAAATAAAATACAGTTCACCTCGGACCTCGGTGCGCAATGAAAAATGTTGATTTTTCAAGTGTTTAACTTATGTTGTACTGTACTTTTACAATTCAGAACAATGCTATTGAATTCCTACTTGCAAAATTCCTGGCGCAGCTCTAATATCTGCTACATTATAAATTAAATTAATTAGAAGACGTAATCAGGTGTGAGAAAGCTGTACCATTCACTAAAGCACAGTAGTTTACGCACAGTAGTAGTTTACGTTCAATATACAGGGTGTAACAAAACTATATACATTAATTTTCAGGGCGTGTTTTTGAAGTGAAAATAATGCTTTTTTTTCCTACAAGCATGAGTCCGAAATTGTAGTCTTTTCGAGTTACAGTGTTGCAAAGTTTCCGAAAAACAAATTGAAAAATTGTCGTAACAACCTCGTGAATTTTTCTTAATACTCGTAAATCGGTACTCTGATGTAATTGTAGGCGTTCTTGCCGATTTTGGTCGTGAAAATGCTTCATGCCGAAATTTGAGGGGGGTTTTGGTGGTTTTTTCTCACTTTTTTTGGTCAAATTATGTGAAAACATGCTTTTGGATTCATTGAACACAAAAACGATTAGCATTACTCACAATTTCGTAAAGAAATGTGCATTTTTGCTCCTCACAAGTGTTTCCAACTCGCAAACCATTTCCGCGAAAATCGTTCCTGCAGTTGGAGAAGTTGGCCAAGAATTGACAAAATCAAAGAAAAGACGCTTACTGGCCGACCTCTGCAACTTCAGGGACGACTTTCTCGGAAATGGTTTGTGGATTGGAAAAACTTGGAAGGAGCAAAAATGCATATTTCTTTACGAACTTTTGAGTAATGCTAATCGTTTTTGGATTTAATGAATCCAAAAGCATGTTTTCACATAATTTGGTCAAAAAAAGTGAGAAAAATCAAGGAAAACCCCCAAAACCCCCCTTAAATGTTTGCATACAGCATTTTCACGGCCAAAATTGGCAAGAACGCCTAAAATTACATTACAGCACCCATTTACGAGCATTAAGAAAAATTCACGAGGGAGTTATGACAATTTTTCACTTCGTTTTTCGGAAAATTTGCAACACTGTAACTCGAAAAGACTACAGTTTTGGACCCATGTTTATAGGAAAAACAAAAGTATTATTTTTTCCTCTAAAACACGCCCAGGAAATTAATGTATATAGTTTTGTTACACCTTGTATATTAGGTGCCATAAGTTCTAACATTAATTAGACCCGGTATTACAAACCTTGGTTTGAACAAACCTCTATACAGGGTGTCCCAGGCTACCCATGTAGGTACTTTTTCTCTAAAACGGCTGGGAGTAGAGAGCTGTAACAAGAAAGTCACATAGGGAATTGACCCCAAAGAATTCAATGAAAATATTTTCAAAGCCTCCCGAGGCCCCCGGGGGGGGGGGGGGGGGGGGGGGGGGGGGGGGGTTTGGGGGGGGGGGGGGTTCAAAACACGTTTTTCCATTTTTGTCGGGAAAAAGCCTATAAAACGTACTAAAATAAGTTCAGATCCCGAAAAAGCAAGTCATTGCCGACGTTTTTGGTCCAGTCAATTTTTCCAGAAAACCCCAACTTTTGGGGTTATGGGCCCTTTTGGGGGAAATTTTCATTCGACCACTGTGACCACACTATTCAATATTTTTCAAAAACCTAAAAATCATCTGAAAGAAGAGATCAAGACCTTTTGATTGATGTGCCACATAATACCCAAAAATGAAAAATTAAGGCCCCCACTTAGATTCCAAACTTTGGGGGTCTTTGGGCCCCCCCACGTAAAAAAAAAAAAAATGGCAAGCTATGGCTTGTGATACATCGATCGAAAGCCCTCAAAAAGTAGAATAAGATGACGCAATCCAAAATCGTCTACAATCATTACTTTAAAAATGGCGGCCATTTGAACATTATGGGTGTTTAAAGGTAAGTCCTGGGAAAAGAGCCCAAGCTTCAACGATACATGGATTGAAAGGCCTTAAAATAAGCAAACGAATAGCGCAAACCGCAAATCAATCCGCGTCTTCAATCAAAAGTTATGACCGATCGAAGTTTAAGCAGCCTTAAATAGGCCTCATTGAGCCATTTAAGTTTCAATCGGTCATAACTTTTGATTGAAGAGGCGGATTGATTTGCGGTTTGCGCTATTCGTTTGCTTATTTTAAGGCCTTTCAATCCATGTATCGTTGAAGCTTGGGCTCTTTTCCCAGGACTTACCTTTAAACACCCATAATGTTCAAATGGCCGCCATTTTTAAAGTAATGATTGTAGACGATTTTGGATTGCGTCATCTTATTCTACTTTTTGAGGGCTTTCGATCGATGTATCACAAGCCATAGCTTGCCATTTTTTTTTTTTACGTGGGGGGGCCCAAAGACCCCCAAAAATTGGAATCTAAGTGGGGGCCTTAATTTTTCATTTTTGGGTATTATATGGCACATCAATCGAAAGGTCTTGATCTCTTCTTTCAGACGGTTTTTAGGTTTTTGAAAAATATTGAATAGTGCGGTCACAGTGGTCGAATGAAAATTTCCCCCCAAAAGGGCCCATAACCCCAAAAGTTGGGGTTTTCTGGAAAAATTGACTGGACCAAAAACGTCGGCAATGACTTGCTTTTTCGGGATCTGAACTTATTTTAGTTTATTTTATAGGCTTTTTCCCGACAAAAATGGAAAAACCTGTTTTGAACCCCCCCCAAACCCCCCCCCCCGGGGGCCTCGGGGGGCTTTGAAAAAATTTTCATTGAATTCTTTGGGGTCAATTCCCTATGTGACTTTCTTGTTTCAGCTCTCTACTCCCAGCCGTTTTCGAGAAAAAGTACCTACACGGGTGGTCTGGGACACCCTGTATAGTATGACTCTATCAGTGGCAGTACGTGGGTTCAAAAGGAGGGGGGGCGGGTGGGGTTCAGGTGTTGATACGTGTGTTTTTACCCTTTTGAAGCCCTTTTTCAAAAAAGTGGGGGGGCTTGAGCCTCCCAAGCCCCCCCTCCAAAAACTCCACGGACCACCACTTTACTCTATCTCAGGGCAAACCAATGGGCAGCTAGCAGCTACTAGCTTGAGGGTGAGAACAATAGAGTCTCGGTCCCTGACCAGAACAAAACAATGGGTCGTAAAACGCCACTCCTCGTATAATCACAGAATAATACAATCAGAACGGAAACTCTGTCGGATTTTGAAGCAAATTATTTTCGCGTCCGTCATGTTGGGATTTGGGATGTTTACATCTGGATTCGCGCGCGCGCCTGCTATCACTTCTTGATGTGTATCTTCTTTTCTAGTCGTGTTTCTACCGTCATTACCGTCCTTTTTTAAGTAATGTGCTTCTAGTCCCCGTCTTTTTTTCTTATAATTATATAATTAGAATCTAAATGTAGTCCTCAATAGTCCTTATATAATTAAGTATGCCTGAAAGAAAACAACACGGCAGTTGGTGCTCAGTTGGTAATTGCACCAACTCCAAACTGAAAAATCCATCTCGCTCCTTCTTTAGGTTTCCTATAAAGATCAAGAAAGGTAGATATTTTGGCATTAGATCTATCTCATATCGACCCCAGTTTTACTGATCAATTGTTGAATAGTCTTCCGGTCACAATAATTGCCAGTCTATTCTAAATCCCGTCATTTACATTTATGTGTTCATCTTCTGTGATAGCAGGTCATTCGAATCGTGGTTTTATGAAACCATTTGTGCGTTTAACTACACATGTATTTCAACCAACTCCAGTGTAACTTACAGACTTCTTCGCGAACAGTCCATGTACCATAAGAACGGTTTTTCTCATGGTCTGTTGTCCTTCTGTGGGCCGCAGACTAGAGAATTGTTCGATATAAGAGTGCAGTTTTACTACCGAAATAAGTGCGCAGTGTGTTTCAAGTGATCGAATCGTGATCTTTGAATACTGGAAAGTGCCTCTCGATTTCATTTAAAATTTGCCCGTTGTTTAGAAAGATGCTCATAATGAACGGTAATCACCTACCTACTCGATAGACTGTTGACGAGTTTTCCTAGTGATCAAATTGTTATTCATTTGGTGAAGATTTATTTGTTGCCATCGTCTGTTTGATACACTGAAGAAGTCTTGTTATTTAGTCTTAATTCTCACCATTTTAAACTGCTGAACCCAAGCTCTAACAACCTCATGAAGGTAAGCGCAATTCATGAATCATTCGCTCAGTTTGATTTTTTAAGTGTTTTCATTAATGAATGACTGAAATAAATATTTTGAATTGCTTTTTTATATTATAACCGAGTCTGAAGTGATTAATCGGAAAGGGGAAATATCATAGGTGGCATTATTCACTCAGGCCAAGTCCTCATAAAATTCAAGTCACTGTAGCTAATGCTTTTCGCCTAGAGAATTAACTCAATAAGGGTCTGTAACTTAATAAGTGCAGTAAAAAATTAAGGCTTTGTACGTTTGATTACTAACGGTGATGGATCTACTTGGGTGTGGTCCTTGCTTTCCATTTCAAACATTGTATCATCTTTTTCTTTTGTGGGTTATCAGTTTCGCCTTTTCATCATCAATCACTAATTATGAAGTCCAAACTCCAAAGCATCGGTCAAATGAAGCCGCAATGTCTCATGAAAATTGCTGCGTCCATTTCTCTGGTTATTCCCAGGCAAATCCATAAGAAATGGACAGTGGCGTAGGTAAATGGGGGGGGGGGCATTGGCGGATACAGGGGGGGGGCCAAAGGGGCGATCGCCCCCCCCCCCGTTCGTCCCAAAAAGTGGGAAAAGAGGGGAGACGAAGGGGGAAAAGCAAGAGCAGAAACAAGAAAAGGGGGTCATTTAGGGGCGAAAATCCAAAATTCGCCCCCCCCGTTCGTGAGAGCTGGCTCCGCCACTGGGGGGGGGGGGGGGGGGGCAGGGGTCTAGACCTCCCCCTCGACACTGAAATTTGCCCTAGAAAAGGGTAATTTTTTGCGTTTTCAGAAAAAATCGACCAAATTAGCACCTTTGGACCCCCCCCCCCTCCAGAAAAATTCCTGTCTACGCCACTGGAAATGGGAGAGTTACATTTTTGTAACAATATGCATGTTCAGGCTATAACGAGTGACGGAAGCAATGCTTTCTCCTCTCCTCTCAGACCCATCATCTTACTGACATTATCATTATACTAGCCGTTCCAAGCACCCTACGGGCGCCCTCCACGGCCAGCATTCTGGGGTTACGGGCTAGTTGGTAGTTGGTAAAAAATGATAAAATGAAACGGAGTATTGGTGCTGAGAATTAAAGAGATGAAAATGTAAGAATGTGAGCGCAAAGCGCTTGCACTTTCCTGTATTAAATAGATAAAAATATATCGTCGTTCAGTGCGTAGAAAGAACCAATAAGACGCTCAGGATACAAAAAAAAGCGTTGAAAATCGCAGAGGAAATAAAAGATAAGCGAGTGCTTAAAGGTTAAATATATATGCGCGGGGCGCAAAGAATGGTTCTTTACTGTGAAATTATAATAAAAGCAGACTGCAAAGTATTACACCTGTTAAAATATACGAAAAATTAAAACGGAGAATTGATTCTGAGAAAGAGACGAAAGTGTAAGAATGTGAGCGCAAAGCGCTTTCACTTTCCTGTATTAAATAAATAAAAATATATCGTCGCGCAATGCGTAGAAAGAACCAATAAGACGTTCAGGATACAAAAAAAAGCGTTGAAAATCGCAGAGGAAATAAAAGATAAGCAAGTGCTTAAAGGTTAAATTTATATGCGCTGGGCGCGAAGAATGGTTTACTTTAAAGTGAAATTATAAATGAAGCAGACTGCAAAGTATTGAACCTGTTAAAATATACGAAAAAAATAAAACAGAGAATTGATGCTGAGAAAGAGATGAAAGTGTAAGAAATGTGAGCTCAAAGCGCTTGCACTTTCCTGTATTAAATAAATAAAAATATATATCGTCGCGCAGTGCGGAGAAAGAACCAATAAGACGCTCAGGATTAAAAAAAAAAACGTTGAAGATCGAAGAGGAAAATAAAAGATAGGCGAGTGCTTAAAGGTTAAATATATATGCGCGGGGCGCAAAGAATAGTTCTTTACTGTGAAATTATAATAAAAGCAGACTGCAAAGTATTACACCTGTTAAAATATACGAAAAATTAAAACGGAGAATTGATTCTGAGAAAGAGACGAAAGTGTAAGAATGTGAGCGCAAAGCGCTTTCACTTTCCTGTATTAAATAAATAAAAATATGTCGTCGCGCAATGCGTAGAAAGAACCAATAAGACGCTCAGGATACCAAAAAAAAGGCGTTGAAAATCGAAGAGGAATTAAAAGATCGAGTGCTTAAAGGGTAAATTTATATGCGCTGGGCGCGAAGAATGGTTTACTTTAAAGTGAAATTATAAAAGAAGCAGACTGCAAAGTTTTAAACCTGTTAAAATATACGAAAAAAAAAATAAAACGGAAAATTAATGCTGAGAAAGAGATGAAAGTTTAAGAATATGAGCGCAAAGCGCTTGCACTTTCCTGTATTAAATTAATAAAAATATATCGCCGCGAAATATGTAAAAAGAGCCAATAAGACGCTCAGGATACCAAAAAAAAAAAGCGTTGAAAATCGAAGAAGAATTAAAAGAAAAGCAAGTGCAAAGGCGACAATCCACGGTAAAAATAAATGCTCAATGCGCTAAGAACGTTTTCCCAACAAAAAATAAAAAACAAAAAAAAAAAATTAAATCAAGGGCATACTGCAAAATATAAGGAACTTTATTCAACGATCCCGAGTAATGTAAGTAGAAATGAGAACAGTTTAAAGAAAATGAAAAGAGAAAAGAAGAAGAAAAGCAAACGAATGGTCAATGCGAAGAATGGGAGTGCGTCAGTTGAGAGATGAGCGGCCGTAAGGAGTGAGAGAGAAGGTGCGGTTGAGACGGGCGACCGACAAAGGTGAAGAAATGAAATTTTCGGAGGAAGAACGAAGTAATCAGTGCGCAAGATAAGAGATTGGCGAAACGACCCTCCCCGCTTCACTTCTTTCGTTGCACTGACTGACGGGGAGGAGGTGAGGTGCGACGTGAGACTCGGCCGAGCGTAGCGGTGGAGGGGTGGGGGAAGAGCAGAGAATTCAGCTCAGGCGGTGGCGCGTTGCATCTCGTCACCTCGCTGTCCGTGCGTCGTGCGAAAATGAGTTTTCACTCTTATTTTAAAATTCATTTTGCGGCGCTCACAGACGACTTTTTCAAAAACTGTTCGGACAGATTTTTTCTAAATACCCTAAGGAATCATCGTGTCAAATTTGAGGGAAATCGCTTCGGCCAATTTTCGGGAAATAGAAAAAACATTTAGGAGGGACGACAGCTTTATATATATAATATAAATCTCAGTTAAACTAACTGACTGACTCACCCATGATCAACGTACCTCGTTAACGGTGGGGGTTACGGGTCTGATACTTCCCATATCGAAGGATGTTTATATGAATAGGTGCAATAAAAAGGTTTTTTTTTTCTGCGCGCCATTTCCGCGGAGATATCGCGGTGTAAAGGGGTCGTTTTTCCCATGAGGACAATGGGTGCGAGAGAGAGTGCGAGTACGACAGACGATCTCCGTTGCCGGAGCTGCAAGTGACGATAGGATTCGTCCGTATGCGGTTTCTGTGTTTGAATTTAAATTAACAGCGCCGCAATGGTGCAACGCGTATAGCAACCATTGGGTTGCTAAGGCCATGGTTCGTTTTGAATTGTCAGCTGTTGAAGGGTTACGTAGTTTTTAATATAGCGATATTTGCGTGGAGAGCTGGAATTATTAATATACAAAAGCCCGCAAGAAGAGAAAGAATTTTTTTTTTAAAAAAATGGTGGACAAAAAAATAAAAGAAAACAAGCGGTTATTTCAAACCCATTCGTGTTAGAATACATTGTTAAATCCCCCCGTCTACCTTGAAGAGCAATGTCTTTGATAGACGTGCCCATACAAATTCTATGATATGGAGGGGGCACCACGATTTCTGGGTAGGGGGGAAGGGGGTCTCATCCAAAGTAATGAAGATTAATTCAAACAGCACAGCAGCTTCTTATCTAAACTCGTTCAATAGTTAGCCGAGGGGGGGCCCCGATTTTTGGGTAGGGGGAAGGGGACTACAAACAAACGAAAAATAATTCGAAATAACGAATATTGGCCAAAACTGCAACTTTTATCTCAACTCGTTCAAAAGTTAGACGAATATGAGGCACGAAGGTGGGGGGTGGGGGTTGAACTCCCCCAAAAAGTTGTCATCCAAAAAATGAAGATTATTAATCCGAACAGCAGCTTGTTATCTCAACTAGGTCAAAAGTTAGACGGGGTGGGGCACGATGGCGGGGGGGGGGGGATAGAAATATAAAATAAAACCTCCGGAATAATGAATATTGGTCAAAACTGCAACTTTTTTATCTCAAATCGTTCAAAAGTAAGACGGTGGTAGGGCACGGGGGAATGGGGGGAGGGTGTTGGACTCCCCCAAAATAATTGTCATCGAAAATTGTGAAGATTAATCTAAACAGCAACTTTACATCTCAACTCGTTCAAAAGTTAGGCGCGGGGGGGGGTGGCACGCCCGTTTTTGGGTGGGGGGATGGGAATTAAAAAAAACCCCTCCGGAATAATTAATATTGGTCAAAACTGCAACATTTTATCTCAACTAGTTTAAAAGTTAGACGGGGCTGGGGCAGGTGCAAATGGGGGATGGGGGTGGTTAGACCCCCGAAAATAATTATCATCCGAAGTTATACAGATTAATCCATACAGCAACTCGACATCTCAACTCATTCAAAATTTCGGCGCGGGGGGGGGAGTGGCACGTTCGGTTTTGGGAGGGGGAGTGGGGATAGGACTATAAAATAAAACCTTCAGTATAATGAATATTAGTCAAAACTGCAACATTTTATCTCAACTCGTTCAAAAGTTAGACGGTGGTAGGGCACGGGCGAATGAGGGGGGGGGGGGGGGGGGGGGTTGGACAAATAATTATCATCCTAAGTTATGCAGATTAATCCAAACAGCAACTTTACATCTCAACTCGTTCAAAAGTTAGGCGGGGGGGGAGGGGCTTTCAATCCTTGGTTGACACACGCGTTTCAATGGTAGAGACAGACGTAAGAGAATTTCTCTGGGTTGCGTGTCGTGTCAGCGCTCCGGCTAGAAAGCGCACACGCAGAATTAAAGTTTTGGTTCGACGTTACTCCTAAGGTTAATCTAGCGAGAACTAACTAGCGTTCGCGCGTCGCGTCACGTCAGCGCGCAGCGACAATCCTTCAATAAGCTTTACTTCAACCATCAAGCGTCCGCGCGTCGCGCTCAAAGCAGCAACCGCGACAAATGGGTCACACTGTTCACTCGCACGCTGCGATCTGTCTGCAAGCGCGACGTTATTTCAGCGACGCGACAAAGTCAACGTCAACACGAAATTAGTCAGCACAGCGACAAATCAGCAGGCAGCTAATGATCAGAGAAAGTTGAGAAAGTTATCTAAAATTGTCAGCAACAGCGACGGTCAGCGGCGGTAAAACAATTGTCAGCATCAGCGATCAATGTGTAATAAAGTCCAACACGTCGCGACAATCAGTCAGCTCAGCGACGAAAAGTCAGCAGGAGCGACATCACGTCAGCAACAGTGCATTACATACACAAAGTTCAGCACGACGCGACACTAGTAAGTAGACGCGTTAAAGAAAATAAAAATAAATAAAAGATTGAAAAAACTAAGTATTTGGATGTCAAATAGGCAAATATATCGAAATATATCGAATGATTAAAACGACGAAAGTACAACTGTACAAATATATATTCAACAAAAACCAAACTTATGCAAAGGTATCACAGACTCAGGTTAATTAAATACTTACAATTAAGAAGCATCAATTATAAATTTAAGAAAATAATCATCAAAAGAATCGATCATTAATCAATAGCTCAAACGCTCTCGAGCCGGGGCTAGTAGAAGACTGAACCCCCGAACTCTGGGCAGACGAGTTTAAATAACAAAATAGAAGCAACGAGAGCGAGAAAGAAAGAGAAACAAAGAGTGAGAGAGAGATCATTACATAACTGAAAATAAAACGGAACCAGACAAACAAACGAAAAGGGAGAAAATCAGATGATCGCGGAAAGTAACAAACTAAAATGATAACAAATGAAATTAAAATGACTGCGTAAGTTGTAGTGCAGCGTTGCCAAGGCTACCTACTAAATTATACATACAGATACAGGTGGCGGCACGACAGGTGCCTCCCCCAAAAAAAAGATTTCGTCCTCGAAATTGCGAATGAGGAAAAAAAACAAACTGGCACAAACATTACAGACATCAGCAAAAAAAATGACGATTTTTTTTTTTTTTTTTTTTTTTTTTTTTTTCAACAGATTATGTATACAAAAGCGATTATCGATTGCAAGCAATATTCATTGCAAATATCAAAAGATATTAAAATCGAAAAATGCAACTATCAAAAATATCAATTTTTTTTTTTTTTCTTCAAACAAATGAAATTTGAATTAACAGAAATTATTACACAACATATTACACAAATTATTACAAATAAATGAAAACAACAGAACGAAACTGCATATCCTGCACTGGTGTGACAAAACAAAATGGAACGGACTCGAGAGCGTCTGAATGTGACTTGTGAGCCACCAAAAATATCTGACAACCAAAATACTAAATATCAAAGGAGTGAGTGATTACAAAAAATTGGGACAAACAAAATTCTACAAGTAATTCGAAAGGTTTCAAAAGGTTTCAAAATGGTTTATGTTATATATCAAAGTAAAACTTATACATATAGTCACTGAATTGATTTAATTAATTATCAGGTGCGTAATTCAGACGTGAATGAGATGATGATATGTGGTGATCTTGAAGGTTCTGATAAATCTGCTGGTGCATTGGAGACGAAGTTTGAGGCTGTAAATTAATTGACGAAGTTGCAATTTGATTCTTTGAATACAGATCAATCAAAATATCCAACTTTTTTGAGAGTTCATCAAATTTTTGATCTGTTGTTTCCTCAGATTTCAGCTTTGGCTGCGTAGACGTGACTGCGCATACATTCTTCAAAATCTCGTTTCGAGCCTGTGAGTTTCGTCGGATACTTAAGTTATAGGCCATTTGATCGTATTTTTTCAGATTATTTTTCAAGTTAGACAATGTTGAGTTATATGATATAGAAATTGCCTTTACGGTATCTGGAAGGAGACCTTTCAAGACATAATTACAGATTTCATCTTCTGTCATTTTTGAATTCACCTGATGACATAAAGTGAGAACGTCTGTCAAATACGAAATAGTTGTCTCGCCGATTCCTTGAGTTCTATTTTCCAAGCGTGTCCTCAAGATGTGCTTTTGAGTCGATGGTTGGAAAGCTTCAAGAAATTGCGTTTTCAAAGATTTCCAATCATAAGCCTCTATTTTCAAAGTATAATAAAACGCATTTGCAGTTTTTTGGAGATAGACTGGCAAATACTTTTTCTTTAAATCATCAGACCAGCCATTTATTTCACTCGCAAGTTCAAAATTAAGAAAAGCAAGTGCAAAGGCGACAATCCACGGTAAAAATAAATGCTCAATGCGCTAAGAACGTTTTCCCAACAAAAAATAAAAAACAAAAAAAAAAAATTAAATCAAGGGCATACTGCAAAATATAAGGAACTTTATTCAACGATCCCGAGTAATGTAAGTAGAAATGAGAACAGTTTAAAGAAAATGAAAAGAGAAAAGAAGAAGAAAAGCAAACGAATGGTCAATGCGAAGAATGGGAGTGCGTCAGTTGAGAGATGAGCGGCCGTAAGGAGTGAGAGAGAAGGTGCGGTTGAGACGGGCGACCGACAAAGGTGAAGAAATGAAATTTTCGGAGGAAGAACGAAGTAATCAGTGCGCAAGATAAGAGATTGGCGAAACGACCCTCCCCGCTTCACTTCTTTCGTTGCACTGACTGACGGGGAGGAGGTGAGGTGCGACGTGAGACTCGGCCGAGCGTAGCGGTGGAGGGGTGGGGGAAGAGCAGAGAATTCAGCTCAGGCGGTGGCGCGTTGCATCTCGTCACCTCGCTGTCCGTGCGTCGTGCGAAAATGAGTTTTCACTCTTATTTTAAAATTCATTTTGCGGCGCTCACAGACGACTTTTTCAAAAACTGTTCGGACAGATTTTTTCTAAATACCCTAAGGAATCATCGTGTCAAATTTGAGGGAAATCGCTTCGGCCAATTTTCGGGAAATAGAAAAAACATTTAGGAGGGACGACAGCTTTATATATATAATATAAATCTCAGTTAAACTAACTGACTGACTCACCCATGATCAACGTACCTCGTTAACGGTGGGGGTTACGGGTCTGATACTTCCCATATCGAAGGATGTTTATATGAATAGGTGCAATAAAAAGGTTTTTTTTTTCTGCGCGCCATTTCCGCGGAGATATCGCGGTGTAAAGGGGTCGTTTTTCCCATGAGGACAATGGGTGCGAGAGAGAGTGCGAGTACGACAGACGATCTCCGTTGCCGGAGCTGCAAGTGACGATAGGATTCGTCCGTATGCGGTTTCTGTGTTTGAATTTAAATTAACAGCGCCGCAATGGTGCAACGCGTATAGCAACCATTGGGTTGCTAAGGCCATGGTTCGTTTTGAATTGTCAGCTGTTGAAGGGTTACGTAGTTTTTAATATAGCGATATTTGCGTGGAGAGCTGGAATTATTAATATACAAAAGCCCGCAAGAAGAGAAAGAATTTTTTTTTTAAAAAAATGGTGGACAAAAAAATAAAAGAAAACAAGCGGTTATTTCAAACCCATTCGTGTTAGAATACATTGTTAAATCCCCCCGTCTACCTTGAAGAGCAATGTCTTTGATAGACGTGCCCATACAAATTCTATGATATGGAGGGGGCACCACGATTTCTGGGTAGGGGGGAAGGGGGTCTCATCCAAAGTAATGAAGATTAATTCAAACAGCACAGCAGCTTCTTATCTAAACTCGTTCAATAGTTAGCCGAGGGGGGGCCCCGATTTTTGGGTAGGGGGGAAGGGGACTACAAACAAACGAAAAATAATTCGAAATAACGAATATTGGCCAAAACTGCAACTTTTATCTCAACTCGTTCAAAAGTTAGACGAATATGAGGCACGAAGGTGGGGGGTGGGGGTTGAACTCCCCCAAAAAGTTGTCATCCAAAAAATGAAGATTATTAATCCGAACAGCAGCTTGTTATCTCAACTAGGTCAAAAGTTAGACGGGGTGGGGCACGATGGGGGGGGGGGGGGGGATAGAAATATAAAATAAAACCTCCGGAATAATGAATATTGGTCAAAACTGCAACTTTTTTATCTCAAATCGTTCAAAAGTAAGACGGTGGTAGGGCACGGGGGAATGGGGGGAGGGTGTTGGACTCCCCCAAAATAATTGTCATCGAAAATTGTGAAGATTAATCTAAACAGCAACTTTACATCTCAACTCGTTCAAAAGTTAGGCGCGGGGGGGGGGTGGCACGCCCGTTTTTGGGTGGGGGGATGGGAATTAAAAAAAAACCCCTCCGGAATAATTAATATTGGTCAAAACTGCAACATTTTATCTCAACTAGTTTAAAAGTTAGACGGGGCTGGGGCAGGTGCAAATGGGGGATGGGGGTGGTTAGACCCCCCGAAAATAATTATCATCCGAAGTTATACAGATTAATCCATACAGCAACTCGACATCTCAACTCATTCAAAATTTCGGCGCGGGGGGGGGAGTGGCACGTTCGGTTTTGGGAGGGGGAGTGGGGATAGGACTATAAAATAAAACCTTCAGTATAATGAATATTAGTCAAAACTGCAACATTTTATCTCAACTCGTTCAAAAGTTAGACGGTGGTAGGGCACGGGCGAATGAGGGGGGGGGGGGGGGGGGGGTTGGACAAATAATTATCATCCTAAGTTATGCAGATTAATCCAAACAGCAACTTTACATCTCAACTCGTTCAAAAGTTAGGCGGGGGGGGAGGGGCTTTCAATCCTTGGTTGACACACGCGTTTCAATGGTAGAGACAGACGTAAGAGAATTTCTCTGGGTTGCGTGTCGTGTCAGCGCTCCGGCTAGAAAGCGCACACGCAGAATTAAAGTTTTGGTTCGACGTTACTCCTAAGGTTAATCTAGCGAGAACTAACTAGCGTTCGCGCGTCGCGTCACGTCAGCGCGCAGCGACAATCCTTCAATAAGCTTTACTTCAACCATCAAGCGTCCGCGCGTCGCGCTCAAAGCAGCAACCGCGACAAATGGGTCACACTGTTCACTCGCACGCTGCGATCTGTCTGCAAGCGCGACGTTATTTCAGCGACGCGACAAAGTCAACGTCAACACGAAATTAGTCAGCACAGCGACAAATCAGCAGGCAGCTAATGATCAGAGAAAGTTGAGAAAGTTATCTAAAATTGTCAGCAACAGCGACGGTCAGCGGCGGTAAAACAATTGTCAGCATCAGCGATCAATGTGTAATAAAGTCCAACACGTCGCGACAATCAGTCAGCTCAGCGACGAAAAGTCAGCAGGAGCGACATCACGTCAGCAACAGTGCATTACATACACAAAGTTCAGCACGACGCGACACTAGTAAGTAGACGCGTTAAAGAAAATAAAAATAAATAAAAGATTGAAAAAACTAAGTATTTGGATGTCAAATAGGCAAATATATCGAAATATATCGAATGATTAAAACGACGAAAGTACAACTGTACAAATATATATTCAACAAAAACCAAACTTATGCAAAGGTATCACAGACTCAGGTTAATTAAATACTTACAATTAAGAAGCATCAATTATAAATTTAAGAAAATAATCATCAAAAGAATCGATCATTAATCAATAGCTCAAACGCTCTCGAGCCGGGGCTAGTAGAAGACTGAACCCCCGAACTCTGGGCAGACGAGTTTAAATAACAAAATAGAAGCAACGAGAGCGAGAAAGAAAGAGAAACAAAGAGTGAGAGAGAGATCATTACATAACTGAAAATAAAACGGAACCAGACAAACAAACGAAAAGGGAGAAAATCAGATGATCGCGGAAAGTAACAAACTAAAATGATAACAAATGAAATTAAAATGACTGCGTAAGTTGTAGTGCAGCGTTGCCAAGGCTACCTACTAAATTATACATACAGATACAGGTGGCGGCACGACAGGTGCCTCCCCCAAAAAAAAGATTTCGTCCTCGAAATTGCGAATGAGGAAAAAAAACAAACTGGCACAAACATTACAGACATCAGCAAAAAAAATGACGATTTTTTTTTTTTTTTTTTTTTTTTTTTTTTACAACAGATTATGTATACAAAAGCGATTATCGATTGCAAGCAATATTCATTGCAAATATCAAAAGATATTAAAATCGAAAAATGCAACTATCAAAAATATCAATTTTTTTTTTTTTTCTTCAAACAAATGAAATTTGAATTAACAGAAATTATTACACAACATATTACACAAATTATTACAAATAAATGAAAACAACAGAACGAAACTGCATATCCTGCACTGGTGTGACAAAACAAAATGGAACGGACTCGAGAGCGTCTGAATGTGACTTGTGAGCCACCAAAAATATCTGACAACCAAAATACTAAATATCAAAGGAGTGAGTGATTACAAAAAATTGGGACAAACAAAATTCTACAAGTAATTCGAAAGGTTTCAAAAGGTTTCAAAATGGTTTATGTTATATATCAAAGTAAAACTTATACATATAGTCACTGAATTGATTTAATTAATTATCAGGTGCGTAATTCAGACGTGAATGAGATGATGATATGTGGTGATCTTGAAGGTTCTGATAAATCTGCTGGTGCATTGGAGACGAAGTTTGAGGCTGTAAATTAATTGACGAAGTTGCAATTTGATTCTTTGAATACAGATCAATCAAAATATCCAACTTTTTTGAGAGTTCATCAAATTTTTGATCTGTTGTTTCCTCAGATTTCAGCTTTGGCTGCGTAGACGTGACTGCGCATACATTCTTCAAAATCTCGTTTCGAGCCTGTGAGTTTCGTCGGATACTTAAGTTATAGGCCATTTGATCGTATTTTTTCAGATTATTTTTCAAGTTAGACAATGTTGAGTTATATGATATAGAAATTGCCTTTACGGTATCTGGAAGGAGACCTTTCAAGACATAATTACAGATTTCATCTTCTGTCATTTTTGAATTCACCTGATGACATAAAGTGAGAACGTCTGTCAAATACGAAATAGTTGTCTCGCCGATTCCTTGAGTTCTATTTTCCAAGCGTGTCCTCAAGATGTGCTTTTGAGTCGATGGTTGGAAAGCTTCAAGAAATTGCGTTTTCAAAGATTTCCAATCATAAGCCTCTATTTTCAAAGTATAATAAAACGCATTTGCAGTTTTTTGGAGATAGACTGGCAAATACTTTTTCTTTAAATCATCAGACCAGCCATTTATTTCACTCGCAAGTTCAAAATTATTAAAAAATTGAACAATATCCTCGTCTTCCGACCCTAAAAATGCAATAGGTTTAAAGAATGAAACTTTAGATTGAGTCTCCTGTTCAGCCATCTTTTTCGAAGTTTGACCAACTTTCTTCTTAGTTTTAGTGATAACACTAAAATGTCGATTTTTCGCTAGAGGTGGATGCTCAAAATTATAGAGCCTTCTACGAAGAATATTTCGATCTCCTTGAGTTGAAAGACTTCTTGCTTGAAGGGCAGCTATCAGTTCTTCTTTCCTTAACTTATAGATATCACCAAACTCTGCATTCGGCATTCGAATCCTGATAATAATTAAAACATGGCATCAACTATTGAAAAACTAAATTTTTTCCTAAATTTTTCTGCCTAATCAAATTATGAAGTGACATTACAAAATCTGAACAAATTCTAACTAATGTTTCCAAAGAATCAAAAGATTCAAAAAATTCTAAACTGTAAAAAATATTTCAAAAAAATTATCGATAGTATCGAATTCACTCACTCAATTTAAGAAAAAAATTATTTAATTGATTAACCTTATTTCGTTTTAAATTACAATCCTAAATGTATTGCGCTAGGCGTATACTCGGCTACAATAGTACAAAAAAAAATTTGCTACTAAGTAAAACCTGTACTCATATAGGCTACCAATCTAAATTTCCTAGAACTGGCTCACTAAAGAGGCAAATACCCTAACAAATTATCGATATATTAGTGCAAAAATACCAAAACACGACATTTAACTACACATGATACACACGAACCATTAGTTTGTCTACGCAAATCAATTCTTTTAAAGTGTACCAACGGAATCACGTTAAACGTAATATATCCTAATCAAAGTTCAAAATTCCAAATTTCCAAACTTCCAAATTTAAGTAGGTCATATTTGAAAAATACGAGCTACAAAAAATACAAAATACATTATTCGCTAGGATTGCCAAAATAAAACATGAGAAGTCACACAACCACGTTGGGCGCCACTGTCGTGTCAGCGCTCCGGCTAGAAAGCGCACACGCAGAATTAAAGTTTTGGTTCGACGTTACTCCTAAGGTTAATCTAGCGAGAACTAACTAGCGTTCGCGCGTCGCGTCACGTCAGCGCGCAGCGACAATCCTTCAATAAGCTTTACTTCAACCATCAAGCGTCCGCGCGTCGCGCTCAAAGCAGCAACCGCGACAAATGGGTCACACTGTTCACTCGCACGCTGCGATCTGTCTGCAAGCGCGACGTTATTTCAGCGACGCGACAAAGTCAGCGTCAACACGAAATTAGTCAGCACAGCGACAAATCAGCAGACAGCTAATGATCAGAGAAAGTTGAGAAAGTTATCTAAAATTGTCAGCAACAGCGACGGTCAGCGGCGGTAAAACAATTGTCAGCATCAGCGATCAATGTGTAATAAAATCCAACACGTCGCGACAATCAGTCAGCTCAGCGACGAAAAGTCAGCAGGAGCGACATCACGTCAGCAACAGTGCATTACATACACAAAGTTCAGCACGACGCGACACAGGTTAATTAAATACTTACAATTAAGAAGCATCAATTATAAATTTAAGAAAATAATCATCAAAAGAATCGATCATTAATCAATAGCTCAAACGCTCTCGAGCCGGGGCTAGTAGAAGACTGAACCCCCGAACTCTGGGCAGACGAGTTTAAATAACAAAATAGAAGCAACGAGAGCGAGAAAGAAAGAGAAACAAAGAGTGAGAGAGAGATCATTACATAACTGAAAATAAAACGGAACCAGACAAACAAACGAAAAGGGAGAAAATCAGATGATCGCGGAAAGTAACAAACTAAAATGATAACAAATGAAATTAAAATGACTGCGTAAGTTGTAGTGCAGCGTTGCCAAGGCTACCTACTAAATTATACATACAAATACAGGTGGCGGCACGACATTGCGCTACACGCCTACACGTATATGCAAGTCCAGGACTTTTTCTTTCTCACTTTCTCTCTCTGGCCCCCTGTTTGAACATATGAGTCATAAAATGATAGCATAGGAAGTTTGCTCTAGACTTTAGGTCCTATCATCTCTCAAGTTATTTAAAACGAGCGCGGTTTAACGGATAAAAAGAGAATGTGAGTGAGAGAGAGAAAGAGTGAGTGAGTGAGTGAGAGAGGGAGAGAGAGAAAGAGACAGAGAGAGACAGAGAGAACAGAACTGGGAAAGGGAATGTGTGTGAAAGAGAGAAAAAGAGATTGAGTGAGAGAGAGGGGGGGGGAGAGAGAGGGGGGGGGCGAAGGTTATTAAATAGTTTTCTGTCGAGCTTCCTCACACACACTGCCGCTCAGAAACGACGCACACTTGCGCACGTTCACGCACACAACTCCCCAAATTACAGACTTACGCTATGGGTGATGTCGTGTTAGAGCTCAGGCATAACGTATAGATGGCTGAGGATTTAACACCAAATAATTGTGCGGGTGTCTTAGTGATTGTAAAACATTGTCGTTAACAATGTAAAAGAAGAAAAAGAATGAAGGTTATTTTAATTTTCGGAAGGCATAATGCGGTATACATATAAAGAGGTCGAGGAGTGACCCACGAAAAGATAATCAGTTTTTTGTATGGATCCTCCCTCCCTTTCCTCCCCTAAAGAAAATATGAAATGGTGCAACTGATATTTTCCATGGGAGGCTCGGAATTTTTCCGGTATGCTACCTCCAGTACACTCCTCATTTCCCTCCCGAGTTAAGTAATGAAACCAAAAACAGCGTAACTTAAATTTAAACATATTCCACGGGAAACGGCTGATTCAATTTGTCATTAGTTATAAAAGTCAGCGTAGGGGGGAGGGAGGATTTGGGGTACTCACCAAGGTTTGTCCTCATCCTGTTCTCTTGACTGTTGAGCGTATATTTCATTCCTGCTCATTCTGCATTAGGTTTTTTATCTAAATTTTATATTTTTACGTAGCATTAAATTGTAATTTTAAACAGTTTTTTTTTTTTACATCATTGTTTCAAAATTATTGGTCCAAAAACTTCAATAATATTCTGTCAAGAATAATATTCATAAGGAAAAAGCACTAAATCTGTAAATCCCAGGGTGCGGGATGTGGATGGTGGGAGGGGAGGAATGGTTGGGAGAAGTTGGTGAACAAATGTTATAAATGTCAAAACAAATTTTCGACAAAAAGAGCCAAAACTTACGACCAGATTGCAGAAAAACCAACTTTAAACCTGTAAAACCCAAACATTTTGAGCTCCTACACTTTTGCAATAAGCAAATCAAAATTTTGAACTCGGAAGTGGTCATTTTACCCTTTGTAAGGGGAAGACTTGGCGTGCGAAGCACGGGTGTACAGCTAGTGCTTGTATAAATGCTCCCTCCTCTTTTGGTTTTGCCTTGAGTTGTGCAAATATAGGAAATAATTCTAGCAAATTATGAAAGGCTGAAGATAAACAAACATCAAAAGTTATCTATGCACGCTGCTTTATATCTGTCTTTTTACTCTTTTCAGTCCACTTTTACTGATCAAGAGAAAAAAACTTATGTTCTCGCAAAAACGTTTACATCGTAAATCTTTCTGCGACAATTTTCCTACATTTTTCTGGGTGGCATTTAAGAGTTTAAAACTCCTAACGTGCAGCGGTTCTCAAACTTTTTCATTCATGGACCCCCAAAGCAGCCCGTAAACGTCATCGCATTTCCCCATTAAAAATGCATGTTCTTAGAAAAACGTTTAAGTAAGATAAATTAGTGAGAAACTGCCTAGAAAATGGAAGCCATGCACAACAAATGGCTGTTTTAATTTCTTACTTCATGAGCTTTGAAAAGTTTCCTGCTTTTAGGCGCACCGTTGGCACAACGTGCGCCTATTGAAATCGCCCTGATACTCAATAGAGTATACTACGCCCCCTTGTGATCAAATGGCGAAATGAGCTTTTTTGATGTCGTGAAATTTAGGTTGTGTCCTGTGTTTTTTTTATGCTAATTTCATATGAAAAGTTAATGTTCTCCCAGCCACGACTGAATTCTGAGTTGGTTGGGAGTAATTTCATGTTCATTGATTGACGTTTTTTTAAAGTTATTCTATGTCAAAAATTTCCAACCTCACTTTTTGATTATTTCAAATTGTCCCGGTATATATTCTAGGTGATCAAGAGAACCAATCATTTGCCGTTCTGAATGTTTGTTTTTTTTTGCATGTAAATGCAATTATTATAATTAATTATAGCGTGTGGTCAAACGCAAAACGGAAAGTCCCTACAGCAAGAACTCTGAAGATTCCTTATCTCAATACTCAGAATTCTCATTTAATTACCAAAAATTACTGCGCATCGAAGAGGATCTCTTATTATTCAGCCCTGATGTCGTTGTTTCCATAGTGGTCCCTGCCCTAACCTCCTCCATATTTCCTATCAACTTTAAGCCATTTGTTTACGCTCAACGTAATAAAATTACTCTGCTTGCGTTTATAGTAGCTATGACTCGTGAATTGGTAAGAGTTCAAAGGTTCAACAATGGGACCTCTGAATAGTGTGATGTGCTGATTTGCTTTATTTTTCCATCATATGTTGTTATTGTATGTGAAATTTCTTAGTCCTATTCAAAACAAAACAAAAAAATGCGTCTTATTTCTCTACCTCTACTTTTTTGGGTTTTTGAAGGTCCAAAAGGAAGTCAGCCCTCTTTAAATTTTTAAAGGAATGTGCTTTGCGGTCAAATTTTCTGACATTTTATTTAGTCTGGCAACTCCCTCAAATGACCTAGCGTTTCAAGGCATCATTTATTCAATGCAGTTATTTCACTCTTTCTCATTTACAAGTAAATTTCTAGTACTCCAGGAACTTCCTGATTTCTTATGTTTTCTTATGCACCTTATGCTACATCTGTTGTACTACCTATGTTGATTTAAGCTGTCATTCTCCTTATATGTCTCAAAGTATTTTGGACACTCAAACGGGTTTCCCTTTAATCATATAGTTGGTAGTCCGCTAACCTTCGACAGTCACCTATTTTGTCGGAGATCATCATCAGTCATGCCTAAAAGTTTAGCGCTTAGATTTTTGTAAAAAATTGAGTTTGGGACTCAAAATTTTGGTGAAGGTTAAGTTAGCGTCATATGATGAAATTTTAAATCAGCGCTCCATTTCTTTCTAAAATTTTGTGTTACCGAGTCAATTTCTTCTGAAAATTATGTCAGCGTACGTGCTGCTTTTACTTTCTCACTCTAATGAAATTAGAAAAATTGAGAAAGTATTGCGATGGCGCAGAGTTTTTCAAGGTATTTTGTTCCGATAGCTGGCCTCTCACGACAAAGTCAATCATGATTTATTCAAAGTAATGGCCTCTTTTCATGTCTAATCCCATCCATAAGAACTCCTTCCATCATACTTACATATTTTTTAAACCCCTTTTTAAGTATTTTACTTAGAGAGATTTATGAAAAAAAAATCTGTGGCTCTGTCTGCAGTCCGTCAGCCCGGGCTGTCCGTCAGTCCGTACCTAGGCACAACTTTTGAACCATTGATTCTTATGCATCCAGATTTTGCACAGTTATTGCTTTTTAGATTCTCTAGAGGTACTTTTTTGTTTTTTTTTTAAATTTTAACTTTTAGGGGAGTTATGAGGAAAAAATGATTTTTTATTTAAAAACAATGGTAAAATGGATAAAAATGAATAAAAATTTGGGAAAAATTCAATTTGGCTCAATCAATTTTGATGAAAGTTAGCAAAAAAAAATTTTTTTCCCTACTAAAGAATAAACCCTTTTGGTTCCTTTATTTATTCCTTAAAACTGTTTAAAAAAACAAAATAAACGCGCTCGAGCCAAAAAATAGAATTACGTGAGAAATCAATCTTAAAACTTGGAGTCAATCAATAAAGGCTCCATGAATTTTTATAAAACTTTGTACACACAATCATTATCAATAAAATTAAATATTTTCCTCTCTGTATCACCAAAAAAAACCGATAAAACCACTTCAAGAGGTAATATAAATGTGATTGAGCAAAAAAATTTTGGGGTTAAGAGCAAATAAAAATATAATCCTATTATTTTGGATAGTTCAGGTTGGTTCAATCATTTTGATGAAAGTTAGCAAAAAAAATCTACATCCAGCCTACTATAAAATAAACTACTTGTAGTTACAATATTCAACCCTCAAAACTGTTGAAAAAATCAAAGTAGGTGCGCTTGAGCCAAAAAAAGGAATTATCGTGAGAAATTAAGTCATCTTAAAAATTGGAGTCAATCAATAATGGCTGGATGAATTTTCATGAAAATTTTACACACAATCTACTATCAAAGTACTAACATATTTTCCTCTCTTGATCACCATACACAACCGATTAGACCCTTTTTAAGAGGCAATATAGGTGCGATTGGGAAAAAAAAAAGGGTATATAAGCAAAAAAAAACATAATCTTATTATTTCGGATTTCAGGTTTGGGGCCAATGAATTTTGACAAAAACTGGCAAATAAAATCTACAATTATTTACAAAAAAAAGTAGCCCTTACATTTACAATAGACAACCTTTAAGAGAGTTTAAAAAATCAAAATAGCGTGTTCGACCAAAAAAAAGAATTAAAGTGGGGGTTAAATTTTTAAACTTGGGGTCCATCATTTGGTAATGGGATGGATTTTGACAAAACTTTGCACAAACATAATGTGTTAAAAAAATACACTAATCACTGCACTGTGTGCACTAAAAAATTTTTTAGGTACAGCCTCATAAAAACCTTTAAAACCGTTTTGAGGGGCAATATAGGGACGATCGGCAAAAATCTTTTGAAACTAATTGTAAGCAATATTAAGACAAACATAATATATTTGGGAAAAAGTAAATTTAAATATGACTCAATTAAGTTTGATGCAATTACATAGTTTGCAACCAGCCTAGGCAGACATTTCTTTAGAATAGAAATTACGGCTCTCAATTAGCCTTCAAATAACAAAATAGGCAACTATTCCTACAGCTTCTCTACAAGATTGCAAACTCTTCGAATTGAAGGCAGAATTATGTCCGGAGGTGAAAATATTTGAGCTTTGCGGGGGGTATGGGGGTCTCCCCCAGAATTCTTTAGGGGGTTAGGGGGTCTCCTCCAGAATTCTTTAGGGGGGTCTGGGGGTCTCCCCCAGATAAAAATGGTGTGAGAAAGTGTTCGTAGGGTATTCCCAACAGTTTATTTACTGAAACTTGAGTGAGCGCACAGTTTTGAGCAAAAACATCTTCAAACGCTATAAGAAAAAAAGAAAACAATACGTCATTGGAGAAAATGGGGAAATTGAGTGAGCGGCTATACTTTTGCTGAAAATTAAAGTCGTGCACCACAATTTGGTGAAAATTAAGTTAAATTGTGTTAGCGAGTCAATGTCTTCTTAAAATGGGGTGGCATTATGCAATACATTTATTAAAAATTGTTTTGTGAGTATTTGATTGTTCATTACGTACGTTTAGTGATGTGCAGTAGGAAATTCGGAGGGTTTGTTCAATGATTGTCTGTAGTGGTCCTACCCCCCCCCCCCCCAAATCGCCGCACACAGGTTCGGACCCTAACTTTTGCTGGACAATTTTTTTTGAGATGTTGGAAAATTCAAAGGGATTGTTCTAAGATTGTCCGGAGTGGTTCTACACCCCCCCCCCACACTCGCCGCACACAGGTTCGGACCCTAACTTTTGCTGGACAATTTTTTTTGAGTTGTTGGAAAATTCAAAGATTTGTTCTAAGATTGTCCGTAGTGGTTCTACATCCCCTCCCTCCTCCACGCGCCGCACACAGGTTCGGACCAAAACTTTTGCTGGACAATTTTTTTGAGTTGTTAGAAAATTCGAAGGGATTGTCTTAAGATTGTCCGTTGTGGTTCTCCCCCCTCCTACACTCGCCGCACACAGGTTCGGACCCTAACTTTTGCTGGACAATTTTTTTTGAGTTGTTGGAAAATTCAAAGATTTGTTCTAAGATTGTCCGTAGTGCACTGAAAAAAAAAAATAGTGAATTAACAATTTAATTGTTCAGAATGGGGCCCTCAATTCGTTTTGTTAATTCAACAAAACGAAATGGTGAATCAACAAAATAAGATTGTTAAACTGACAAAATAGATTGTTGAATCAACAAACAATTTGTTGATTCAACAAAAAATTTGTTGATTCAACAATGTGTTTTGTCAGTTTAACAATCTTATTTTGTTGATTCACCATTTCGTTTTGTTGAATTAACAAAACTAATTGAAGGCCCCATTCTGAACAATTAAATTGTTAATTCATACAATTTGTTTTTTTCAGTGTGGTTCTACATTCCCTCCCTCCTCCACTCGCCGCACACAGGTTCGGGCCCAAACTTTTGCTGGACAATTTTTTTGAGTTGTTAGAAAATTCGAAGGGATTGTCCTAAGATTGTCCGTAGTGGTTCTCCCCCCCTCCTACACTCGCCGCACACAGGTTCGGACCCTAACTTTTGCTGGACAAGTTTTTTTTAGATGTTGGAAAACTCGAAGGGTTTGAGATTGTCCGTATTGCCCCCCCCCCCCCCCACCCGCCGCATACAGGTTCGAACTTGAACTTTTGCTGTAAAATTTTTTTTGAGATGGTGGAAAATTCGAAGGGATTGTTCTAAGATTGTCTGTAGGGGTTCTACACCCCCTCACTCGCCGCACACAGGTTCGGACTCTCACTTTTGCTGCACAATTTTTTCTGAGGTGGTGGAATATTCGAAGGGTTTGTCCCGTATAAGATCGTATGTAGTGGTCCTAACCCCTACCCACTCGCCGCATCCAGGTTCGGACCCGGTTTTTTGCTGGACACATTATTTTTGAGATAGTGGAAATGGAATTTGACTTATGAGGACCAAATTTGCTCAAGGTGCGCCTTCTCTGACACTGTAGTGTCAGAACTATCTGCTTGTTTTTCTTCTTCATTATGTGTTTCATTTAAAGCATCAAAGTTTTCCTGCTTTCTCCTTCCCCGATGACCTGCTGCAAAACCTCCTGGAAGCAAAATGAAGACCCAGAGGGGTCCACGAACCCTAGTTTGAGAACCACTGAACTAACATGTTTGTTCTTTCTATTTTCTAACACATTTCCTTCTGTTCTTTCTGTGGTAATACATTGTATTCTGTGCTTAAATTTTCTTGTCTTTCACTTTGGGTATCATTGCTTCTCTTTCCACTGAAACCAGGGGTGCAAAACAAGTTGAAAGAAAGAGATTAGACGTTAAAAGTGCTTCAGACTCATACATGTCAGATATTAGACCCAATTTTTTCCTTGAAAAATTCATATGAGTGATACTTAAAAGAGGATTGATTGGAGAAAGAAAAGTAACTCGATGATCATGTTTTATTTCCATATAAGTTTATTCGTTCATTCGAAATAATCACAGGAATGTAGTGGTGAGCTAGAAACGTTGGCCAAAAATATATGCCCTGGCATATCAAAAATACAAAATATCGGTTAAAAACCGTACGGGACTTTAAATTAAGCTTGTACAATTTGTAGGGTTATTAACCTCCGTACTAATAGTCAGGGGAAAATAGCTCAAATAAGGGGCTAACACGGAATAAATTGCAACAGAAGCTTTTATGGCTGGAAGTTGCTCATTGGTGCTATCTAAAGAACATATAAAAAGTTCGCCAAAATCCGAGTATGGGAAAGGGGGTTTTGCCCCCCTTTTTACCCCAAATTAGAGGATTTTTACGTCTTTTTTCACGGTTTTCCTCAATTTGCGCCGAAACTACCACTCCAACGCAAAAATTGGACTGGACTAATTTTAAAGAAGGTAAAATTTCCTACAAGATGGTTCAATCAGATCAAAATTTCAGTCACCCGAAAGGCGGGAAACAGCTGATTTTCATTTCGCGGAAATTCGAGAATTCGCGGACAAAACGCGTTTTCGGCGATTGCTCGAGTAATTTGACTTCCGCAGCAACGAATGCGGAATAACCGTATTCTAGACACCAAATAAGTATTAAAGGGGTCTATATTGAATATAATGGAGGTGCGGAGGGACCAAGGTCCCACTTGATTCCCCCCCCCCCCGACCCGACTCTCAATAAAGAATGAATAGAGCACAAATTCTCCATAAAGTGTGAAGTAAGTAAATTTTTTCCGGCCAAATGTCTTGTTCATTTTTTGCCCTTGCGTATTTGGACCAACTACCCCCCCCCCCCCCCTTAAGAGGCCTGGCATTCGTGCATGCTCAATTTACCTCATTTTTCCGGGGAGAACATTCACTTTTTTGACCAAGTAGGAATCACCCATGGTCTTGGCAACCGCTACAAACGTCGCGTCAGTACATGGCAAACCAATTTTTTGCAGCTGCAATGCATGGTGTCACACTGTTTCTAACATTTACGGTGGTCGACTGATGAAAGAATTTAAGGAGCAGAAGGGCGAAGGCCTATCCGTGAGTCTAGGTAGATATTTTTTGCACTCGGTGATCCATCCCCATGACTCATTAGATGGCATCCAGGCCCAGGTCGTTTGTGCCCATCCACTCCTGAATTTGAAAGTAAGCTCGCTAAGAGTGATACTTGACGGCTGTTGGAGTGGGTGGTAATTTTTCCGGTTTGACGAAAGTCTTGGTTGAGGCGACCTTTCATTTACAGAGACGAAAACGCAGAAGCTCTATTGTATCGTCTTTTCTGGTTCCATAAAATTGAAGAATCACCAATCTACCTGCATTTTCAATATCCGAATGGGTTTTCTTCGGGGCACAAAACACATCAGCACATTTTTGCAGCTCTCCATTAACTGTTACGAGTCATTTATAAGGGGCAATTTTGCCAATTCCAAAAATGTGCGATGTTGAGTCACGGCCTATGAAGCACGGAGGAAAAGGAGACTCTTGTAAAGATCGTCTCCAATTAACTATTGCATTTTATGCACTTACCTACGTCATGTTTTTATGTTTTTTTGGCGTTGAATGTCACTTTTTAAGTGCACTTGAAAACTGCAATCTAAGGATCTATTTAGCAATAACATAAAGTAAAGATCTGAATCTTCACCAATGGGGCTGTTGCACACTTTTGCTGTAAGCGATTTAATTGTCGATTCTGGTGTAAAAACCACCAAAACTAATGATGGTGGAACTAAAAACTTCCGAAATCTACTCCTAAACTCAAGAAACGCTTTTATTAACGAGGGCGTAATGGTGGCGGAGGGCAGTAATAATGGGAGATTCCTATCTTGATTTCGTCACTCTCTCTATGCTGACAAGGATGATTCACAGAGTAATATAATTAGTCATCAGAGTATAGTGATCCACATCCGATGAATGGTACCGAGACACCTAGTGACACCGGTGTCACATGAAAGTCGTATCTTATTGGCCACTTCTTGGTGGAGTTACAGTATTGTTAGATGGAAATCTCCCATTATTTCTGCACTCAGTCACCATCACGCTCGCGAAAATAAAAGCGTCTATTGAGTTTAGGAGTAGATTTCGGAAGTTTTTAGTGCTGACATCGTAATTTTTGGAAGTTATTACGGCCATAGAAGAAACAAGATTTGACGCCTTTGTTGATAATGTCTAGGTCTGCTTTCATAGGCCGTGACTCAACATCGCACATTTTTGGAATTGGCAAAATTGCCCCTTATAAATGACTCGTAACAGTTAATGGAGAGCTGCAAAAATGTGCTGATGTGTTTTGTGCCCCGAAGAAAACCCATTCGGATATTGAAAATGCAGGTAGATTGGTGATTCTTCAATTTTATGGAACCAGAAAAGACGATACAATAGAGCTTCTGCGTTTTCGTCTCTGTAAATGAAAGGTCGCCTCAACCAAGACTTTCGTCAAACCGGAAAAATTACCACCCACTCCAACAGCCGTCAAGTATCACTCTTAGCGAGCTTACTTTCAAATTCAGGAGTGGATGGGCACAAACGACCTGGGCCTGGATGCCATCTAATGAGTCATGGGGATGGATCACCGAGTGCAAAAAATATCTACCTAGACTCACGGATAGGCCTTCGCCCTTCTGCTCCTTAAATTCTTTCATCAGTCGACCACCGTAAATGTTAGAAACAGTGTGACACCATGCATTGCAGCTGCAAAAAATTGGTTTGCCATGTACTGACGCGACGTTTGTAGCGGTTGCCAAGACCATGGGTGATTCCTACTTGGTCAAAAAAGTGAATGTTTCTCCCCGGAAAAATGAGGTAAATTGAGCATGCACGAATGCCAGGCCTCTTAAGGGGGGGGGGGGGGGGGGTAGTTGGTCCAAATACGCAAGGGCAAAAAATGAACAAGACATTTGGCCGGAAAAAATTTACTTACTTCACACTTTATGGAGAATTTGTGCTCTATTCATTCTATATTGAGAGTCGGGTCGGGGGGGGGGGGGAATCAAGTGGGACCTTGGTCCCTCCGCACCTCCATTATATTCAATATAGACCCCTTTAATACTTATTTGGTGTCTAGAATACGGTTATTCCGCATTCGTTGCTGCGGAAGTCAAATTACTCGAGCAATCGCCGAAAACGCGTTTTGTCCGCGAATTCTCGAATTTCCGCGAAATGAAAATCAGCTGTTTCCCGCCTTTCGGGTGACTGAAATTTTGATCTGATTAAACCATCTTGTAGGAAATTTTACCTTCTTTAAAATTAGTCCAGTCCAATTTTTGCGTTGGAGTGGTAGTTTCGGCGCAAATTGAGGAAAACCGTGAAAAAAGACGTAAAAATCCTCTAATTTGGGGTAAAAAGGGGGGCAAAACCCCCTTTCCCATACTCGGATTTTGGCGAACTTTTTATATGTTCTTTAGATAGTACCAATGAGCAACTTCCAGCCATAAAAGCTTCTGTTGCAATTTATTCCGGGTCAAACCCTATTTTCCCCTGACTATAACCTTCTGTGCGTATCCTGCATTATTCACTGTGTCATATGAATGTCTTTCAATACAACGAACACCTGAGGATAAAAAATGTCATCTAATACTTGGAAGCTCTTTGTATTATCATATCCACTTGATGAAGCTATGGGAGCAGTATTAAAAAATTGCAAATATAAATATTTATGAGATGCTGCATTTCAAGCTAGCTGGTACATAAGTCCGCTGGTGTGCCTTTCCCGCAGATGAGATTATATATTTGAAGGAGAAAAATTTAAAACAAAGACAAAGGAGGATCTTGAGGGGGGCAAAGGGGGAGTCACTCGAATGAAAGAAGGAAAAAAACTGGTGAGAGGGATGGAAAGAGGGAAAGATTTCTATTGATTTGAATTTTAACATCTCAATTTCCTTTCATTTCTGCTGCTGGAGAAGCTCTTATAAGGGTTTTTATGGTAAAATTTTTTCCTATTGCGATCAAAATAAGTTACAAAATGAGCTTCTACTCAGGTTGAATTTTCTACATTTTCTTGGGGTTAACAACGGCAGTTGAATGAATGGTGGGGGAGAGTGACACCAGGAATCTCTGAGCTAGATCCATCTAGGCCTGTGCGATGTCTCGTTCGGTCCATCGAAGTCACTTTGATGTCGATTTCCAAAATCGGAGCGATGTATCGAAACATTGAAAAATCGAAAAAAATCGAAACATCAAATCACTGAGCAACATTGAAACATCAATCTACATCGAAACATCGATCAGTATCGAATCGTTGATTTACATAGAAATACATCAAAATACCAAGACGTCAGCAAAATGATTAAAAAAAAATCAAGCATTGAATTTTAATGCCGCATTTCTTGATTTTTAGATTAATCGCGGTCAGGATCGATGTGTCGATATCGATTGATGCTTCACTGTTGATCGATATGGATCGATGTTTCGATGTTGATCGAAGTTTCAATTTTTCGATGTGAATCGATATGTTACGGGCAAATCCCGACGGCTGGGCAAATCGCGATTTGCCCGCTGTTTCTGGGCAGACCGAAATACAATTTGCCCAACATGTAAACTGGGTAAATCGGCAATGAATTTGTCAGTAAAATTATTGATGGCATAGAAGAAATGTGGCCAGGAATGAACATTGCACATGGAAAACCAAGACATTCCCAGTCTCAAGGCAGTGTCATCGATCATAGGAGTTGTGATTTATTTTATTTTATTTTTTGAAAAAGGCACTATCAAGATTATTGAAACTTCATAGGAGTTATGATAAAAAAAAAAACAAAACTTATTATTATTGAAACAAAATTATTGAAATTTTGCGCGTCAACTATGAATGAAACTATAATAATACTATTTATTGCAACAGGATGATGAGTCATGGCACTTCGAGTTGCAAAGGACCCCCTTCTTTTTGCAGGCGCACCTATTCGTTAAGCAGGTTTGCCGACACGAACACTTCACAAATCCTTGGCCGCCGCCGAAATTTGATGACATTTTGCTTAGAGACCTCAGTGAAATTTGATTTTGTGGAAATCTGAAGCCATCGTGCCACTTGTTGGTATTATTATCCTTCATCCACGCATACAGTTGATCCTGGACATCCCTATTAGCCCGTTCAACACTGCCTTGAGACTGGGAATGTCTTGGTTTTCCATTTGCAATGTTCATTCCTGGCCACATTTCTTTTATGCCATCAATAATTTTATTGACAAATTCGTTGCCGATTTGCCCAGTTTACATGTTGGGCAAACTGTATTTCGGTCTGCCCAGAAACAGCGAGCAAATCGCAATTTGCCCAGCCGTCGGGATTTGCCCGTAACAGATATATCAATGTTGACCGATGTTCCGATGTGGATTGATGTTTTGATGCATCTCATGAGACATCGAACCGCATTCGATGTCCCTTAAAAATCTAACAAGTGTCGATGTATCGAACATCGCACAGGCCTAGATTCATCACTGCACATGAAAACTTATTATTCGAATAAAGGACTTTCTTAGCAGCTAGCTGAGAATGCCGCGGCTCTAATAAGATGCAGAGAGGCTTTTGCCTGCTTTGACGTAATACTACCACAGAATAATACAATCACATTGGAAACTCAGGCCGATTTTGGAGCATACTATTGTTGATCCGCCATTTTGTCATGCAGGACTATTTTGCAGAATGATGCAATAGGATTGGCTGAGAGCTGGTCGCCATCTTGGGATCTAGGACTTTATGAATCTAAATCTTGCTTCCATTGGCTATTATGACAGTTTCCATCATGATTGTTTTATTCTGTGGAACTAACTTTGCACCCCTGGTAGTCAGTACTGCTTCAAGTCATTTATCATCGTTTCTAACTTCCCTCTCCTTTCTATTGATGTAGGTGTATTCAATAATAATAATAAAATAAAAATAAAAGTTTTATTTCATCATAAAAAACCGAACATAAGGAAAAAGGAATAGAAAAAACAATAGAACTGATGGGGTTTACCCTAAAAGAAAAAATCTTGTGGCGGGTACGACCAAAACATTATTAAAAAATTAAAAAAATAATAATGTAAGATAAAAGATGTTAAAAAACAATTCAGACGTAAAATATATGCAAAAAATAAATAAATAAATAGATAAATAAATAAATCAATAAATAAATCAATAAATCAAGAAGTAAAAAAAAAAAAAAAAAAAAAATAATAATAGAAAAAAAGGAGGAAAAATTGAAACGATGCGATGAAAAGTTGTATGAATGGGTGAAAAAGTGAGTGAGTTAAAGAATAAAGGAAATAAAGAACGAATGAATCAATCAATGAGTGAATATGGATGGATGGACGGGATGGACGGGATGGATGGATGGATGGATGAATGAATGAATGAATAATTACGTACATGAACGAATAAGTGAGTGAGTGAATGAGTGAGTGAGTGAATGAATGAATGTAGCTGCAAGTATAAATGGTTGAAAGATCGAAAGAAATAACGAACGGATGAAAGGGTGAATGGACGGATAAATGGCTGAATGGAAGAACAATAATTGATATTCTGTGCAGCAGAAGAATATTTGAGAATACATTGAAAGATTTTGAGAATTTAAGATTTTAAAAATTTAAGATTTTAAGATTTTAAGATTTCCAGCAGCTTGTAAAGAAAAGAAGAAAAGAAAGAAATAAAGTAATAGCCAACCCAGCCTACCCTACTTACCCTACTACTAATGGATTGAGGCTGTCGATAGAGCAGACTTGCGGGGGTACCCGTCATCCTACTTGAATAAAAATTGCAGAGTTTGTGGCAACCATTTTGAAGATTCTATGTTCTACAATTTTCTGAAAAATCGATTGACGGAAAACGCTTTTCCAACTATTTTCAATCAGAATGATCAGGTGGAAATTCATGAAGTGATTGAAGAACAGTTGGAGAGTAACGAGATTTTTGAAGAACAGGTGATTTATGATGAAGTCGTTGTAGAGCAAAATGTGGATGTTCCTCTAGACCCATTAAACACCAGTGTTTTGGCGGTTCCTCTCGACCCAGAAAGTGGTGATTGGGTTTCTAGGCCCCTGGGACAGAAGTGCTTCAGGCAACTGGAGCTTTCAAAGCACGTCATCGTTCTCCCAAAATAAAGAATGTCAAACTACTCCGCAGATATCAAGCACATCATCGTTCTACCAATCTTTCTCGGGCAATAAAGAAAGTCCAACTACTCCGCGAGTATCTCAGGAGTCTCAAAATTCTTCTGTTCTCACACCCCAAGACAAATTTGTTCAGACGGAGAAAAAGTTGTCCTCTAACACCCCTCGCAAAGTGATTCTTCGAAAGAAACTGAACTTGTTAAAACAAAAAGCGATTAGGGAAGAAAGGAAAAAAACGCCAATACTAAAAACAAGAAAGTACGACCTGGAACTTTTTGAAGAAATGTGCTACCATTTTTTACCGCCTCAAGCTGCTAGCATCACTAAGATGCAAGCAAAGCTGCATCAAATGAAAGCCCCAAGGTAGACGCTTCTCTTTAGAGTACAAAAAGTTTGCATTGCAACTGTACTTTTTTGGGGCCGAAAGCCTACAGATTTCTGCGAACAAACCTTTTGCTTCCTACTCCCAGGACCCTTCGTAGCCTCACCCAGAAATTGGACATCAAAGCAGGCTTTAATGATGCTGTTTTTACGCTCTTGAAGGAGAAAATCCAAAACTTACCGTTAAAAAGCAAGGCGTGCGTGATTAGTGTGGATGAGATGTCTCTGAAAGCAAATCTGTGCTATATTCCATCAAGGGACGAAATTATAGGATTCCATGATATTGGGAAAAAAACGAACGAAAATGGGGAAATTTTTACAGGGAAATCTTACAGGCCAGCAACAAGTGCTCTGGTCCTCATGGCTCGAAGCTTGGATGACGACAAACCCTGGAAGCAGCAGGGTGAGCAGGGGTGCAAAATGTTCCAAAACTTCGGAAGTTTCACGCGATCCATAACTTATTTCCTCACAGGATTTTCAAAAATTTCCTCAAAAAAATTAGAAAGTGATGACTCTTTTTTGGTTATTTTAAGATTTCAACAACGTATGTTCGCAAAATGACCGATATTTTCCCATTTTTTACACTATTTTCCGGGGAAATCCTTGTTGCCATTATTTAAAAAAAAAAAAAAAAAAAAAAACTGAAAAATTTCCTCACTTTTCCAGAAATTTCCTCGTTTTCACGCGATCCGTGAATCGCTAGATCGGGCACATTTTGCACCCCTGGAAGCAGCAAATTGCTTTTTTTTCACCGGTTCAAGTGCCTCCCAAGAAACTTTAAAAGATATTGTTCATGAAGGAATTAGTAGACTCCAAGCTATAGGTCTTGATGTATTTGTTTTCACGACAGATCAAGGGCCCAATATGCTCGCATTCTCAAAAGGTCTAGGAATGTCCCCCAGTGGACTATATTTCCATGTAAATGGTTTTAAAATTGTGTACATGTTTGATCCTCCACACCTGCTTAAAAGTATCCGCAACAACCTGCTTAAATACACTTTCCATTTTGATGACAAAAGTGCATCATGGGAAGACATTCGGGCTTTTTATGCTTTAGACAAAGATCAGTCAGACCGTTTGGCACCACAGCTATCCGACGTTCACATAGACCCGAATGATTTTCAAAAGATACGGGTAAACCTTGCTGTCAAAGTGGTTAGTGCGACAGTTGCCTCTGCTTTGAACACCCAAATTCTCGGAAAGCAACTTCCTGCTGATGCAGAGGGCACAGCTTTATTTATAGAAAAATTTGACAAACTCTTCGACATCTGTAATTCTTCCAAGCAGTTAAAGGCTAAGGAGCTCAACAGAGCATTCATAGGTGCCAAGTACCAAACTGACTTTCTTAAAGACACAAAAGTTTGGCTACAAAATTTAGTAGTAAGAAATGCAGAGGGCAAAGTTGTTGCTAATTCTATTAAATGTATACAAGGCTGGCAATTGATTATTGCTGCCATTGAGCATTTGTGGGATGAGATAAAGGGAAGGGGATTTTCTCATCTCAAAACTAGAAGGTGCTGCCAGGATGATTTAGAAAATTTTTTCTTCTCAATGCGCCAGCAAGGCGGCAATTGAGTAAATCCTACACCAATCATGTTCTCTCGTAATTTTGAAAAATTGTTCACATTAAATTATTTTCACCAATCTAAGCTTTCAAACTGCTCTCAGGACTTCGATGCAATTTTAAGTTCAGTGAACGAGAAGAATTTAGCATTATTGTCCAACAAGTACCAGGAAAATACGCCTGCCTCAAGAAAGGCGAAGTCATTGGATATAACTTCACGAGATTATGCGAACCATGATCATGGCACACAAAACGCAGTGCGTTATTTGAGTGGTTACTTGATCGACAAAGGACTAAAAATTCATACTTGCGAAGATTGCAAGGAATATGCTAATGAGGGAAGAGAGGTGGAGCCATCTTCAATGTTCTGTCTGTTTAAGGCTTACGGAGACTTGTTTGGCAAGCTCAAAATGCCGTGTCGGACATTCTGCGATTTTGTGGCTCTAATGAGTGGAATCTTCCAATTTGAATTTGAATCAGCTGCAATGGGAAACCCTCTTGATTATCTGAATGAAATTTGCTCTCACCTTGTGTATGAACATCCTTGCCCTGACTTCCCAATCGGTTATGTAATTCGGCTGTACATCAGACTGAAGATATTTCATACGCTCAAAGCATTCAATAGAGGATTTAGACCTAACGTAAAGAGTAAGGAAGAATCACGACCTGAAATTAATTCTACGTCACAGCCTGAGACTTCAAAAGAACCATCAGGGCCACAACCACCCCAAAGAAGCCTCTGAGTGGTTTGATAGTTCGGAAGGTGAAAAAAAGGCCGTGCAAAAAACTGGCAAACCTGCAACACATGTAATCAACACCAAATAAATTAATACACTTTATAAATGTGTTTCTTTGAACTGCATTAAGGAGGAAGGAACCAACTTCTTTGGAAAAGTAGAGGCTTGCTTATTGCAGTAGTTGACATTATTTTCCTATGAACAGAAAATGTTGAGTCTCTAAATTTTAATTATAATGAACTAGAGTATGTTCACTTGTTTTTTTTTTTTTTTTTTTTTTTTTTTTTTTTTACCGAGAAATCAATTTTTTTTAAAAAGCATAACTTATGTTGAGTTTTTCGTGAGTTGGTTCTCTTCTCTCTTTTATTAACTTTTTTTCATGTTAGTCATAGTTTCCTTGTCTGTTCAGAGAGCTTTTCTCACGTTTCAGAGAAAATTACAGTATTGCTTCTAAATTTATAAAAGGTGCTCACGTTCCAACAGAGACAAAAGAAGTCTGTGATACTTAAACTGTTGTTTTCTTTCGTTCTTATTCTATTTCTTGTTTTACTGTTTGCATTTGATTTCTTGAATAGTTTTTTATTAATTTTTCCATTGTTTTCGGAGAATCTTTTCTTTTTTCACCTGTCTAATTTTTATTCACTTCAAACTTTTTATGACACCTACTAAATTCATAAAACATCGTCAGAATATTCTTTACACTCATCCTGTGTGTCCCATTCACGTCGTTCCTTTACATATTAGCGTCCTCTATCATGAAAATCCCGTAATGAGCTTGAATTCCAGAAGTATCTAACACACCTTTATGTTTATGTATACGTTTTTGTTGTGACGCATCTTCAGTGCATTTGAGCATTCACACTCGTAATGATGATTTAATAAGCGTTAACTAATTACCACAAAATAAATTGAAACAGTTAAAAATAATAAACTTTATAAATTTGATCATTTGTTTGGCTTTTTTGTCCCACTAACTCTTCAATACGTGTTTCTTTCTTGTATTCTTTATTAACTTTGTTGTCCCAAAACTTTCCAAATACGTGTTTGTTTCTTGTGCTCCTTTTGAACTGTTTAGAGCTTGTCCATCGTGTGCTGAGACAAATGCCAAGGCCTGGTAGGCCATGGAGCAAACAACTAGATCTGAATGCGTCCATAAACTTGTTTCTTACTACGAACTCGAAACTTATCAGCGTTTTACATTTGTCTCAACATACGATGGACGAGCTGTACATGTTGCTCATAGTTTTCTTACATGTTCAGAGAGCTTTTCCTTAGTTCAAAAGGGAAAATTACAGCACTGCACTAACATTCATCACATTAGTAAAATTTTTTTCCTCTCCTTTCATTAAATTTTTTAGTTTTCTTTTTTGCTTTTGTCATATTTTTATTGTTTCCTTTAACTCCCTGAAGTTACTTCAGGAAATCTTCTGTTCTCTTACCTTTCTAGTTTTTATGTACTTTTAAACTTTGAACTATTCCTAATTGTTTTAACAGTGTAAAAGACTTTTTTCCGTGTTTTATTTTACTTACATAAAATGCTTCCTCCTCACATCGTCTTCTTCATTACTCCAGAGTTGCTTTCTTTCAGGTAATAAGAACTACCTACAGTTTTTTCAGGGACTGATAATCAATGCATGATATTTACTTAAATGGCTTCCTTCGGAGCACCAAGTAAACACGCCCACTGCAAAAAAAAAAAAAAAAAAAAAAAAAAGGATTTGTCAGTTGCTTCTTCTTACAAGCATCTACAGGGTGGGGCAAAAGTCCGAGTACGGCCGATTATTTTTTGAACGGCTTGAGCTAGAGAAACGAGCTTTGAGGTGTGTTTCTAGACCAAAAAAAAACTATCTTTTTACGGGGTCAAAATTTTGGTGGCCCACCAGAGGGGGCTGTAGCCCCAACTTTTTTGTTTCAAATGGCAACCCCCCTTTGTGATACATCATTTGAGAGGGCATAAAATTCTAAGACTTTTGGCGCAAACTAGAGGTCAATATCGTTTATCGTTTTCGATATATCGAAGTTCAAAGTTCGATTTCGACCCATTTTCAAAAAATCAGAACTCCCATTTAAAAAGTCAAAATTGGAAAAACTAGGAATCTAAAATACTTTGCAAAGCAAGTACTTTTCAGAAAAAATACGGTTCTGCCATACATCTAGTCCAAATTTGGTTTTAGAGCGCCCCAACAGTGTTCTAAAAAATTGCCCCTTAGGGGGTCTATCTAAAAAATTCCGAGGCACGACCCCTATCGAGTGACACATCGCTCAAAAGGGCACACTAAACTGAGCATTTTGGTGCAAACCGCGGGTTGATATCGTTTTTAGGTTTCGATTTATCGAATGGCAAAGTTGGATTTTCATCCGTTGTCCAACTTCGATATATCGAAAACTAAAATTGATATCGACCTGCGGTTTGCGCCAAAATGCTCAATTTAGTGTGCCCTTTGGAGCGATGTATCACTCGATAGGGGTCGTGCCTCGGAATTTTTTAGATAGCCCCCCTAAGGGGCAATTTTTTAGAACACTGTTGGGGAGCTCTAAAACCAAATTTGGACTAGATGTATGGCAGAACTGTATTTTTTTCTGAAAAGTACTTGCTTTTTAAAGTATTTTTGACCCCTAGTTTTTCCAATTTCGACTTTTTAAAAGAGAGTTCTGATTTTTTGAAAATGGGTCGAAATCGAACTTTGAACTTCGATATATCGAAAACGATAAACGATATTGACCTCTAGTTTGCGCCAAAAGTCTTAGAATTTTATGCCCTTTCAAATGATGTATCACAAAGGGGGGTTGCCATTTGAAACAAAAAAGTTGGGGGGGGGGGGCTACAGCCCCCCTCTGGTGGGACACCAAAATGTTGACCCCGTCAAAAGATAGTTTTTTATGATCTAGAAACACACCTCAAAGCTCGTTCCTCTAGCTAAAGCCGTTCAAAAAAATAATTGGCCGTACTCGGACTTTTGCCCCACCCTGTATATTGAACACTTTATTTGGAATAAATGAGCTACGATAGGATTTTGGAGCAAGAGGTGCATTCGTCTTCTCCGATTTACTTCCTGCTTCAAAATAATGAAAGATTTTTAAAAATACTATGTACTGGGAAAAAATTATTCGGATTTTACTTTTGAATCTACCAGAAGGACACAGATTGAAAAACTCGTTTCAATTCAATCAGAGTGTGAGAGATGGTTCGATCGATCAGTAGGTCAAGAAACTGACCTCTTGCTAGAGGCCGTTTCATATAGCTTTGGTAGTGACAGCTCTTTGTTTACATAGGCAAAATCCAGTGTTACCATCTTCGTGAAAACATCAACCCCTCTCACTGCGCGACTCATCAGAACTTTTCGCCGCGTAATAGACTCGGATAACTATTGAAATTAGTGAATAATAAAATATTTACTATTTACGATGTTAACCGAATCCAAAATGTGGCAAAAAGCTCTGGTTCTTCGCGTAGTGAGTAGGGTCAAAGTTTTCACACCGGTGGTAACACTGAAGTGAGTGTGCGCTGAGAATGTTGTCTCGTCCTTCTGCCCATGTAAACAAAGAACTGTCAGAACCAAAGCTACCTGAAACGGCCTCTACCTAGTTAATGTTGGTAGTTAATGATGGGGTATTCCGAGTTAACTCTTCTAACACTTTTGATGTCAGTTCCCACCAACGGCGATTCAAAATTTATTCATGCGCATTGTTAAGCAGATGGGGAGCTAAGAGTTTAGAGTAGCATTTTACCAGGTACTCACTCATCGATAGCTTTCAGTCACAGTCAACATAAACTGTCAGAACATTTAAGCAACAGTTTCTCCACTCCTTACACAAATGGAAACTGCTAATATTCATTTAAAGTAGGTGATCACGTCTCTCCCGAAGGAGCGAACAAATGGTACTTACCTACATGAATATTCAACGCAGTCGTCTGTTTCGGGATGAGACTTCATATGACGATTCATTGCTTGAATGAACACCTTTCTTTGTAAAAAATTGCAGAAAATACCATTACTTAGCAATGATGGAAAGTACCATAGCTTTTTGGAAAATACTAATGCACAAATACAGCTTGCTTTACATTCACATTCTTCTAAATTGCAGACTCAGGCAGGCACTGAGGGAGGTAAATTTTCCACATAGCATTCCTTCGAAGAAATGAGCATATCCATTTCAAATTAACTAACAAGAAACGGTAAAATCTGAAAATAATTTCAATTTGTATCAAGATTGAACAGTCTTGATAATCCGAGGTGACTTCGATCTGTCCAAGCGACAACAAAATTAATGAAGACTGAACAAATAAACAGACTTTCGGCACCTAAAATATAGGACATGATTCGCAAAATTTTCATTCTGAAATGACAGTAGAAAAAAATGAGGCCGGAAACTTTCCAGAATTAACAGAAATAAATGAGTTTCAACACAAATCAACCAGCTTCAACTGACTTTTCCGTATTCGAGCAAAACGTAAGCAAATTAACAAAAACACGTCCGCCATGTTGGGATATAGAACCACAGCGTTGCCGCTTGGTGCCGTTATATTCCAAACTTGCTTCCATTGGCTCTTATGGGAGTTTCCGTTCTGAATGTATTATTCTGTGGTATAATAGTCCGCAGGCTTAGATCCGTTTATACGGCCCTCAAGGAAAAAATTAATAGTGCAAGTTTTTTTGTTAGAACAGAAAGACGAAAATAATGAAATGCATCCTGTCGCTTATGGAAGTAAGAAACTATTAGATCCACAAACTCGCTACTCCGCCATAGAGTTAGAATTACTCGCAATCGTTACTGCCATCGAAACTTTCAAGGAATATCTATATTTCAGAACTTTCACCGTTTTCAGTGACCATAAAGCCCTAGAAGCCTTTCGACACTTAAAAACACCGTCATGTCGCATAGCAAAATTCACTGCAAAACTCCTCGATTACGACTTCAAAATCGTCTATAAGCCTGGAATAATGAATAAAGTTGCAGACCATCTCAGCCGAGAAATCGCTTTCATTTCAGCACCTAATCGTCTCATCGAAGCTCAAAAACAAGATTTTTTCTGTTCAAATATAATTAAGGCACTTAATCACGATAATGTAACACCTGAATTTCAAAGAAAATCCCGTAAATTTGCTCTTAACAGCGAAAATATTCTTTGTTTCAAAAATTTTAAGCCTCAGACCGATGAAATCTCTCTTTTACCAGTAATTCCAGATACTTTAAAACTCGAAATTATTAAAGCACACCATGATCCCATCACTAGCTCTCATTTTGGATCTAAAAAGACTATTCTAAAAATTAAGGACAAATATTATTGGCAATCTTTGCACCATGATGTTTCTGATTATATTAAAAAATGTGACAAGTGCCAGTTCAATAAACGAATTTCCATTAACCCAGGTTTAGCTCAGCCAATTAAAATTAAAACAGGAATCCCATTTTGTAGGGTCACTCTTGATTTTATTGGACCTTTAGTCCCTTCTAATAATTTTCAATATATTTTAGTAGCAACTTGTAGCTCAACTAAATATGTACTGACTAAACCTTACAAATTAGCAGATGCTGACGCCACTGCCGATTTTCTTTTATATTTAATTTCTACTTATGGAACTCCTACTTGGATCCATACGGATCGAGGTTCCCATTTTATAAATACTCAAATTGATGACAAATGTAAGAAATTCAATATTATCCATTTAAAAAGCACGTCTTATCACCCTGAATCTCAAGCCTATACAGAACGCTGTAATCAAACCATAAAACAAGGTTTAACTCATTATATCACAAGTAACCCTGAAAATTGGTCTTATTATCTTCCATTTATCACCTTTAGCATTAATTCAACTCCTCATTCTAGACTTAAATATTCTCCATTTTATTTACTTCATGGTTTTGTACCTAATTTACCTATTGACAATAATTTACAAATAAATATTAAATCTCATGACATTGAAAAATCTTTACAAGAATTAGAAAATATACGGTCTCGAATTCCCTCTTTAATTGATTCAATTCAAAATCTCGATAAAATGTATTATGACAAAAAACATAAGCATGTAACTTTCCTTCCAAATCAACTTGTCTTATTAAAAGTACCGTCTAAGTTCAAAAGAACATTTAAAAATAAATATGAAGGGCCGTATACTATCATAAAACGGGTGAGCTCCGTAAACTATCAAATTCGTATTATTAAAAACAATAAAGAGTTGCTAGATACGGTGCATGTGCGTCGTTTGAAACCGTACGTAACGTGTTAAGCCGGTCCTCTGCGGCCAGCTGATTACGATTAGTTACAAGCGCGCGCATCGGCACCCGGCCGCTCTCCTATCTTCCTATCTTCACGTATTGTAACAGCAGTGACCACGCTAGCCCCCCTCCCTCTCTACTTTGTGTACATTCTTCCCAGCCCGTCTCACTCACGCACCTCACGGCAGGTACCTTTTACTCCGATTCGGACTGCCTTTCTAAACCCTACTGCTTTACATTATTTCACCGTTCATTCATTGCTTTTTTTTGCTCGCACCTGTTTCTTCGATTTTTTTTTCTTTCATCTCACTTCTTTTGATCTCGCTTGATTTAATTTAATTTTTCTTTTCAACATGGATTTGCTCATGTTTAATATAGACTACGATAGTGTCACACTTTCTAAGGAAGAACAAGAATTATTTTCGCCTCAGTGTAAGCCTTCTATACCACCTTATATAACTCCATTGCATCCATCACCTCCATCACTCATTCCAGTCACTCCATCACTCCCCCCCCGTCACTATTCCTCCTTCTACTAAACCGAAAAATAATCCTAAATCTAATCCTAAATCCAAACCCAAACCTAAACCCAAAGCCCTCTGCAAAACCTCTAAACCTAAACCTATACCTAAAGTAAGTCCTGAAAATACATCAAAACCACCGCTCTTTGTCCCACCTAAAACTAAAACCTCTCCTCTAAAAATGTCTAAATACCGTTCCCCAAATCCAAATCCTGAAAAAGTTCAAAAAACTGTAGAGTCCCTTCTTCCTATCATTTCTGAGAAAATTAGTAAATTTAAAATTCCAAAAAAAAACCCACAAAGATTCCTGCCCAATCTAATTCAATCCAAACACCTCAATTACCTCCTCCTTTTACCCTACCTGAACCCCTACCATCGCAAGTGTCGACGTATGTGCCAACTCCAATTTTTAAGGCAAAACAAAAGCAACGGTCTAAGCGTGGTGGAAAGAAACACTCAAAGTAGACAGGAAGGCTCTCATTTATCTAAACATATTACAGTATGTGATCTCTGTATTTTTTTTTTCTCCTCCTGTGAAAATTTTTTCCACTGATACTTCACTTCTGTTGTTAGAAGTTTTTTTATTTCAAATTTTTTCTTCACTTTTCTGGTGAAAATTGTTTAATTTCTACTCCTATTTCTTGTTGAAATATTTTTTTTCATTTTATATTTTTTCTTCACATTTCTTGTGAAACCTTGTTTCTAATTTCTACTCCAAATTTCGTGTTCGAAACTTATTTAAGTTCATATTTTTTTCTCCACCTTTTTTTTGGTGAAATTTTTTCACTTTCCTTGTTAGGATTTTTTATTTTTAATCATGTAACACAAAGTTATGTTTCTTTATTTTTTTGTACATATCATTGAATTTAAAAGTTGCCATGTTTCATTTCTTTTAAATCTCATTACAAATTGTTTTCTTTTTTTTCTTTCCATACTTGAGCATAGCACTTTTCAATTTTTAAAATTTTCTCCTTTTTAACTGAGCATAATAGTTTTCAAACCTCCAAAATTCAAAATTTCAACCTTCAATTATTCAAAATTTCAAACTTCAAACTTTCAAAACTTCAAAATTTCAGACTTAAAATATTCAAAATTCAAAGCAGCAGCTACCCAAAATTTAACTTCATTTCGTTCCTCAATCCCCCCTTAATTAAAATTTTTCTTAATGTTTTTCGGCCCCTTAATTTAAATTTTTTTTTGTAACTTAAATTTTTCTTTTTTTCACATTTCGAGGACGAAATCTCTTTCCATGGCGGGTATTGTCGTGCCGCAGCTTGTAGCAAGCCGACAACGCCGCGTCTCTTTTATTCTCATCACACCGGTGTAACGTGGTCGATTCTCGGGATCGATCACCGAGTACCTTTCCCTTTTTTTTCTCTGCTCTCTCACACTTCACTACTATATCGACTATTCTCTCTCTATTCTTCCTCTAGTTATTCAAATCTTCCGCCACTAGGTTAACTGCTTGAATCGGCGAATGAGGGGGGCACTGGAGCGAGAATGACGTGACTGTTGTCCGCCAATCAGAGATGAGTGCGTAGCCTCACCTCTGCTTGGCGGGCAGCGGCCATATTTCTTCACTTCGAGTCAAAGTGCGTTAGTGAACGGTGTTCCGAAACAATGTGAGTATAAAGTTAATTTAAGGGCCAGCCCTTCCGGCTGGTACCGGTTTTTTCTATTATAATGTAAGTTCGTTTAAAGTCGGTAGGGTCGAGTGAGCTTAAGTTTTGTTTTGTCTCTTTCAATTTTTCATAAATGAAGTGAAATTTGTCTTTTTCTTTTTTTTCTTTCGAAACGTCACCCCACCTGTTGGTGGTGGTGACCACAGAATTTGTTAATTCCGAATTCTTCAAAATTATTTGAAGGGCCATGCCGGGGCTACCCTTCAAATTGGTGCCCAACCGCGGGACTTGAGTATTTAACTCATGAAACCCTCAAATTTCACTTCTACACTTTAATTTCTTTGTGTCGTTTTCGAGTCGTTGGTAACCGGCACGCCGCCATTACACTCGCTCGTGAATCGTCATTAATCAATCGTGAGTGCTTCTCATATGTTCAATTGAAGTTTCGTGTGCGTGGAATCATTCTGTTTTCTTTTAAATAAATTAATCAGTCAAACAGATCTGAGTGTTTCAAATTAGTTTTAGTGATCTCATGGTGTGATAGTGCCGTAAAGTTCCTTTGTAGGCCTATTTTGTTGTTTTGGCGCAAAATCGTCCATCATCGACCATACTCATCGTATACTTCGGTTCGCATGTAGGAATCCCGTGTCCTTTCTGACTCGGTAGTGCGGGTTGCATACCCACTTTTCTACATCCTGTCACGTGATTCCGCTTAACCTCTAATAATAATATTTCTGTTTTGTTCATTCGCGAATTTGTTTTGGTGTTGAATTGTTTACCTACATCACACAAAATTTACGATTATTCAGCGGACAGTTTGTTTATATTATTTAACCTATCCATTCTTAACATTCTGTTAAATTGGATTGCATTTTATTTTAAACCGTTTTGATAAAAATATATGTGAAGAAAATAAATAAATAAGAAAATAAATAAATAAGAATAAATAGATTAATTAATAAGTAAAATAAACAACATACATATAATTCATGAATCAAAGTTGCTGTTTTATGCTGGAGACTTCGTAGAATTTATGGGCCAGGTGAGGAAGAGGTGCGAACTATGCACTCCTGGGCTTCCGACGAGGGTGGACTAGCAGTACAAGGATATCATTTCACATCTTTCCGTCACTCACTTGTTCTTCATGGATTATGGATAAGGAATTCTCAAGAATGTCAACAAAAAAGGATTTAATTTAATTGATAAAGTCTTCTGGATGAATCGGTTCCAGTTATCCATTGGACCTGGAGAAAGCTTCCAATGTAGCTTCTGCATACTCTGCGATATTTCAAAACTGCTTCGGCATAGCTCTCCTTTCTTATCTCGGTGACTTACAAGGATCAAGCGTCGTCAGTTTCATACCATGGATCAACCAATCTCATCTTTTCAAACTGCGAATACTAATCTACGTTGGAACTCATCTTCTTCTGTTTCAGCTGTCATTCTTGAAAAGAAAAGTCTTCGATTCTCCACGGTTGGTACTCTCAGGTATTTCTCTGTGTTAAAATTACCTTATTTTTTCTCTATTTTATTTGTGTTTTGTAATATTGTTATAATGAGACCCACCCATCCCCACAATACTCGCTATAGCGCTCGGCGCCGATTAATGCTGGATCAAAATGATCAACAATCAGGTGCTAGATTTCAAGCTAGTCCTTTTATTAGAAATCCTTTTCAGCCTTTGTCTTTTGGCTTGAACTCTTTCGTGCCGAACTCATCCATGAATGTGGTTCCAAATGAGCCAAGTTCCAGTGGTGAGAGCTTACCTCCACCCATGGATAATTTAAAAATTCCTCCTGTAGACAATTCTCATGTAGACAATTCTCATGTGGACAATTCTCATGTTCCTGTGAATGATAATTTTCGTATTATTCCTCATTTTGATTTATCTCATGTCCCACCGCCGAACGATGTTTTTCAGAATCATGATTTGCTTGGTTTGAATCATCCTCCTTTTCAAGATCACAACCAGCTTAATTTTAATAATCCTCCCCCTTCTGTTGATGTGCCACCTCCTATGTTAAATCATTTGAATCCTTTGAATAATGGATTCATCCCTCAGCCTGAACCTCTGAATGGTGCGTCCAGTGTTCAAGAGGATATTTCTTCACAACGTCCTTTCTGCTATTCAGTCTATGAAAGTTTCTATGGATAAAAAGTTGAATGACTTTGAGGGTAGATTAAGAAACATTCAACCCAATCGTCAAACCAACTTTCAACCAAGTTTTCAACAGGGGTTGTCACATGAAATTAACTATAGGAGAGAGAGGCATGGTTCACAAACTAGTTTAAATAGTAATAGTAGTGGAAGATTCCACTCCAACGTTCAGTTTAAAGACTTGCCTGTGTATAAAGGCGAGCAACTACCTATCCACCCGAAGGATTTTCTTCACCAGGTGGATTTCTTCTTTAATTCTAAAGCCACGCCAGATCATGTCAGATTAAGTGAATTGGAACGGTTGCTGACTGGCAACGCTTTGAACTGGTTCCAGGTTTTCAGAGGTTCGTTCGAAGACTACGATGATTTTCATCAGAAATTCCTACGCTACTTCTGGGGACCAAATCTACAGAGCTCCATTCGTGAATCCCTGTATACTCCTAATCAGTACAACGGTTCAATAGATATGTCGGCCCATTTTTTGGCCCAAGTGCGTAAAGTACAATACCTTGATGATCCGATCCCTGAAAGCGTCATGGTCACTCACCTAATCAAACATTTTCCAGATGATGTAAAATGTTTTCTTGCCTCTACCGATACACTTTCTATCGATGCTGTGCTTTTTAAACTTCAGAACCTCGATTCTATCCGTCCTAAGATTAGGCCTGGAGTCAATAAACCTTCTTTTCCTAAGAGTAATCAGAACTTCAAACCCCAGTCTCAGTCTCAAAATGTTCGTTGTGTTATTTCGGATGGACTATGTGGTGATTCTGTTCAAAGCGATGCTTGCTCGGCTCCCGACAGTTCTTTAAACTGTCACAGTGCAACTCAGTAAGGGAGGAAAGTACTGATTCTTCTGCTGCAGTGGCACGCAATACTATAAACTCGGTTTTTCAAAAAATTATGAATCAAACGTTTGTCTATGATATTACAGTATCTTGCTCAGATCACTCAGATCACTCTCTATCACTTCTTGTTTCGTTACCTGATAAATTCTATGTCCCGGTTAGTTCTTTTCAACTGGGAAAATTCAGTGTCACATGCAGGTTGATAGCGGAGTTTGATCCCTCGAGTATTCATGACAATTTTGTTTTTCTTTCAAATTTAAAATATTCCAAATTTTCCTTTTGTGTTTTCTTGTTCCCAGAAAGTTTATTGATCTCTGATTTCAATCAAAATACTAGTAATTTTTCTAATTTTCCTTCTGATCTTATGAAAAAAATTGCAGAGGAGACCCATCTGGTGCTGGTTGATCCTTTGGTCTGTAGTCCTTCTAAACTGTCTCAACAGGTTGAAACTTTAGCTTTAGGAAATAAGATTCAAAGCATTGTCTCTGAGTTACCTAATGTTTCATTCTTCGATATTGGTTCGTTAAAATTCATACCAAATCGATCCACATTCCAAACTTTTAGATCTATTATTAAGTCTTGTCTTCGTTTATTTATTGACCTTAATGCCCATTTTCTTTATGAACCTGCCAAGGGGAACGTTATGTCCATTAAAGATGAATTTTTATTAGATGAACCTCCTGTAAATAATCTTAAGCCCCTAGCTAAATCACCTTATGTGAAAGTCTGTGTTTCCAATTCTGAATTCAATATTTTGCTTGACGCAGGGAGTGTAGTTACTCTTATGTCATTGGATTTTTATGAAAGTCTTAAAAAATTTTCTAACTCAAATTTTGAAACTTTACCCACCACTGGCCTCTCCCTAAGGGGAATATCTGGTGCAAAGTTTAAAAGTGTACGTTTTCAAGCATTTATTCCTCTTATAATTCAAGATCAAGTATTTTTCAAATCATTCCTGATTGTGGATAACATCAATCTTCCTGCTTTACTTGGAAGTGATTTTTTCTCTGAATATCAAGCCATTCTCAATTGTCATGAGAAAACTTTGTCGCTGCTAGACGGTAAGGTCAAAGTCCCTTGGACTGAATTTGACTCTGTTAGGGTGGGTTGTGTTTCGGAGGAACCATCATAGCCTTCTAATATCTTGTTTTTAACTGATAGTCATGGGAGAAATTTGTCTGAAATATTAAAGCCTAAATTTCCGAATGCTAATGTCAATATTGTTTGTTTACCTGGAGCAAAATTTAATGACGTGATAGGTAATTTGAAGTTGTACTCTGAGAAGTTTTCCTCAGAAGACGTCATTGTTATTATCGCAGGTACCAACAACCTTAAATCTTTAAAATCCAACACTGATTTTAAAACTGAATTCGATCTTAGTATCCTCGAAGAAGTAAAAACTCCCATTCTAATGGTAGAAATTTTCCCTCGGTTTGATAAGCCATTCTCTGATCAAATTTCCAAAATCAGTGAATTTATCATAGCAAACCTCTCTTGCGATCAATTTAAATTTTTGGAGACTTCAACCTTATTTGAAAAATCTCATTTTACTAGAAAAGGTGTTCATCTAAATCTTAAAGGAAAAATAAAGTTAGTTGAGAGTATATCCTCAGCCATGAGGTTCTTTTTTGAAACCAATGATTCACATTTATCTCTTGAACCCGCTCAAGTCAATTTAACAACTGTCGATGATGATGACTTCATCACTCATGATGGGGGGTCCTCCGAAGCTCAATCGTCCCTGTCTGATAAAGAAATCAATGCTGTAATTAATCCATTGAAATTAAGTAGTAAGCAAAAGCTGAAGCTGTCAACGCTGATTAAACATAACCGAGACGTCTTTTCTGATCGCCCTGGGAGATGTAATCTATTTCAGGCAAAATTCCGTTTAAAAAATGAACAAATCCACATCAAACGTTCGTATCCTGTCCCTTTTGCGAAAAAGGAGATGGTTAAAAAAGAGATCGAACGGATGCTGTCTTTGGGTGTTATTGAACGGAGTTCGAGCCCATATTCCAACCCTTTAGTCCCTGTGGTCAAGAAAGATGCATCTGTTAGACTGTGCTTAGATGCTCGCACCATAAACTCTAAAATTGTCTCTGATTCCGAGTCCCCGCAAAACATCGATGAGATTCTGTCAAAGTTTACAAATCCTGTTTTTATATCAACTCTTGATTGTACAGCGTCCTTCTGGCAAATCCCGTTACATCCTGACTCAAGGGATATCACAAGTTTTTGTTTCGAAGGTAGGAATTACCGATTTACTGTTGTTCCATTTGGTACATCTGTCTCAATGCAGATGTTTATAAAGGCAACTGATTTGGCATTTGGTCCAGAAGTGGATGAATTCATGAGCCGTTATGTAGACGATTTTAGGGTCGTTTCTGGCACCTTTGAAAAACATTTAGAACATTTAGAGACAATCTTTAGTAAAATCAGAGAAGCTGGTTTAACCTTAAAATTTTCAAAGTGTTTTTTCTGTCAGGAAGAGATAGATTTCTTGGGCCATGTAGTTTCTAGAAATGGTATTCGAATGAACCCGAAAAAGGTTCGAGCTATTAAAGAGTTTCCAGTACCTAAGTCTCAAAAGGACCTACAAAGTTTCTTAGGACTCATTAATTTTTACCGAAAATTTTCCAAGGATCACTCCGAACTTTGTAAACCTTTGTTAGAATTGTTGAAAAAAGACTCTACTTTTATCTGGAATGCCAATCATCAATTACACTTTGAAAGAATCAAAGATAGCTTCATTAATACTGTAGTTTTAGCCTATCCTATTTTTGACAGAATGTTTTACATTAACTCCGATGCATCGCTCAACGCAGTGGCCGGGGAACTTTTCCAGATGGATGACGAAGGAAACAGAAGACCGATCATGTTTTTCAGTAGAATATTAAATGCTGCAGAGAGGAACTACACAGTTACCGAACTGGAGCTCCTTGCAATAGTCAGCTGTTGTCAAAAGTTCCGACAATTCATTCTGGGTTCCCCGACCACTGTGATGACTGATCATCACGCGTTAACATTTTTGGATCGCTGTATTCTTTCACATGGACGCTTGACCAGATGGTCTCTATTTTTACAAGCTTTCAACTTAAAGGTTCAATATGTCAAAGGCAAAGAAAACGTAGTTGCGGATACTTTGTCACGATACCCTCCACAAATTGATGACCTCCCTCCAGATAATTTGGAATTAAACGTTTATTTTTCTAAATCTCAAATTGTACCAGATTTTTCTGTAGATTCTAATTCTATAACCAATGATCAAAAACATGATCAGTTTTTTGGTAAAATTTATTCAAAAGCATTAGCCCAAGGAACGAATTCTCATCAGAATTACTGCGTTTTTAACAATATATTATTTTTTAAACAAAGTTCTGAGAATAATTGGAGACTTTGTGTTCCAGCCACCTTGGACGAATCAATGATTAATCAAGCCCATATTTCTATAGGACATTTTGGTCCGGAGAAAACATACAAATATCTCAAGTCTTTCACTTTTTTTCCATTTTTAGAAAAAAAGGTCAGAAAAATAGTCTCAACCTGTATTTTATGTCAAAAATGCAAAGCCCCCAATGTCAAATCTCACTCTCCATTGACTCCTATTTTATCTGATAACAAGTTAGATTTACTCTCTGTTGACATCTTTGGTCCTTTACCAGTAGCCAAAGGAAATGTTCGATTCATCTTTGTCATTTTAGATATTTTCTCAAAATTTGTCAAATTATATGCCATTAGAAATGCAACGGGAGTGAATGTTACTCGTAAGTTATTAGATTGTTATGTTGTCGAAGTCGGAAAACCTAAGGCTGCGCTTGCAGACCACGGCCCTTGTTTTAAGTCAAAGTACTGGCATGAAAATCTCAAAGAAAATGACATAACACCCTTACATTCATCCGTTTTTCATCCCAGTGCCAATCCTGTTGAACGATATATGAGAATGATAGGAAACCTTTGCAGGATTTACTGTCACAATAATCATAGGAGTTGGATTTTTTTTCTACCATTTTTTGAGGAGTGTATTAATAATACGTTCAGTAGTAGTACAGACTGTATTCCGTCAGAAGTAATGTTCAACAAAAGAATCAATAATTTCTTAGAGTCTACTCTTAATTTTCCTCCCCCTTTGACAGGTTCGCCACTTGTGTCAAATTTGGAGAAATTGAGACAAAAGTGTCAATTGGAAGCTGACCGAAGAAAGATTCAACATGACTCAAAGTTCAAACTGATTATCTTCAATCCTGGAGATTTAGTCCTAGTCAAACAGCATCCTCAGTCAAACTTCAGTTATGGAGAGGCGAAAAAGTTTTTTTGTCTTTATGAAGGACCATTTCTTGTAGAATCTAGGTCATGTAAAAATGCGTATCGAATTGTTCACCCAGAAACTAAAAGTCTTGTCGGAGTTTTCAGTGCGTCACTCCTAAGACCTTTTGTCTCCTAATTTATCCAAATTCTGCACATTCATATTTTTTATTCTGTTTATGTTCTGTGTACTGTGTCATGTTTCATGTTTCATGTTTTATTTTTTTTTTATCTGTGCAATTTTGCCTAGTTATTAGTTTTTTTTTTGTTTTGTTTTTTTTTCTCTCTCTCTCTTTAGCTCCCCACCTCTTCTCTTACTCATCGGAGATGAGGGGTTAACAGAGTCTATTTTAGCCATCATATCAATTTTAAGAAAATTATTCTTTAAAATATGTTCAATTTTAGTTTTAAGTATGTCATTTTTTTGTTCATCCACGCACATCGAGGTAGAAAATTGTTTCAGCTGAGACACCACAACTCAACCTTTTTCAAAATATTTCTTGTTAGGAATCTAAACCTCACTTTCTTCTGCAAATATTTTGGCCCTAGAAGCTGATTTGCTTCATTACTAGTGTCAATCCAGCCGTAGCCTCAACCCTACATCTAGCTTTTGCATAAAAGAGAATGGAAGCGAACCGTGATTGACCCCCATGGTCCTAAGGCATTAAGTTGCTGATAGACTTCATGGTGGTATCCCTTCATTTTTTTTGTATCCATTATATATCACCATATAATGTAAGTCCCGTCCCATGGTTTTGTTTAGACCAACTATTTGTGGTCTGCGTGAGAGTACTCATTTCCGCATCAATAGTAAATGAGCTTGGATCTAATAGGCTTAAAATAGTTCCATTGGTCATGGTCACTTTTGTTTTTTTTCCCCCATTTTTTTTATTTAATTTGTTGTTTTGACGACGAGTGGTCTCTCAGATTCAATACATCGAATGGCTCTATCCTGTGCAAGTATGTGTGAGTGTATGAGAAATCAGGCACTCTAGCTGCTTTGTACCAGGCGGAGTCATTCTGGGTAGTGAATGCTGGAAGTCTTCATCTCTGAATCAAACAATAGTCAACCAAACCTGCAAGCTGGTAGTATTACTAAATGACTGATTGTTTTTGTACCTGACTAGCCAAAGTTTCTGCAGAATTTTGACTGATTGATGGCAGAACTTTCACGTTATTTGATGCGAGTCTTAAATTTTGTGTTTTATTTTTTATGAGGCAGCGTTAGTTTGTACCCGCATGTGTGCTGAGTTCCATGTGGTATAGGTTTTCTCTTTCCCTCGAGGCATTGACTTATTATAATCCTAAAACTTCAAGCACAACCGAGCGCAAGGTTGAACTCATAGGATTAATTATTTGTTTTCCCTTTATATAATTTCATTCTTCTGTACCCACCAGTCTCTCGAAAAAGGACAAATTTTCTCACTGTTTGTCTGATTTTTTTTTTTTTTTATTTTTCCTTTTTTGTATCCACTATCTTTTCAGATTATATATCAGCCAGAACAAAAAGAAAGGTCTAACAGAGAAATTCCTTTTTGTCTTTTTGTATCTTTCCATTTACTTGGGCCCTATTTTTTTTATTTTTGTATTTAGTAACTTAAGTTTTCCAAATTTCCCCCATCCCTTAAGGATAACAAACTTAAACTTTGTCTTTCCACGAAAAAATTTTAACTCCAAGACCAAGCAAAACTGTAACATCGACCGACCCAATTAGCTTTAAGAACTCAAGTAGAGGTATTTCTCTTCTTCCGTTACTTTTAAAGTAACGAACTTTTTTTACATTCTATGAATGTTTCAACAACTAGCTTTAAGTACACTTGGAACCATATGTGATCTCCATCGTTTTTAAGTTTTACGAGTATATTTTTTTTTTATTTTACTGACTTCAAGTCAGTGTTGTAAATACGTTATGTTTTGTGTTATAAAAATAATAATAATAAATCAAAGAGGGACTTATGAAGCTTGGGGTTTCATCGATCCTGCCGACCAATAGATTGATCATGATCGATTCTTTTCTAGTCTCATCGTTGACTGTGGCTTCGACTATGGTAGGCTTCCTCGCTCTGGTGCTCTGCTCATTCTTCGATTCATTTTACTGTTCCTCTTCTTCTATTCTTGTCTTTATCTTCATCTTTATCTACCCATCTTTTATCTATTTCTTTCTTTTCGGAGATTAAAATCCTCAGTCGGATCAAGATTTTGACCCGTCTGAGAATTTGAGGGGTAATCTGTAACGTGGTCGATTCTCGGGATCGATCACCGAGTACCTTTCCCTTTTTTTTCTCTGCTCTCTCACACTTCACTACTATATCGACTATTCTCTCTCTATTCTTCCTCTAGTTATTCAAATCTTCCGCCACTAGGTTAACTGCTTGAATCGGCGAATGAGGGGGGCACTGGAGCGAGAATGACGTGACTGTTGTCCGCCAATCAGAGATGAGTGCGTAGCCTCACCTCTGCTTGGCGGGCAGCGGCCATATTTCTTCACTTCGAGTCAAAGTGCGTTAGTGAACGGTGTTCCGAAACAATGTGAGTATAAAGTTAATTTAAGGGCCAGCCCTTCCGGCTGGTACCGGTTTTTTCTATTATAATGTAAGTTCGTTTAAAGTCGGTAGGGTCGAGTGAGCTTAAGTTTTGTTTTGTCTCTTTCAATTTTTCATAAATGAAGTGAAATTTGTCTTTTTCTTTTTTTTCTTTCGAAACGTCACCCCACCTGTTGGTGGTGGTGACCACAGAATTTGTTAATTCCGAATTCTTCAAAATTATTTGAAGGGCCATGCCGGGGCTACCCTTCACCGGCAGCGTTGCTTTATCTGTGATCATCTGCAACTGACCAGATAACTGCCAATCTTGTCTTCCGCGCGCCCTATTTTTGTGTTCTCTCTCTCTTTTCTCTCTTTCTATTGTAAGTAAATATTAATGCGCGAGACCTTAAATAAGACGCGGACTTTTTTCTCAGGGGCATTCTCTCTTCAGCTCTTGCTAGAGACTCTGGTCACTGCTGCGTAACTCTAATGCTCAAAATTATATTATGCTCAATATGATTTCCATATGATTTAATGCTTATGCTTATGCTCTTGGTAAGGTTACTATTTATTTTTTCTAACCTTTTCTTGCTGTGATATTTTAATAAACTTGTTATTTCACTGTTAATTCTCATCTTCTGACTCCGGTTTAGTTTTCCCTTTTCACTTTTATTCTAAATTTAATTCTTTTTTTTATTATATTTTGTTGAGTCGCTGTTGGAAAAATAATATGTTTTCCGCGCTGACCAGTCGCTGGATTGATATCGATAGTTCGTACGTGCTGACCAGTCGCTGGATTGATATCGATAGTTCGTACGTGCTGACCAGTCGCTGGATTGATATCGATAGTTCGTACGTGCTGACCGGTCGCTGGACTCACATATGATTGTTACGCGCTGACCGATCTTCCGCGCTGACTTTTGCTATTTTTTTTATTTAAACTAAGTCTGTTAATTATCCACGTAAAATTAAATTTATGCGTGCCGTTTCCTTTGAGCTAGGTCGGTTCCGTTGATAGTTCTTCGATCTATCGATGGATGGTCACTCTATTTTTCACCATCAGGCCGCGGCACGTCAGGGGGAGACTTGAAAAAACGGGAGGAGGGGTGGTACCGCCGGCCGGTTTTTCGCGAATTACGCGGAAAACGTTCATCCTACGTTAAAATGGATTAGATATACTTGAAAGGACACAACATTTCCCATTGGATGAATGTATTGTGATTTACTTTTAATGATTAATTACTTTAGCAAAGCGCGATTTATGAAAAACGATTTTTGAGAGTTTCTGAAAAAATGTCAAAATGTGTCGTTTTTTCGTAAATAACTTAAAAAATAATTGTGTTACATTCAAATTGCACAAGGTAAATCGAAAGATTGCTCAATTTACTATCAAAACAGAGTATTAAATATCACTTCGGTTCGATTTATCGTGAAAATATTGCGATGTATCAAAAACGTAGATTTAATTTTTTTTTCTCTGAAGACGGTTTGCAAATATTCTGCAAATAATATTGAGGAACGAAGCTTGTAAGCGATGAAAATACAAGTTAACACTTATAAAACTCGACATTGTTGTCAATTTGACTCTTTATTTCATACTTTTATCGTTTTTTTCAGGGAAGCGCGCGGTAAAATGCCGAGATTTGAGAGCTTCCTATTATTGCTCTTGCATTCAAACAGTGGCGGCTCGTGCTTTTTGGCAACCTTGCTTTTTGCCATTTGAACCTATATGCAAAAGCATCAATTTCTCAGGCGTTCAGGGAACTCCTTGAAGATCGATTATTATACATAGGTTCAAATGGAGAGAATCCGCTGTCGCCACAATGCATGAGCCGCCACTACATTCAAATGATATTTCTACAATGTCTCCAGAAACGGATGCTTTGTGTGATAAAAGCGGAAAGTTAGCATGAATCTATTCTTAAGTTCAAATAATATCAGCTCTGCTTAACCTTTGTTAGACAGGAAATTACTGGGGCTAACAGTTTGTACTCTCTATGCTCATATTTTCACAAAATCACGATAAACCGAGCGGATTTCTAGCAGGGGGTCAATTTAGCGTTACGTCCGTTACACCTATTTTTCCTAAAAGAAGATATAAGTGGGACCAGTTTGGCGTAAAGAAAACTAATTTTGGTGTATTTCTCAATTTTTGGTGAATTTTCCAAGAAAGTCGAAATTTTCACCTCTGTACGGCTGAAATAAGTGAAGCAACACAGATTCTTTAGGACTTTAAAGTTACCTCTAATGGGGTAAAAAACAATAAGTCTATAAGTCCCAGGTGATGTCACTTTCCCCCCAAAAATAGTATTCGTTTACTAGACTATTTCACTACTAGGGGGCTACGCCACCAGCTTCAGAAACATATCTCATCCTGGTAACCACGTATTCTAAACGTTAAAATATAATTTTTTCCCTGTAAACGTGTGTTCGTAAATGTCCCCCTTTCGAGCTACATCTCCCAAATTCTTAAGAATTGTATGGTTATTTTGAAATAGCGGCCACCATTATGAATCAAATGTCATGAAAATTGGTGTACCGAAGTAATTTTACGTGTAAGTAAGTATGGTAAACACCCCAGTACCCGGCACCCTCAGAATTGACGCTAGTATCCGGCACGCATTAACGTATCAGTTGAAAATAAAGAATGTTGGCAACGTGGCCGGCCCGCGATTTAATTCTGTAAATTAGACATAGAGTGCAGCACTAATCCGTGAGAGTTTTGTTGTTATTGTATTTATTTCGTTAGAAACTTGGTGTTAAATTTCCTAACCTCCCGACACTTGAGTTTTTGCACGTTTTCTAAGCAACACGTCTAAGATCCCGGTAAGTGAAAATAAGGATTTATAACTTTATTTTTCCCCGAATTCCATTTTCGTTTGTTTCTATACGTTCTGCAAGATGTAAGGAATCCGTACTTCTCAAGTTTTTGCACTTTTATGAATTATTCAGGTCAAAATCACCGAACCGGTTACTGGGAAAAATTCTACACCCCAACCCATTATCTGTCATGAGCTGTCATGGCCAAACGGGTATTGGAATCGTGATGCACTAAATGAATCTAATATCCGACTTTTGGGGGTTTTCAGCCCAAAAATCATTAATTTGGTCGAAATTTGGATTCCTTCTGATTCTTAATCGTATCCTCTCTCCGATTTGTGTATTCCATCAACAACCCATGACTCTATCATCAATTTTTGGCTTCTCACTGTGTGACTAAAGTTGGAAATGGGCTCAAGTCATTTGATGCACCTGTCTTCCTCCAATTCAAGATGAATAGAAATGCTGATGCAGAATTGCAGTTCAACTTTTTTATTTGAGGATGATTCTGCTTGTTATTTTCTTGCACCAAATGGTTATTTATGCTTGGGTGCATTTTGGGGGGGGGATTAGGGGCCCAAAAATGATTTCCGGTGTTCGAACGAACGGTCATCTAGTGTTATAGGATAAGGAGTACCAGTTTGTCTCAATTTTTAACTACTATACGAAAATGGAATTCGAAGAAAAATAAAGTTATAAATCCTTATTTTCATTTACCGGGATCTTAGACGAGTTGCTTAGAAAACGTGAGATGCTTTGAAAGCAGCCATTGAAGCGGTGGAAGGAGGTGCAAGAACCAAAGCTGCGTCAGAAGCTTTAAATCCTCATAGTGTTGATTTTTGAAAGCGTTCGATAAAAATGGATAAGCTAGGTTAGACCAGATTTAAGGGCATTGTATTGATTGATTTCCACGGAGGGGGCGACTTGAGTCACCAAACCCGATTTTCCGCTCGATAAACTAAAGCTGTCTTTGAGATACTTACATATGTCATAGGTATTGAAAAATATCTGATTTTATCTAGAGCGCCATTGGTGACAACCAGTAGAATTACCCTAGTTCTCGCCTAACCCTGCTTCATCGAGCGCTCTCAAAGAGTAACACTAGTTTTTTCTTTTCAAAGTTCCTTACAATTTTTGATCTCTTATGTCGAGCTTAAGTCGAGCTTGTCTTAAGTCTGAGTTCATACTTGGCTTAAATCCTCATAGTGTGGATTTTTGAAAGCGTTCGATAAAAAATGATAAGCTAGGTTAGACCAGATTTAAGGACTTTGTATTGATTGATTTCGACAGAGGGAGCGACTTGAGTCGCCAAACCCGATTTTCTGCTCGATAAACTAAAGCTGTCTTTGAGATACTTACATGTCATAGGTATTGAAAAATATCTAATTTTATCTAAAGCGCCATTGGTGACAACCAATAGAATTACCCTAGTTCTCGCCAAACCCTGCTTCATCGAGCGCAACACTAGTTTTTTCTTCGCAAAGATTTCCTTACAATATTTAATCTCTTATGTCGAGCTTTGACTCTGAGTTCATACTTAGTTAAAGTCCTCATAGTGTTGATTTTTGAAAGCGTTCAATAAAAAATGGAAAAGCCTGGTTAGACCACATTTAATGGCATTGTATTGATTGATTTTGACAGAGGGAGCGACTTGAGTCGCCAAAACTGTTATTCCGCTCGATAAACTAAAGCTGTCTTTGAGATAGGTATGCGTGGTTGAGATAGGTATTACATGTCCTAGGTATTGAAAAACATTTGATTCTATCTAAAGCACCCTTGCTTTCGCCTCTCCTTGCTTTATCGAGCAACACTTGTTTTTTGTTACTCTTAAATTTTCTTTATTTTGTTCCAAGTACTTGGCTCAATTTCATACCTCTTTTTACCTGCCCTCGTTCACTTGTTATGTTCTTCATTGTTTAGGAAACAATTCGTTCATTTTTCCTCAAAATCGCATTACTTTTCATCTAATTTCATGCTAATACCTGAGTAATTATAGGTTATGTTCAGAGTAAACAAAGGGGTGCCGGATACTAGATTCCGAATACCGGGTATTGGGTAAGACGGCAATTTGTGTGCCGGGTACTAGGGATTTTGACTTTTTTCAGTTTTACCTTCGTAGCCAACTCAAAAATTAATTTTTTTCTTCACTTACGTATACCAATAGAAAGCTGATAAAATTTCCTTCCCAACTATCTTAACTAAAATGCCGTAGGACGTATCGGCGATTTTCTACCATTTTTCAAGCTCAAAAATTCCTTATTGGTGCCGGGTACTGGGGTGTTTACCTTAAGTAAGTAAGTAAGGGCTAGGCTCAGGCTCACCGGCAGAGGCGCCCTCATGGGGCCTAGGCAAAGGCTGCGAGCCGACTTGCACCTCGAGATTTGGACCGTGCACCTTAACTTCAACGCTAATGATGCTTATCGTATTTTTTCCACAAGGCTCGGCGGCCGTCTTAGAATCCAACGTATAGAATATATTAATAACCTCAACAAAATTCAGAAAGTAAGTCTAACTATACTTTTCAGGCTACCTTGTACGTTTACGGCACGAATTTTATGTTACGAATTAAAAATTTGAAAAATAATTACCATCATCAGATATGAGAAGCTTTTAAAAGATTTGTGGTCTGCATCATCATTTCAAAACTACGCGTTTTATGCGTGATAATTGCAGCAAAATTTGGAAAACTTAGCACTTTTTTTTGGCGCGGTGGGCGGCCCAAAGAAGCAGTGGAGTTGCAGGTTGTAATCTTACTGCCGCTCACCTTGGCAAAAGCGGCTCACTTTTTCACATTGCGCAGCGATTTTCTAGTTTAAAACGCGCGAAATTTTGCGTACAAATTGATTACGTTCACCCATATTTACAGTGGCGTACGCACGGGGGAGGGGGCTAAGGGGACCAAAGCCCCCCAGACCTCCGATTTATAGGGGCGGAGGGGAATGATTTTCAGTCAAACGCTCAGCAGTGCAAGCCCCCACAAAAAATCCTGCGTACGCCACTGCACCTGTATCTTCTTCGCAACATCGGTTCAAAGGAGGAGGGGGTTAAAAAAGGCAACGTGCGTGGGTGTGGGACATGTTCTCGTCAGAGACGAGATAAATTAAAACAATAATTGAAAAGGGTCCACTCATTTTCTTCGGGGGGGGGCTCCGGGTCTGTCATGTCGCCGCTATACTGTTAATGCGACTTTTCTGCGAATATGAAACTCAACGTCCTCGAAAATGCTTATAGTTATGGCTCCACGACTGAAACTTCCGAAATCAACGGAATACAATTAATACAGATTAAACGACTTATTTGGAAGTTGAATCACCCAAAAATCCGCCAGGTGCCCGCATATTCCACAACCACAATAATAACAACTAACAACAACAATAGATGATTTCAACTTCCAAATGCATCGTTTAATCTTTAATAGCTTGTAAAAATCTAATCTAAATCTAATCGCAAAAATGCCGCATTCTTGTTTGTTTTAATATCCCTTTCCCTTCCAAAATGCGCTGATGGGGAAAATACATTGGATGACTGTTTGGAGCCGGAGGTTCTCGGATGAATCGATACGATTCGCTCCACTAAATCAATATATTGAGAAAAATAACATCGAACAGGAAAATTTACAGTTACGTTCATGCTAAACGCGTAATGTACATTAGAACAACTGCACAAATACAGAAAAAACAAACCTAACAGCCTACGTTTTGATTAAACGCATTCATTTATAGTTCCGTTACGACAAATTCATTTTGCATTTCGATAAGTTTTCGACATTTTTGTTATTTACGGGTACAAGTTAGTATTTTTGTAACCTTTACTAGGACCGATGCGGTAATGAAAGTCACCCATCAATGAAACGAGATGAGGCAAGGAGTTGGCTACGCCTGGACACTCCTCACAGCTTTTCTTGTAAGTTGTTTCTTAGCACAACTGTATGCTTATGTTATCCATTTTCATCTCCTTTCAATTTTAGATGCAGCCTTTGCACAAATAGACGTACATATAACATCAATACATTGGTTTGATCCCATTCCATCGTCTCAATTCTTTCATATGGTCAATTATAATATCAGAAATCAATCTCATATAACGTCACCAATAATCAAGAAATGGACACTCAAAAACACGGTAGCAAAGTACGAACCGTGACAGGATAATATGCGCCCTTCCAAATCGATGGTTGGTTGAGGGAGGGGCTGGTGGTTAGAAAAACATAATACGGGCTACTTGAATCATATCACTGTGAAAAAAGGCGATTACGTCCTGCAGAGAAGCGGCACTTTTTGGATTGACGAAACGTCAACACAATCCGGCTTAATAAACTTTGTAAACGTGTGCTACGAGGGGTGTTCAATAAAAAAGGCGCTTCTGTCTATAAAACGAGAACGATAATCAACAAAAAATAACAAACGAGGTAGCAAATTAAAGCAAATTTAATACTCTTTAAACTTACAAACTCATTTTTTGACGTAGTCACTTTTTACAGTGACGCATTTCTCCAGACGTTGAATCCATTTTTGCATTCCGTTGAAAAAAAAAAAAAAACTCCTGTGGTTGTGATCAGGTCCATTCGCTCACAGCGGTCTGCACATCATCATCAGAGCCATACTGTTTACCCGTCAAGGCTTCCTTGAGCTTTGGGAAAAGCCAAAAATCACTCGGAGCTAAATCTGGACTGTAGGGGGGAAGGGGGGGGACCACTTAAAACTTCAGCCGATTCATAGTGTCTTTTTTGTTTCTGCACTGCAATGTGGTCTTGCATTGTCATGATGCAACAGGAAAGCTGTCCTGTCTGGTCGAATGCGAGTTTTCCGATTTCGCATAGTATCGCAGTATCTTGGAGAGTTGACATTATGACCTTTTTCCAGATATTCCTTGAGAATGACCCCGTTTGCATCCCAAAAAATGGTCAATCAAATCAACATTATTTGTAAATTATGAACACTATACAGGGTGTTGAAAAACTGTTCCCGAATATTTCAGGGGCGGATATTACAAGTCAAAATAATACTTTTTTCCCCTATAAACATGGGTCCGAAATTGCAGTGTTTTCGAGTAACAGTGTTGCAAAGTTTCCGAAAAACAAATTGAAAAATTGTCATAACTCCCTCGTGAATTTTTCTTAATGCTCGTAAATAGGTACTCTGGTGTAGTTTTAGGCGTTCTTGCCGATTTTGGCTGTGAAAATGCTGTGTGCAAAAATTTGAGGGGAGTTATGGGGGTTTTTCGTGATTTTTCTCACTTTTTTTGGCCAAATTATGTGAAAACATACTTTCGGATTCATTGAACCCAAAAATGATTAGCATTACTCAAAAGGTCGTAAAAAAGTATGCATTTTTAGGCCTTACAAGTTTCTCCAATTCGTAAACCATTTCCGAGAAAATCGTCCCTGAAGTTGCAGACGTCGGCCAATAATCGCCTTTTCTTCGATTCTGTCAATTCTTGGCCGACCTCTGCAACTTCAGGGATGATTTTCTCGGAAATGGTTTACGAATTGAAAAAACTTGTAAGGACTAACAATGCATACTTTTTTACGACCTTTTGAGTAATGCTAATCGTTTTTGGGTTCAATGAATCCGAAAGCATGTTTTCACATAATTTGGCCAAAACAAGTGAGAAAAATCAAGAAAAACCCCCATAACCCCCCTCAAATTTTTGCATACAGCATTTTCACAGCCAAAATCGGCAAGAACGCCTAAAACTACACCAGAGTACCTATTTACGAGCATTAAGAAAAATTCACGAGGGAGTTATGACAATTTTTCAATTTGTTTTTCGGAAACTTTGCAACACTGTAACTCGAAAACACTGCAATTTCGGACCCATGTTTATAGGGAAAAAAAGTATTATTTTGACTTGTAAAATCCGCCCCTGAAATATTCGGGAACAGTTTTTCAACACCCTGTAAAGAGGAAATAGTTAAAGACGAAGCATTTTCATTGAAAAATATTTCCTCTTATGTTTTGTGTTTCAACAAAGCTAAGCGAGCTCGTAGAAAAAGGCCATTCATTCGAGATTCCAGGCGTCAGATTTCCGGAGGTGAAGGGGATTCCACTAATCAAAGAAGTGACGGTGAGTTTTTATAAGTTTTTCAAATAAATTTTTGTTAACCTGGTGACGTGAAAACACAGCTTGCAGAGCGGGTGTTAAACGTGTTTTAAGTACTCGATCCAAAAGCTTGCGGTCCTTCAACTCGGGTGGAGAGTATTTTGCTTAATGCTAAAGCTGATTTGTTGATTCAGATCCTTCAAATAGGGCAATTCATGATGGAAGCACTGAGAACATCGAAAAGATTTCTCGGTTTCCTGGAGTAGTTTAGGTATAGTTGGGTTTCTCAGAGAGGAACCCTAAAATTTCAATCGGCCGGAACTGGATTGAACAGTTGGCTTGACTCGCTGTTTGCACCATTGTTTTTTCTATTTAAGATCTTTTAAGCCGTGTATCACTCCATTTTGGGCATTTTTTTTTTTTTTTTTTTTTTAGATCCCCCCTTGAGCCACAAATCTTTAGTTAGCCGCCATTTTGAAGGAGTGTTAGTTTTGACGACTTTGACGCGGCCTTTCAAATGATGTATCACAAGCCATACCGTTGCATTTGACATTTTTTACGGCGCCCCCCCCTGAAGCCCCGAAATTTTGGGGTGAGTGGACCTTGTACAATGTAAGTACATTCCACAAAAAATAGGCATGTGATGCATCACTAAAAGCCCTTGATCTGTCCTTGCAGAAACATTTTATTAGTTTCTTTAGATTCAATAATGTGAAGGGTCACAGCGGTCAATCAAAAATTGCCCCTGAAATTTTCAACAACTTTGCCCCTCCCCTGAATTACAGTGCGAAGTGCAAAGGTTTAAAAAATGTATAGTTTTTAGGGAAAAAAAAAGAAGAAAAAAAACAACTAAAGAGTAAAAAAGTTTTATTTTTTTCAAAAGGTCCGGAGTCGAATCCGAATATTGTCGAAAGGTCTACAAGGTGGGCAATTACCCGCAGAACCGAAGCCCTGAAATATTAGCTAGGGCACACCGGATCATCAACTAATATTTGGAGAATTCTCTGAAATCAACTTTAACACGTTTTCCTCATAAGGTTTCAAATATCCTTAGATGATGTGGAAAAGTCGCATTTTGCAAGAGTAAAGTTAAACTGCATTTTCATTTACTATCTTTGAGAAAGCAAAGTCATCCATTGAACTTGTTACTTGAGCCTAAATTAAAGAAAATGAAAGGTAAAGAGGAAAAATCGATGATTAGATCTTTGTTTAATATTTCTAGCTAATATGAGCTTTTTACTTCGGAATTGAATCATATCCAAAATAACCCGACAGATAGAACAAAAAAAGCGCTTACTTGATTGTAATCATTGGTACTCTAACCGGACTAACTTGTGATTTGCAGGACGAGTTGAAGTTATTCACTCAGTTCATGCAGAGATTCGGAAGAACATACGAAGATGCAGTTGAACAAGCAAAAAGATTTGACATTTTCAAGTTAAATTTAAAAATTATAGAAAATTTGAATAAGAATGAGCGAGGAACAGCAATATATGGAGTGACGAAATTTGCTGATTTATCAAGTAAGTAATCTAGGGGCCGAATTTCAACACGTACCTCGAAACCTCCTCATTCCTCAAATCAAAAAATTACGTGAGGGAAGATAGGGTATCTGCGAATGCGCATCAGTTTTGTAATTTTTCGCATAGAGGGGCTGTTACTTAAGGGTCTGAAATTGAGTGCTTTTTAAGGACAAATTAAAGTACTTGAAAAGCTGAGAACAAACGTGCCTCCGGCTTTTTCCTAAGTGTCCAAGGTTTGCAGATACACTTTTGTATAATTGCTAAAATGCATGTGTGTTTGGACGTCAAAACGCAGAATCCCCTTTTAAAACGGTGATCAAAGGTTTCAACGTGGCTTGTTCGGCTCACGGACAAGTCGGCGCTTGAATTTTTTCTTGTAAGCAACTTACAAATTACTTAGTTCGTTCTTGGGTTGATTACGGGGTGACCGTTTTTTGTTCAGTAAACTCTTACTATTTTCGTAATTTTCGACCTAAGAGTGTGGTCGTCTAGGCAAAGAGTTCTGAATTTTGTAAGTGTCATAAATCGCCATTTTCGCGTTCTCAGCGGGAGCGAAGAGGCAGAAAAAAAATAAATCCCCGCATAAAGTGAACAAACCTCGATGAAACTTTGATACTCGGGTTTTTTTAGAACTCATAATGTAGTCCTGCCTTCAGTGTCAAAGAATTCAGGATTGTCGGTTTCTAAATTCATTAAAATTGATGGCAGCATTGAATTTTGCGTCCTAATAAAAGTCTTCAATTCTAAATTTGATCTACTATCATCGACTTCATGCGGAGAAAAGATTTTTTCGGACTTATTGCTACCCGCTGAGAACGACAAAATAACACTTTTTAACTCTTAAAAAACTCAGAACTCACGGACGAATAACTTTATATAAGCTTAGACTCAAGACCTTTCTTTCTGGTCAACTTTGATTTTCTTCCGTGCAATCCAAATTTGAGAATGAGTCAAAAATCTGATATTGTGATTTTCAAAATGTTGGCCAAGTTTTGGTGACTACCATGCGTAGAAATCATTGTGACCACTCATCGCTACCCGCTGTGAACGCAAAGGCAGCGATTTTTGACACTTTCAAAATTCAGAACTGATAGGCGAATAATATACCGTTATTAATCCGGGACTTATTCTGACCATAAAAGAAAGAGCTTCCTTTTGAGTCCATGTTGGTTTTCTTTCCGAGTGATCCAAATTAGATAAAATGTAAAAAATCTGAAAATAGGAATTCTTAAACTTTTGGAAAGGAATTACTAAACTAAAATTAAAGTTTTTTGCAATTTTTTAGGAAACAAAAGATAGGTCTCAGTGATTATTTTAATTATAGACGTCACATTTTGAAAATTAAAATCAATGTAAATTTCAAAGTTATGTTTGGAAAAGAACCAAAAAAATTACCAAGTAAGTTGGTGGTGATAAAAATAATCCCTGAAATTTTCACAAAATTTTATTCAACAGTTTTTGACTAAATTGAGAAAATGGCGCGTCACGGACGTCACCAAAAATAGCCACCTGAGACCGCCTCTTTAAATTAAATTTTGTCGCGAACCACAAGAAAAAAGAAGTTTCAATTAGGATCACTGAACCCACAGGATATAAACTTAATGAAAATGCCAACCTGAAAAAAAAAAAATAATTATGTAAATTTTCAAAGTTATTAACTTTTTCACTGTCACCAAGTTAGGAATTTTTCCAGTAATTGATTTCTGTATTTTAACAACTCAAAGGAAATAGATTCAGTATGTAAATTTTACGTAGCTTAATTTCCCTACAGTAATTTTAATATATCATTTATACTAATAATTATCATTTCCTTTGAATCGTAGCTTCATCTTATTTCTGATCAGGTTTTTGTAATTTTATTAAGAGTGCGAAGGAAAGTTTTGAATAGAAGCACGTTAATTCAAACAAAATTCAAACTTTGAGAACAGTAACATCATACCAACTTGGGCGAAAAATCACTTTCTCAAAAAGAAACTCACGAAAAAAAAAAAAAAAAAATGGTTCCATGAAATTCATGATATGTAGATTCTCATGGGATAATTTCTTTTTGGAAATTTACAAATTCGATTTTTTACTCTCATGACCTTTTCATGGAGAATCACTGATCTTTAAATAATCTTTCATTAAAACAAAGTTTTTGTGAATATCTTTAACTGTTCAAAAGTTGTGGCCAAAAAAACTGTTTTCCATATGAACCCCTGCCACCTGGCTCTAAGGCGGCTAAAAGAAAAACCTGTCCATTTTCAAAAACCCCAAGCATAAACAGAAGTGAGGTTTTGTACAAATTGTCACCACTACTTTTCAAATTCAAGACTGCGCTTACAGAAAAAATCCAGTTTGTTTTTTTAAAAAAATTTCTTTATTGGGATGCGTGTATGGAGTGATACCTCATTGTTTGTATTTGAGAATTCATGATTACAATTTCTTTCACTAGAAGCTGAGTTCCAACAAATGTTAGGCATGAAAAATTTGAGCTCACAACGAGACCTTCAGAGGCGATCACCAGGAAAAACCAAGATTCGAAATACTGCGACGTCGTCACTTCGAAATATTTCTCCACCTCTCAGTCCTGTCAACAAACCACCAGTTCCAGCCCCTAAATTTGAACCTATACCCAGGTCTCCCCCTAGTTCACCACCCGTTTCACCACCAGTTTCACCACGTAAACCTCCACAAAAACCACCAAATACAACTCCGGTTCCAGCTCCAAAACCTCCACAACCTCAGCCTGCACCTTCACCTCCCCCTCCGAAACCCCAACCAAAACCTGTACCTGTAACTCCTCCCCCGGACCCAACAAGGAATTCAGTTCCTCCTCCTCCGAAACCCACACAAAGAAACGCTTCAGCTGGAAAAGTACCAAAAGGTTTTGCCTACACAACCAGTGAAAATTACCCGCCAGTGAAGATTCAAGTAAGTATCTTGAGAAAATATATAAACTTGTGTTCTTACATTTAAGGTGTTCCTTAAGTCTAGGAAAAATGGGAATAAATTTTAATGGGTCTGTTGCACACTTCGGCTACAGCGTTTTAAAGTAGCAATTCCTATGTAAAAAGCCGAGAAAATAACAATGGCAGCATCAGAAAACGCTAAAATTCAACTGATTAAACTCACAAATTGCGAAAAACACAAGACACTATTCACCCATGTATCCTTTCCACCACGTGCACGATATTTCGCGAAATTAGCGCGGCACATTCAAATAATCACGGCCGACTGCCATCACAGCTGACTTCATAAACAAATAAACAGTAAACACTGACGGTGTCTGCTCGAATTCTTACGTTTCAATATCCTCAAAAGGTTGTGAAAGGTACGAAGACCGACATTTGTGTCGAAAACTTATCAAAATGAGACAATAACTCACAGGAGTTCCAAGGATGATTCCAACTTTGATCATCATGCTTGGAACTCCTATGAGTTATTGTTTCATTTTGATAAGTTTTCGACACAAATGTCGGTCTCCGTACCTTTCACAACTTTTTGAGGATATTGAAACGTAAGAATTCGAGCAGACACCGTCAGTGTTTGCTGTTTATTTGTGTATGAAGTCAGCTATGATGGCAGTCGGCCGTGATTATTTGAATGAGCCGCGCTAAATTTCGCGAAATATCGTGCAAGTGGTGGAAAGATACACGGGTGAATAGTGTCTAGGGTTTTTCGATATTTGTGAGTAATACTGAATTTTACCGTTTTCTGATGCTGTCATTGTTATTTTCTCGGCTTTTTACATAGGAATCAGTACTTTAAAACGCTGTAGCCGAAGTGTGCAACAGACCCATTGTGTAAGGAAAAGAAGTTGCTGCGTGCTGCCTGTGCGCCATTTTCCATTATTGTAAGCCCCCCTCCCCGTCCAAGGAGTAACTATTCCAAAATTCATACTTCAAAATATTAAAAAAAAGGTATTCCGCACTTGCACCTAATTTTTTTATATCCCCATTACCCCCCCCCCCCATCCTCCCAAAAAAACTCGAATTCTTGACACACGAGTGCGGAATGAGCTCTGCATTAAAATATTCGCTGGATGGTGAATACGTCACATCATTTTCGGTCAGTAAGCGAAGTACGACATAAGTAGCAGAACGCCTCTAATAATTCAACTTTATCATCAGTGTTGCATGCTTTGAATAGTCCAATATACGATTACAAAATTAAAGCCAAATCAGCTTCAAAATGAAAGATTAGAAATCCTCGTTTCTCAGTAGTTTATTGTCTCCGTTTTATATTATTGATCATTCATACTCTTGAATTCATACTCATTATTATTATAGTGCAACCAATTAGGTTATTCTCCCTCCCTCTATCTCCCTCTCTCCCCTTTCTCAGAAAGTACTCGGTACCCTGCGCCGATTGAAAAGCTTTCGTTTAGATCTGCCGAAAAAAGCTAAAATTAATCTTGTTCGTGCTTTGATTCTACCCCTTTTCGACTATGGTTCGACTGTGTACGCTATGACATACATGAAACCGTAAATATTAAACTTCAGCGGCTTCAAAATGCATCTATTTGTTTTACTTTCGGTCTGCGCAGGGATGCCCTTGTCACGCAGTACTATAGGGATTTAAAGTGGCTAAAACTGAAACAGCGGCGTCAGTATTTAATCCTTACATCTGTTTTTAGTTCTCGAAAACGCTTAATTTCAACGTACTTTTCTGATTTTTTCCTACCGTTAAATCATGGCGTGCTACATACAAGATCTGCTTTCTTTTGAGGATACCAGTCCATCGTACACCGTTGATAAATAATTCATTCAAAGTAATGGGCTGTCGACTGTGGAATCACTTAGATCCGGAGATTCGCGATGTTCAGCTTTCCATGAGTGCTTTCAAAATTAAAACTAAAGAGTATTTTCTAGTCAGAACAGTATGACGCTAATAACTTGAACTGTATGAGAGTAAAATTCAGCATTATTTAAAGTATATTTCAACTACATCTTTTGAGTCATTTATTCTATTGATATTTTCTGTCATTGTTATTATTTTCGTATCTCATAAGTTTATTTGAAGGAGGTTCTTTATTTATGTATTTATTACGTTTCTTCATTAGTTGTATGACTGTATTTAAAACTGTGTGAGCATAATCCCCCCCGGCCCCCCTCGTTTTGTTTAATATTATAGAGAGTGAGCTAGGTGGGTAAGTGGAGGAGAGGGCTTTATAGTTTATAACCCTAAACTTGTTCCCCTAGCCATAATCTAACACATTGTTTAAGTTTATTCATTCTTATTTTAGTTTGTTACTTATTTTGTTATTTTATGGCGAATAATCTCTCTCACTCACTCTCTCTCTCTCTCTCTCTCTCTCTCTCTCTCTCTCTCTCTCTCTCTCTCTCTCTCTCTGTCTCTGTCTCTGTCTCTGTCTCTGTCTCTGTCTCTGTCTCTGTCTCTGTCTCTGTCTCTGTCTCTGTCTCTGTCTCTGTCTCTCTCTCTCTCTCTCTCTCTCTCTCTCTCTCTCTCTCTCTCTCTCTCTCTCTCTCTCTCTCTCTCTCTCTCTCTCTCTCTCTCTCTTTTTCTCTCTCTCTTTCACACAAATACGCACTTATACTCACACTGAAACCTCCTTCTAGCTAGCTTTTCTTCCCTTTCGGCTCTTTATGTTTTCAGGTTAACTGATGATATGAGGTCAGTACCTACATTCATAGTTTTTGGGTGCTTCGAATAATTTTATCTATAAATTTTGTCTTAGACCGGATGTGGCGCTTGCTGGGCTTTCAGCGTTGTAGGAGCCTTGGAAATACTATATGCTACTATCAAAAAGACAACTGTGGCATTCTCAGAACAACGTAAGATAAGCTAGACAAAAGTGTAACATTTTTTGTATAGTAATATGGAATTTTATACTAACATGATCAATCGTTGTTACGTGAATCAATCACGTGGTGAAATTTGGAAACAAATCACCAGGTAAACTCAATCAGTTGCGAAGCGTGCAATTTAACAACGTTGCATTTTGACCTATTAAACCCCTTACATTGTTACCTTCTACCCGTTACCCCCTAGAATCATCAGAGGGTCGAGGAGCAGGGGGATTCCAAGCAGTCAGCCCTTACTCAGTATGTATGGACTCTACTACTGAACAGGGTGTTTCAAAAGAGTCCCCCCCCCGTCTAACTTTTGAACAGATGAACTTAAAAAAACGAAACACTCGGAGGATGTTTATAACTTAATGGGAACTACTTTTCGGCGTAACAGAAACGTCCGGGCATCCCTGGGGGGGGGGGGGGGGGGGTCGCTCCTCCCCTTAACTCAAAACTATCAAATGGCAACTCCTATCTTGTGATAGCTCGTTTTAAAGGGCATACAATTCAAGACTCTTGCCGCAAACCGGAGGTCGATATCGTTTTTTGTCTTCGTTTTATCGATAGTCTAAGTTCGATTTCGACCCACTTTCAAAAACTCAGAACTCCCATTTGAAAAGTCGGATCTTAAGAAGGAGTCAAAAATACTCTAAAAAGCAAGTCCTGCCCAGAAAAAAATACGGTTTTGACATTAGTCTAGTCAAAATTTGGTTTTAGATCCCCCAAAAACATTTGAAAAAATTAACCCTCAGGGGGACTATCTCAAAAATTCCGACGCACGATCCCTATCGAGTGATACATCGCTCGAAAGGGCAGACAAAACTGAGCATTTTGGCTTAAACCACAGGTCGATATAGTTTCTTGTTTTCGATACAGCGAAATTTGACAACGGGTAAAAATCCATTTTTGTCATTCGATATATCAAAAACCAAAAATGACATCGACCAGTGGTTGGCGCAAAAATGCTCCGTTTTATGTGCCTTTCGAGCGACGTACCACTTGATGGGGGTCGTGTCTCGAAAGTTTTGAGATAGCCCTCCTAAGGGGCAATTTTTTCGAATATTTTTGGGGGGCTCTAAAACCAAATTTTTACTAAACCAATGTCATAACCATTTTTTTTTCTGGACAGGGCTTGCTTTAAAATTGTAGAGTATTTTTGACTCCTAGTTTCTTAAGTTCTGACTTTTTAAATGGGAGTTCTGATTTTTTTAAAAAGAGTCGAAATCGAACTTTGACTATCGATACATCGAAGACGAAATACGTTAGCGACCTCCGGTTTGCGCCAAAAGTCTTAGAATTGTGTGCCCTTTAAAACGAGCTATCACATGATAGGAGTTGCCATTTGAAAATTTCGAGTTAGGTGGCGACCCCCCCCCCCCCCCCCCCCTAGGGGCGCCCCCGGAAATTTTGGATACGCCGAAAAGTAGCTTCCATTAAGTTATAAACGTCCCCCGAGTTTCGTTTTTTATGTTCAACCGTTAAAAAGTTAGACGAGGGGGAGGGGGGCTCTTTTGAAACACCCTGAAGGTATTTATCGGTTCGGGGGGGAGGGGGGGTAACCCTGGTCGGTGTACAATTCAAATGAAAGGTTATGCATTTCTACCCGTATCGATTGAGTCTAATTTGAGATCCTTTGAATATAGAGGAGGGACTCGTTATTTTTGACCCCCCTCCATATTTGAGGTCGAATTTTGGGTCTTCATTTTAAAGGGTAAAAAGATGAAGGGGTGCACAAGTGTGTGCAAAATAAGTGCAGTAAAATGGCGGAAAAAATTGAAATCGAATAAAGTAAGAAGGCGGGGGAAGATTTATTTCCTGGACATGGTCGAAAGTTGGCACGGAGCGGAAAGAAAGGCAGAGAAAACGGCAGGTAGAGATAGGACCAGTTGACCATTCCGAGAGCTTGCTCATTCGAACACAGTATCAACTTAAAAACGAGTACAAAAAACGTTATGATCCAACTTTCAAACTTTAATGGCGGCTCAACTTGACAGCGCAAATTTTGGGCCCGTCAGAACTATCGCTCAGAATAGTAAATCTAGTTTCGTTTTCTGCCAAGCAAAAAAGTTCATCTTGACCGTGGTCCACGGGCAATTAGAAACGTGCAGTGGCTTATGTTTCCAGTGCGAATGATCCTAAATTGTGTCAAATGTTAGGAACAGTAAATGTGTTTTACGTATTATATCTATGCATGTTTCTAAAGTGGTGGATAATTTGGCGCTTTCTGTCAGCAGAGTTTTACTTTGATAACTTTCAAATAAATGAGAGTTTTATAAGTTTCATGCTCAACCTTTGTCGATCTTTAAGGTGGGTCATCAGCGTTTAGTTCCATATTCTGCCACCACAAGAAGTTACGTTCTTTAAATGGAAAAAAAAAATCATGGTAAACGCAAATAATTGGAAAAAAGGGCTTCGATAGAGCCTCGGAAGCAATCTAAGGAACATTTCAGTACCAACAGTATGCTGAAATGTTACGAAAGAAGCGTGAAACTATTGAACTTCGTAAACCACCCTATATCGGCCACTGGAGTCATGGCGTCTTCTGGGGGGCTTCCGAAATTCAATAGTTTCACGCTTATTTCGTAACATTTTAGCATACTGTTGGTAATAAAATGTTCCTTAGATTGCTTTCGAGGCTCCATCGAAGCCCTTTTTTACATTTATTTGTATTTACCATGATTTTTTTCAATTTTAAGAACTTATCTGCTTGTGGTGGCAGAATATGGAACTAAACGCCGAGGATTCACCTTAAAGTCTTGTTCTATTTACTTTCAGAGCTCATTGATTGTTCGAATAGTGGAAATTGTGACGGAGGAGATGTCGACTTTGCTTCGGCATACCTGCAGAAAACGTATTTGATGCTTGAAAAAGATTATCCGTTCGTGCGAAGGAAAAATGAGGAGTGCACTTATGACCCAAATCGGGGCGTGATGAAGCTCTCTACCGTACGACGACTTGGTGGTACTAGGGCTGGCCTCGCCGAGACAGAGGCAACCATATGGTTGCATAAAGGTCCAGTAGTTACGGGCATACATAGTGGACCTTTGCAGGTAGGCAGGGAGCCCTTTTACTTTTTTTCTTATTTTTTCGGAAGTTTAGGAGTCCTTTATTGCCAATTAGCACCCAGAAGACCAAATTTAAGAAAGAAGAGTCCCACCCATGTCCTTCCAAGATGACTAAATCTGAGACCGTCAAATCTTGTCACCTCGGCCGGGATTCGAACCCAGGATCTCTAGGTTAGTGGGTAATTGCGCTGACCATCAGACCATGGAGAACGAAAGCCCTTTGATTTCCTTTCCTGTCACTTGTGAAGAAAAAAGAAAAAAATCAGAGTTTGGGGTGTTTAGCCAAAGCATAATAATTATCAATATACAGGGTGTTAAAATAAAAAGTTTCCACTGCGGTTTCTTCGAAAACGGCTGTGACTTTCGAAAAACAGCCGAACACGTGTCCAATAAATTCGAAGGGGACCCAGTTTGAGGGGGTTATTTTTTTCAGCGCCCCCCTGGGAGGGGCGGGGGAGGGGGTAACTCCCACTTTTCTTATGGGAGCCCTATTTTTTTATTTCAGTATTTAAAAAGCATAAAAAAGAAACTTTTTGGCGCAAACCGAAGGTCGATATCGTTTTTCGTTTTCGATATATCGAAGGTCAAAGTTTTTGTGTCGAATTTGTATTTTTTTCTGAAAAGGATTTGCTTTTTGAAGCATTTTAGACCTCTAGTTTTTTAAATTCCGGTATCTCAACATGGAGTAATGATGTTTTGAAAATAGGTCGATATCGAACTTTGACCTTCGATATATCGAAAACAAAAAACGATATCGACCTTTGGTTTGCGCCAAAAAGTTCCTTTTTTATGCTTTTTTAAATACTGAAATAAAAAAATAGGGCTCCCATAAGAAAATTGGGAGTTACCCACTCCCCCGCCCCCGCCCCCCAGCGGGGAGCTGAAAAAACAACCCCCCTCAAACTGGGTCCCCCTTGATATTATTGGACACGTGGTTGGCCGTTTTTCGATATTCACAGCCGTTTTCGAAAAAACCGCAATGGAAACTTTTTTTTCCTAACACCCTGTAGTATTCGGAGGAGAGTTCAATATTTCGGCATCAATTGGTTATTTGATTAAAAGTGTGCCACGGAATCAGTAGTCCAGTATTTTAGCAACGACTCGCACGATTAGACCTACTTTTACAAATATTTTAAGAACAATGCTTCTAAAGAGCACCTAAAGTGTCAAGTTGCTTTTATCAGTACTTATTGGGGAAAATACTGTCCCCGGAATAACTATCCCAGTTTTAAAGATGTAATTTCAAGTCAAAATCAAAACTATGCGACTTCATACGTCACTGAATTCCCTAAGGCTGAATCATTGCGATCAATGGCTACTCTTAGGGAACATTGTCTTTGGGAAGTTGCCTTTCAATTGATAGGGTCAAGAAAGAATGATGTGAGGTTCTCAGTATCGCGGCTTGTGTTCTGAAAGAAAGCCAATCCACGCCCTGAAGCTGATTTGCTGATGAAAGGCATCGCATAATTTCGGCGCTCTATTGATTTGTGCGTACAATTTTACAATATGTATTCAAGCTGTTCAAAAGAAGAATGCACGTGGAGATAAAATACTGAAGTATGGATAGGTTTCAATTTCGAAAAAAGCTAAAATAAACGATCGCTTATACAGTGTTTCAAAACTTACGGGTTGATTCTCGAGAGCGTATATTTTACCGTGGTAATCGGAGATCGGAAATCATTCAAACTTTAACCTTGGGAAGGCTCAAAGTTCGAGGAATACATCAAGTACCTTGGTAACACAAAGCTGGAAAGCAAACATTTATCCAACTCGGTATCGAGCCACTCGACTTATCAAGGGACACATGTCAAAATAAGCGGGAATGTCAGTAAAGCGCATCGCAAAGATTATTATTCATCTTATGTAAAAATATGTTTACTTTCAATAACTTAAATATCTACTCTTTACAGCACTATGTAGATGGTATCATGGATCCTGCTGATTGCACAGCTGATTCAGAATTAGATCACGGCGTTGTGACCGTTGGATACGCAACCGGTGAGCACATTACATCGACAATTTTCTCTTTTGAGTGTGTGGTGTTGTTATTTAAATGCATCTAAAACATGAGGTTAGGCAGCATTGTTTTTTTTCTTTTAAAATGTTTCAAATAAGTTATATAGGGTTGAGGGTCTCTCATTGATGACAAGCATTTTCGTTACATGAATTCTCTCAGCGTGTTCATCTCGAGAAATCTGGGAGTCTCGCAGTCAGGGGACTCAATGCAACTCACAGTTATTGTAACTCTGACATTTTAAATCAGTCATATCAGAAGGAAAAAAGCGTTCATAAATTCATCATCCAAGCTGCAAATGAATATCGATCAAAAAATAAGGATTTATTGCGATTGAAGTTGGTAGCTCAGCGCGTTTTTCATAGTTTGTTTGATGCATGTTTTTGTTCATGTCATGACTCTGAGATCGTCAGTCATGATCATTAAATTACAGATAGTGAAGTAAACAAAAGCACCGAATGAATCAAGTTTTGGTTCGAAATGCGAAAAACCCCAAGGCATTCGTTCCATTAATTTGAAGGAAGCGTTATTTTCGATGACTGTCAAACTGAAGACGCCTCAATATTTGTAAACTGAGATCACCACCCCCTTAATCAGACATTCCAAACAGCAACCTCTATGTTTGCGTACAAATCTACAAAGAACATTAAATTGTAATCATATCGGCGTAAACTAGAGGTCACTAGTATTTTCTGAGTTCAATACAGCGAAAGTTTGATTTTTACCTATTTTCTGAAATTCGTAACTCAGCCATAAACAAAAACGGCCGAAGTTTTTCTAGTACTAGTACGTTTAACTAGTACTTTTCAGAGATCTGTCAGTTGTCAACAAAAATGGAGCAAACCCTGATTTTGGGGTCTCCAAATTATTTTCAAATTGCAAATCGGTGATTAGCTTGTTAAACGGCCCGAATCAACAAATAACTGGTAGCTGAGACTAGAGCCGGCTCCATACCACGCGGGATTGGCTGAGCCCTGAGCCAAGCTGCTCAGCTATTCGCCAAATAACGCGTAGTGTGTATAGCGAAACTATCATCAAAAGTGTCTCACCGCTCTATATTCTTTCTTAATCACCATTTTCTGCTTGCACATCATTTTTTTCTATTTCCTCTTTTTCTTGATGGTTCTTTTTCCCCATTTTTTCTCTCATTTGCATTTTTTCGGCGGTGTTTCGCGTGAAAGCTTGTCACGGAATAATAATAATATTAAAAAAAAACTTGGGCCAGAAAATCTGGTTTCGCTAAATTTTCGTAAACAGGAGTGCTTTTTTTCTAAACAGTACTCGTAACTTTCATTCCAAAAAAAGAAAGTAAAATAGAGGATTGAGTTATTACAAGCCCTAGACTGGACAAACACTAGGTTACTGCTTCATACCTGATCGTTTAAGACATCATTTCGTTAAGATTAAGAATCAACCGACAGTTGAACCTCTCATTTTCAGGAAAGGATCCGGCGGGTAATGTTGTGGATATCTGGATACTGCGGAATAGTTGGGGTAGTGACTTTGGAAAAGACGTAAGAATCACAAGAATTTTAATGGAATAGGGATGTTGCAAGATCTCCTTTCAGAGGCCTCGATGTATTCATGAGTAATTTCGTGTGAGAAACAAAGGTGTAACTTATGAACCTTCAAAAAAAAAAAAAAAAAATCTGAAACTCAGGTAAAGCTCTGTAAAATTCGGTGAGGGAATTGCACGATTTTCATTCATAAAAAATCTATGAAGCAGTTCGTGGGTTTGTCAAAAGACTTATACTCCACAGTTCGTGTGGTAATCAACAGTGTTGTCAACAGTACCACGGCCGAATTTTTAATTTCCCTCGAATGTTTTACCAGCTGCAATAATTAACACGATAACAAATAGGAAATGTGTATATGATTCACATTTTTATGAAAGGCTGCGACGAAATTTTCCTGAAAACCACGTTTATTGACGTCAAAAATTCAATTTCGCAACACAAACTTCGCCAGGGTATTTTCGTTAGGAAGTTTGAAAACTTCTAGAACTCATGATTTAATGAGCATGGTTGACCGATTGTAAGTAATTCGATTTACTTGCATAAAATCGTTAAGAATACGTAAAGTCGAAGTTTGCTTAAAAAACATCGAATCAATTACAATTTTTTTATCCACGCCAATGCCTCGACACAAATGTTACGAACAAAATATCGAAGAGCTTCATCTAGCAATGAGACAAGTGTTATATGGTCACATCTCGTGACCATTATGAAGAAGAGACAAGTTACATTCAATGAACCAGAGAGAGAGTGCTGGTCACACGCAATTAATAACAACCAAGATATCTCAATTTTTCAGGGGCATTTCGCAATGGTGAGAGGAAAAGGTGTATGCGGTATGGGAAAGCATCTGCTTGGTGTTTCTGCCACGCGAAGAGACATCAAGGGATAGTGCATAAGTCAGACAGGAGTTGGACTGATATACAGTCACTTTGAACAGTAAGAAACACTTTTAAGTTTATCAAAAATTAACATTCAATTATTAAAATTCAAACTTGAAAACAATGTAATTTTTTCTCACAAATTTTCACAAATATTAAATTTCTGAAAAAACGCAATCTTCGATTTTGACCTCTGAGATATGCTATTATCTAGAAAATTTGCCACAGTTACGTCAAAACCGCATTTCAAGGAAAGTTATCGTCTCTGAGTCGTAAATATTTAAAGTGCATAAAATCGCTATTTTAGCATTCTCAGCGACAACGACGAGACTTAAAAAATGGATGCATTTTATCTGCTCAGCAGCCATCTTGGATTTCCAAATTCTTTAAAACTGACGGCAAAACTAAATTCTACAACCTGAAATACCCCCCCCCCCCAATCCACGAATTTCCATCGAATTTCATTAATGAGATGCGGATGAATGATTTTTATAAGGTCCGTCGCTGTCGCTGAGAACGCCAAAATGGCGATTTTTGATACTTTAAAAACTCATAGCAAAGAAATTAAAAGTTTCCCTGATATCCGGTTTAGGACGAAAATGTAGTAAATTTTCTTGATAATATCATACCACATAGAGATGAAAATTGAAAACTGCTTTTTTCAGAATTTAAAAATAAGGGCACTACCGAATTGGCTCCCAAATGGCCGAATTGGCTCCGGTCCGAGGCCGCACGGTGGATCGAGTCAATGCTAAGCTCCGGACATTTGGGCAAAAATGGAGGTTTAAAAACTCAACTTCTGACATAGGAATCTTATTCTAGGGCCTTCAGGGGTCCCAAAAGTGTGTGCACAATTTAATTTAAGGCACTTTTTCTGGCAGTGATGGTACTTCAAATTTTATATTCTTGAGGAAGAATCAATTTTACGAAAATCTGACCTCTACTTCCGCGACTTCAAATGCAAAATACTAAAGATAATTGATTCGTGTTCGCAATTATCATACTTAAAGCTGATTGAGGGTCACTTTAGCTTCAAGAAAAGCTTATTATGCTTTTTTTAACTGCAATTTTCGACTCAGTAGAGGGCATTAATGGAGGACCTTGAAAAAAGCCCTTTTTTCAGGAATAACTGAGGTTTTAGTATAAAACTCGCGCGAACTTGCAATGGAGAGACACATCTCCTGACTCCTAACACCCCCTGGAACTCATATCTTGTCAAACATCTTGCGGAAGTTTGCGGATCCGGAAGTTAGAGGGCTAAAAATGGAAATTTTTGAATGGCCTTTTTCGTGAAAATATTTATCACCTTAGACTGATGGGTATGGCTTGATAACAGATGCGTTTTGGTGATCAGTTATCTTTCTAGATTTGATGGTGGTTGGAAGAGCTTTTCTTTAAAGTAAATAAATGGGGGTTGTAACCATAAATAATGAGTGGTCAGGTGGGGGGGGGGGTTGTGTTCAAGTCTTATAGCCCTCTTCATAAATTCATTTACCCGCATGGAAATTGAAATTACTCTTTTGGCAAAAATTTGATTGAAGTCGCTATTTTTCTCTGTATATGACAGTACGACAATTTGTAGCTCACTACTGCGGTGTTGCCATATTGACTAATCTGAATGCGTTATAAAGTAAATGTTATTGATGTAAAAAAAAAAAAAAAAAAAAAATAGAAAGAATGAATGGAATTATCTTGATGATTGTTACTACTTTAGTTGGTTAGCAATTATTGCAATTTAAATTCGTATAGAAATTTAAGAGGCCGATTATGCTCCTTAACACCCGACTGCCATGCGACAGGTATTGAAATGTTCACGAAATGTCACGAAACACTTTCGTGAACACACTCGCAGCAAATAGAGACATCTTAAATTTTATGCTTATTTCATCAGACCCCCTTATTTCTGACATGAGACCAACTTTAGTCGCCACAAAGAAAAAGACCTCGCTTGAACCAGAAGCCCTGTCTCTCCTCGCATAGATGTTCAATTTTAAGTAAATTCCATGCAATTGAAAATTTGATTTCGACTTGATCATTTGTTCCAAAACTTCTGCAAATGTGAAGTTAAAGGATGAAAAATTAGTGGAAGTTAAACATTTTTTCTTTTCATTGTGTGGTGTTTAGAAACGCCTTTAAATGAAACCAAGAAATCTGGATAGTTGATAGCTAATCTTTTTTGTCTTTTTAGCTCGACCAGATGGCATTTTTTTAAAATTCAGAACTGGTAATCGATAATTTGTTACCAATTCCATCTTTCAGAATCTTTTTTCACTTCTGAATGATTCGCCTTTCAAACATCCTTAAAATAAGGAACACTAATTTTTTTCGTTTTTTAATTATCGTTGTTGTTTTTGTTTTTGTTGTTGTTGCTGTTTTTGTATTTTTATACGTGTTCTGAAGATTATAATCAGTCACAAACTATCACTTAAAGCCCGCATGAGTATTGCTAATTTTGGTTTGTTTTTCATTTTTTTTTTTTTTTTTTTTTTAGGTTAGGTTAGGTGAGGTTAGGTTGTAAGTAGTATGTAAGTAGAGTATGTATGTTGAGTATATACTTAGGAAATTCTTACCTAAAAAAGTCAGTGATAATATAGGAAGAAACTTTTATTAGTTGTATATTTGTCTTCACTTGCATTTATCTTAAGATTGTCTGCCCCCCCCCAAATTATTTGAATCCAAGTAATCTGAAAAGTGTCTAAAAACTAGTATTAAGCGGTAGGCAACAACGGTTGCTCAAACTACATCGTATCTAATCTTTTGTTCACACGCAAAAATTCGCAGAAAATAGTAGTTTTCATTAACCTCTCCTTAGATTGAAACTGATACATTTATAGACACGGTAATAATTTTAGGCCCACGAAAGCAAAACAAATCGAAGCTCTCGTGAAAAATTGAGTAGGTTTCATGTGTCTTTCACTGGTTATCGCGATATTTAAGAGCCACACAACCAAATGTCCGATGCTCCCCATTGACTCGATCCACCGTGGGCCGGTCGAATTGGCTCCGACCAAAATTTTTGAAACAAAAAAATAGAAAACAAAGTATGGCAACGCAGTTCTGTAAGATTTATGCTACAATCGCGAATACCGTGATAATTGAATCGAATTAGCTCCGACCGTCAAAGTAAAAAGATTTTTTCGAAAAATACATTTTCCTTCCATTTTACACAGGCCTAGGAATGTCAACAAGAGTATGCAGGGTTAAAAATGTTGTTCACAATAAATCTTAGTAACTTCTAAAAAAATTGAAAAAACCTTGTCCGTTATATGACTGCATGCAAAAGTTAAAACAAAAAGTTATTGATGTGATTGAAACACGAAAGAAACCCAATTTCCACAAAATAAGAAACAACAAAAGATAGAGGAATAACTCGACTGTTAAAATATGAAAAAGATTAAATTGATCGTTTAAATTTTGTAAATCAACATCTTACAGAGCAGCGTTGCCATACTTTTTGTCTATTTTTTCTTTTTTCCAAAAAGTTTGGTCGGAGCCAATTCGACCAGCCTCGGACCGGAGCCAATTCGACCGGGAGCCAACTCGGTCGGAGCCAATTCGGATGTACTAAAAAATAAAACATGTTGGGCCCAAAAATAAAAAAATCGCGAATTCCAATTTGTTGGTCGAGATTTAATGAATCACACAGGTAGTCAAAACTTTAAAGCAAGGACAGTTTTTGGTGGGGTTTTTTTTTTTTTTTTTTTTTTTTTTTTTTTACACCACATTTCAAAATCTTTACTGGTTAGCGAGATATTTGAGTTTGCAGTTTTTATCATTGAACCCCGCCCCCTTTAAAAACCATTTTTGGTCTCGACATTTTGGGGACCTACTACTTTTCGTAAACCTAATCGATACCGAAGTTTCGTCAAAAAAAGGAATGGTAAAAAAAATGCCAATTTTGAATAAACCACTGAAATCATCGGTCATTTTCGAGACGGAAGGGGTGGCTTGGGACACCCTATAAATGCAGTAACCCACTTTTCTCAGCCGAACTAACAAGGGGAGGCTCAGAAGTCGCCGCCTCCGATTTTGAAAACGATTGCACGAAAATGTAGCTAAAGTAAAACTATTAGACCCGTGTTTCTCAGTTTTTGCCAATGGGCCTTCCTAAAGCGTCAGGAATTTTTGAAAGTTGCCGTAATGCACGTAAAAAACCCGAGCGGAGAGCGTTCCGAATATTTACGTGAATTTCGGCAACTTTCAAAAAATTCCTGACGCTTTAGGAAGGCCCATTGGCAAAAAGTGAGAAACACGGGTCATAGTTTTACTTTAGCTACATTTTCGTGCAATTGTTTTCAAAATCGGAGGCGGCGACTTCTGAGCCTCCCCTTGTAAATTGAATTTGACGTTCTTCTCCTTTTTGAGCATATACAGGGTGTCCCAAAATTGATAGTAAATATTTTTACCACGTATTTTTGGGGCCAAAATAAGACTTTTTTTTCCTATAAACACGTGTCCGAAAATGCCCCCCCTCGGAGCTACAGCCCCCCAAAGTTTTTCAAAAAAATCGGTTTTTCTTCGATTCTAGCAACGGATCTCCGTAAAAATGGATGAAAATTGGTTTCCAAGGGTAATTTGAGGCGTTCTTTCCGATTTCGGCGTCGAAAATTTCCGAAAGGGTCAAGAAAAGGGGGTTTGAGGGGGGTTTAAATTTTAAATTGAATAATTTTTTAGTGCTCCGTAAGAAAATGAGAAAAATAACAAAAGAATCTAATGGAACAAAACAAAAGGAACATTTTTGATCTCTTGTGTTTTTTTCATAAGACACACGGGAAACGAGTAAAATCGATTTTTCGCCGGGAGCGCACAGCCCGATTGCGCTGCTCTGTGCACTCAACTGACTCAACGATCGACTCGACGCAACGCGGCACTGAAACAGCGCTATCGGGCTGTGCGCTCCCGGCGAAAAATCGATTTTACTCGTTTCCCGTGTGTCTTATGAAAAAAACACAAGAGATCAAAAATGTTCCTTTTGTTTTGTTCCATTAGATTCTTTTGTTATTTTTCTCATTTTCTTACGGAGCACTAAAAAATTATTCAATTTAAAATTTAAACCCCCCTCAAACCCCCTTTTCTTGACCCTTTCGGAAATTTTCGACGCCGAAATCGGAAAGAACGCCTCAAATTACCCTTGGAAACCAATTTTCATCCATTTTTACGGAGATCCGTTGCTAGAATCGAAGAAAAACCGATTTTTTTGAAAAACTTTGGGGGGCAGTAGCTCCGAGGGGGGGCATTTTCGGACACGTGTTCATAGGAAAAAAAAGTCTTATTTTGGCCCCAAAAATACGTGGTAAAAATATTTACTATCAATTTTGGGACACCCTGTATGTTCACTTTTCCTTTTATACATTCCAGAAGGTGCGAGAAAACCTTCGAACACCAGAGCCAGGATATTCAGCAAATCATTATATCCCTGATGAATCCAACACGAATGAAACAGATGAAACATCAGCAAATCAAATCCTCCTGCCACGTAGGCCCCTAAGCAACCTGCTTTAGGTATACGGAACAAGACCCGTAGCTACCTCAAAGAAAAATCATATGGATAGATCATATGGACTACCTCGCAATTGCAATCATTGAACAGCCAGTTTCCCTGACTCACCCATGGTGATAACCCAACTTATTCTCTAACGAAAGAGACTATGTCGAATGTATTAATTCCAAAAGTGAACGAGGAGACAATAAATTGAAAAGATGAGAAAATAATTTAAAAGGGCAGCGACAGTTGGCTCAACAACGGGTGGATGGACTTCAGCACACAGCAAGCAGAAATATCAAGCTGTGACATTCCAGTTCATGTATTGTACAGGCTTCGTTCAGAAAACCTTCATGCTTGACATTTCTCCGTTCAATAATGCTTATATCGCCAATAACTCAGCAAAATTCACGAACTTTGTCATTAATTGGGCTAATTTAGCATTGGAGGAATCAGAACTAGCGGAAAAAGTTCTAGCAATGGCAAGTGACAACGCAAACAACCTGACAGCAGCAAAACGAGATGCTGGCTACAATCACATTCCTTGTTTTGCACGCTGCTTGAAACTTGCGGTTAAAGCAGGCTCAGCTGGAACAGCAGATGTAAAAAACTAAACGAATAGTATTGCGACCCATTTTCACATGAGCCTTCAAGCCACTGCAAAGCGTTAAAAATGAAGAAACATAGGAGCAGATGAGCTCAAAATAATTGTCCGACGCGGTATAACTTGAAAAATGTGTTTGAGCCCCCCCCCCCTCCAAAAAAAACCCCAAGGGGCTAACGGGGGCTTTTGAAAATATCAAAATCAGAAAATTTAGGATCAATTCCTTGATTGACTTATGTGTTTCAAATCATTTGGTTCAGTAGTTCTCGAGAAAAATGCCGGTGGTCTGATACACCCTGTACAACTTCGACTCATTCCAACAATTATTCACCATGAAAGCTCAAACACACCATTTCTCAACCTATTTCTTCTTACCGCCAATTTTCTTTTTATTGTGTGGGATAAATTGACTATATTTTTACCAATAAAAAAAAAAAAAAAATCCATAGCTATTCACTTTTGCACCATTTATATCCTCATTTACACCGAGAGAACTCACAAATCCATTCATTTTTACGTATTATGGGTTCTTCGGCCGTACGAAAGTCGAATCTTCTACGAAACCAATGACCTACCATCAGCAAAATACACAGAGGATATCCCAGCAAAGAAAGCCTGGCGGCGCACAGTGCTTTGAGAAAATGGTGCCAAAATAGCTCTTTACACCTTTCCTCGTCAAAGTATCGAGAAATTTAAAAACTGAAATGCTAAAAATGGCGTGAAATTTTCAAAGGAGCAGGATTTCTCGGTAAAAAATTGAGATAAGCAAGAATTCAAAGAGGCTATCTCTTCCTTTCCTGAAAATAAAAATGTGTTTTCTTCAGTTTTTAAATAACTGGTTAGTTTGCCGAGAAGAGCTGCAAAAAGCGATTTTGGTGCCATTTTCTCAAAGCACTGTGCGGCGTGCTGCGGTGAACGGAAAGTCCAGGAAAGTCAGAGCATTTCATCTCGTTCGTTTAAATGGCCGACTCCTTCTTCGGCCCAAAAAGATCCCGGAATATTTTCTTATCTGATGATATCGCATCTCAAATACTCGACTTCGCTCCGATCCATGCTCTACTGGTACAGTGATATAAGGAACGAAAAGTCCTTTGACTCTCTTCTCCCTCTCTCACACTAACAAATGCAATGGATGATAAAATCGCCTTCAATTTGAAGGTTATGCTTTTCCATGTATACCCACTTTTTTGAGACGACAACAGCTAATGACGAATCAGTTTTCATCGAAAATAATTCGAAGGAGAGGAGAGTGGAAAAATGGAGGGAATATGGGAAAAGGGAGGGAGTCTTGCCGTGATTTGTTTGGGTTGTGAGTATTGATATACAGGGTGTTTCACGTAACCTGCTCACTATAGTTTTCTTGAACGCGGGACAGTAAACAAATCGGGAAAAATCGTTTTTACGGTACTTCGGACCTAAAGTTTCACTTAAAAATACTATCACAACCCAAAATGTGGTTATTGGGGGGTTTTCAGGGGGGAGGTCAGCCCCAAAATCTCAAAACTTTCAAATGGCAACCCCTACCTTGTGACCTCATCTCAAAGGGCGTGAAATTCTAAGCATTTTGGCTGAAACCGGAAGTCAATATATTTTTTCATTTTCGAGCTATCAAACGTCGAAGTTCGATATTGGACCAATTTTCGAAAATTCTTAACTCCTACCAAAAGAGTCGTAAAAAAGCTGCACACGAAAAATACTCTACTTGATGAGTATGCTTTCAAGAAAAAAAAACGAATTTAGAATCAAACAAACCGGAAGTCGACTTTTAGGCACCTGAAAAGTTTTGGCGAGAAAACCCCGATTCATCAAAATTTTCAAATGGCAACTCCTATCGCTGAACATCTCATTCGAAACGGCGTAAAAAGTTGTGCATTTTGGCGCAATCCAAAGTTCAATACCATTTTTATTATTCCATGTATCGAAAATTGAAGTTCGATTCCGACAATCTTTCGACCCTGTAAAAAATGGATCCTATCGTGTGATACATCATTCGAAAGCGCCTAAAAAAGCAAGCATTTTAGCGCAAACCGGAAGTCAATGACTTTTTTTTGCGGTCGAGATATCGCAAGTCAAAGTTTAGTTTCCGGTTTGGGCCTACCTTAAATTTTGACTTGCAATATCTCGACCGCGAAAAAAGGTATTGACTTCCGGTTTACACTAAATGTCTTAGTTTTTTATGTGCTTTTGAATGATGTATCACACGATAGGATCCGTTTTTTACAGGGTCGAAAAATGGTCTAAATCGAACTTCGAATCGATGTATCGAATTAGAAAAACGATATTGAACTTTGGATAGCGCCAAAATGCACAACTTTTTACGCCTTCTTGAAAGAGATGTTCAGAGATAGGAGTTGCCATTTGAAATTTTTGAGATTAGGGGGGTAGCCTCCCTGAAAACCCCCCAATAACCAAATCTTGGGTTGTGAAAGTATTTTTAAATGAAACTTTAGGACGATTTTTCCCGATTTTTTTTTACTGTCCCGCGTTCAAGAAAAGTACAGGGAGCAGGGTACGTGAAACAGCCTGTATGTACAGAGCCTTCATCCTGAGTAAATTGAGGCGTTTTATGTAAAAAGGGGTTCTTTGCAGTTTTGTAATTGGAAGAAAAGAGCAATCAAAGTTTTGCGACTTGATTTCTACCAATTATGGCTAAAGTAATTTTTGTTTCCTAAAACTAGGGTCATTTACGGATAATGGCTAAAAGTTTGTTAAAATCCGCATATTTCTGTGTTTTACATAATAGTTTGAAGTTGACTCCAAGGAACCCCTTTTTACGTAAATCGGGTCTCACCGCCTTAAAGACACCACCAAATGGCAGGGGAAAAAAAGCATAAGCTGATTTTTGGCAGAGATGGTCCTAATGGCACTTACTTTCGCAAAAAAAACCTTCAAGCTATTTTGCCGGCGTTTTATCCAATAATGTAGCCCAAAATGTCTTTATATTGACACATATCAAAAACTATCGATTGAATCGAAAAATCGATACATTTTTCTTGTATCTGCGATAGTTTCCAACATGAAAGATACTTCGCGTTTTTACGCTTCTACGACTCCTAAGCCCTCAAAACCGCGATCTAAAGTTTTCGGTGAGTTTTGGAGAACTTGAGATTGGCTTCGCAACGCCCATTCAACGAAGTCTCGATTCACGAAAACACCTCGTAATCGCTGAGTTTTCAAGATATTGGGTTGAGATTTTGGTGAGAGACTATTATTGATATGACAAATCGATTATGGTGTTTTATGCAAAAAGGGGTTCTTCTCGAAGAACCCCTTTTTACATACATAAAACGCCTCAATTGAGTGATTACATACAGATCAAGCAAGGGCCACCCAGAACACTCTAGTGGTTGGGTCCATAAGCGAGGAGGAGGACATTCCTCAAATTATTTTCATGCCGCTTTTTTGAGATGACAATAGCTAATGACAAATCAGTTTTCATGGCATTAAGGGCGTAAAAAGGTCAAACCCTCTTTTACCGAAATACTGCGCAGTTCAGAAACACATCTTGAGCCCAAAACTACTGAGCTTTCCGGATAATTTTTAAAAATATATTGAAGTTTTAAGTAAGCGCTAGGGCCAAGGTATCCATGGGATTTAACATTTGTTTTACTTTTTGTCGGAGAAAATTGACTGTCCGCATTCCGCAAGTCTCTGCAGTTGCCACTTATTTTGAGCCGTAGATTGCCACTCTTGTTTAGTCTTATGTGGTTAAGCAATATTCAAATTTCTACTTTCATGGTCAGTCCACTGTTGAAGATGTCACACCTATACATCTTTGTAGGAAATGTGCAGCACTTAAAATAGCTCCCATTTTGTGTTTGCCACCACTGACATCACTTCATTCCGGGTCATTATTTAAGAATGGACTAGGTGCCTTTTTTCGTAATACTCTTTTTGACTTTCATAATTTAATAATAGATTAATTTTATAATGTAAGTTATGAGGCCTCCTCACCAAATAATAATCAGTAAAAGTATGGCTTCCGTAGATTTGTGGCTGTCATATTAGGCCAGGCAAATTAGATAATTTAAAGGAAAAAATTCGCACATATCGGGATTTTTGCAGAGATGTTCCCTAGGGTATGTAGAACAACATACTAAAAGTCCCCATCGATACCGTGTGAGCTTTCGCCGCAGTGACCTCAAGAAGGGCGTATAAATTGGTTTTTCGCGATTTCTAGCCAAACAGCTGCAGATAAGGGAAAAATACCTCAGTTCAAAAAGATTTGTCTTAAAATTTCCTATAAGAAAAGTTCTTACAAGTTTTAACGATAAACGACTCCTTCACCCTTTATAGCGTGAGAAACAGATTCCCGACTGGCGCGGCGCAGCGCGCGGCCCGTAAATTGCATCCCTCCCCCGCTCCTTTTGCGTCAGCGTGAGCGTGATTTATTTTTCATATGTTTCTCGCACTGATGTAGCGTGATATGTACTGATTCTGCCTTTACTTAACTCTACCAACACAATCCACTTCCCCCCCCCTTTAATTTTGATGGACGCGGAAAATAATCAATTGTTTTGATATAGGTTCAAGTATAAGGCAAATCAGTAACTTTTCGCAGCAACTGACGCTACGCCACTTGCACTGCTTTGAGTAACCTAAATACCTCATATTATTCAATTTAATAGGCAGCATTATTTAGAGAACAATAAAAAAAAGAAAGAAAATAGGCGCTCACCAGATTCGGAAGTGATAGGAACGAGAATCTCGGTGGATCGGAGATCGTTTATCTCTCTTTATTGAAGTGACGATTATGATAAAATAATGAGGCAGAAAGTGAGTATACATATAGGATGAGAACAAAAGCACTAAACACAAACGCTAATTAAGACAAATCAAAATTAAGACGTTGGATCGAAACGCAATTTTTTTGATATTCGTTTCATTCTGTTTTCGTAATTTTCAACAACGTCCTGAAGTTCATCAACGGATGTTGTCTCGTCGGTATCGGTAATTTTTTCAGCGTCTTTCTCGTCGATTTCAGAAGGGTTGCAGACAAGCTCCGTAGGATCGTCAGGATCTTCTTCTTCTTCCTCTTGTATTCCTTTTGTATCCTCACCCTTTGCTATGCGAATTCTCGCACGAAAGTCCGCTACATTGTTGACAGACGGCCGAACATTTAAGTCCAGTTTTTCTACAACCGCAAGCTTTTCCGCAACCTTTGACGCAACCGCAATAGATAGATTGTAATATTTTCTGGGTACGGGCTGCAATGTCATGGTTATTGGAGAGAAATAAGGTTGAAGGCGCCATCACCAAGTAAGTGGAGCAAGTTCAGTGCCCTGCCATGAATGAACTTGGTGATAAACTTTGGTGAGTACTTTGCCTCTGCTAGGTTTTACAAAAAAAAAAAAACAAAAAAAATTCTACTTCCGGTGGCGCCAAAGCTGTCAAAATCACTGGAAGATCTAATATCTTCTCCAATTATAGCGCAAGCATCATTTAACTCAATTATTGAAGAATGGTCGACAGCAGTTTTAACATAGTCGTGTCAGCGTCGCCTTTAGCTTGGAGCGTCTGAATTCCTTTTTCTGAAAACTTGGTCATGATGAATGAAATGAACTTTTCTCTATTCCTATCATTAGTTCCAAGTTGAAGGAATACAAAGCGTTCTAGAATTCGTCAGATTAGTGCAGCGATGCAACAAAGATTACCTTTTTCCATGTTGTAGTACATCTATTCATATCGGAAACGATTGCCATTTATAATCTTTGCTGCACCGGTGCAGCAATAATCCAATGAATTCTAGAACGCTCCCCTTATTAAGATTTAAGCATGCGTTGCCTCGCGCTGAGAGAAGTAGACGGATCGCCGAAGCTGCGCTGACGCCGTGCATTGAGATAAGAACTTCGAGTGGTCACCGAGGCGAGATCAATCTCATACGATTACAATGGGGACTTTCAGCGTGTTATTCGATACAACTTGAGAATCCCTACCAAAAACCTGCTCTATGTGAATTTGAGCCTTTAATCGGCAATGTATCTAATCAAACTATAAAAACAATTGATTATTTTCCGCGTCCATCAAAATTAAAGGAGGGGGGGTGGATTGTGTTGGTAGAGTTAAGTGAAGACAGAATCAGTACATATCACGCTACATCAGTGCGAGAAACATATGACAAATAAATCACGCTCACGCTGACGCAAAAGGAGCGGGGGAGGGATGCGATTTACGGGCCGCGCGCTGCGCCGCGCCAGTCGGGAATCTGTTCCTCACGCTATAAAGGGTGAAGGAGTCGTTTATCGTTAAAACTTGTAAGAACCTTTTTTATAGGAAATTTTAAGACAAATCTTTTTGAACTGAGGTATTTTTCCCTTATCTGCATCCGTTTGGCTAGAAATCGCGAAGAACCAATTTATACGCCCTTTTTGGGGTCACTGCGGCGAAAGCTCACACGGTATCAATGGGGACTTTTAGTATGTTATTCTACATACCCTAGGGAACATCTCTGCAAAAATCCCGATATGTGCGAATTTTTTCCTCTATTTGCCAATAATGGATCTAATTTGCCTGGCCTATATTGTGCTAATTTATTTTGTGAAATTAGAAAATTAATGAGAGTGTATGAGATGTTGCAGATTTGGAAGTTGACACTGAAGTGTTAGAGTTGTTAAAGCCAGAAGATGTTGATAAAATGGGTTAAGGGCTGAGTTTCGGAAGGAAACCTAACCTAACCTAACCTAACCTAACCTAGGCATTGACAGTTGGAAAGTAAGAAGAGAGCGTGCAAATAATGAACAAGATGCAGCCCCAGCAGTCCCCCAAGATAATCTTGAAGTGGCTAATCCTCAGGCCCATCAGGCAACACATAATATTTTGGATATAATGGAAGTCATTGATCTGAATAATTTGGAGGTAGAGATGAACACTGAGGCCAACCTTAATTTTATTTAGAAGCGGAGCTTGTGGTTCAGATTGACGAACAACCACAAGTCAAGCCTGTTAGGCACAAAGTTAGGCTTTGTGGAATCACTTACTGCCTCCTATCCATGTAGAATATGCAAAATTCACATTTCTGATTAAATCAGGCAATGTAATGCTGATTACATAATTCTTAGAAATAAGGAAAATTATGAAGCTGATTTATCAATCAATAACTCAAAATTAACAGGCATTAAAAGTTTGTGTGTGTGTGTGTGTGTGTGTGTGTGTGTGTGTGTGTGTGTGTGTGTGTGTGTGTGTGTGTGTGTGGGTGGGTGAGTGTGTGTGTGTGTGTGTGTGTGTGTGTGTGTGTGGCCGTGTACCGTTATATATCTGGGGCCAATTCACGAGTTTTTTACCTTGGTTCTGGGGCCGCATATATATCTGGGCTCACACGCAGTGGCCCCAGATATTGACAGGCATAAATTTGGTCAGAAATGCAATCAGGAGTTCATTTTAAGGCGTTTGAGCGAAAAAAAAAAAAAATCATCTTGGCCCCAAATATATTAAAAAAACTTGTTCTGCGTTTCGTGTAAAATCGGGATTCGAGATCTGGGGCCGCGATGAACACTCATAGTGGCAGGTGAAGGAACTAAAATACAGCGTTGCTCCTCCTAGAAATTCGTGAGCATTATAAGGTGCTTGATAATTTATACCATCACCGTGACTAAAGGAGCGTAGACTGCGCTGACCTTGAAACCATTTCACACCCTTTGTTGTTTGCTCTGAACCCTCTTTTTCTGTTCTTTCTCGTTTCCCTTTTTGCTTCTCTGTTACGGTCTCGTCGCCGCTCTGGTCTTCTCTCCAGATTTTTAGAATCTCTTTCAAACCAGTGAATGATTTTTCTCTCTCGCTCCGCGTAATGTTGTCAAGCACTGACTACCAAAATTCGCGAGTTTCGTCTCTTTTGGACCAGTCATGTGCCCTTTAAAATCTGTTGAGAATTTTTCCGGGTCCTCATAATGTCCCAAAAGAGCCTTAAAAGGAACATGGACCCAAAAAAAACTTGTCCAAGGGGAGCCGCGCCTTCCATTCTAGAGTAATTCTGACAGAAAAATGTCTAACTACGGCCGCGAGATGTCCCGTAAGGTCCTTTAATAAACTTGGATCTATCCGAAATTTTTGCAGTAAATATCAAAAAGCTTTCGCACTCAAATCACCGAAACCGCTTTGCGGTACATCGATTCTTTCTCGAGGTATCGATTTTTCAAGGGCGCAAGGTAAGGTCAGATCGGATGTTGGTGACTCCTGCATGCTCAAAAATCCACGAGTTTCGTCTCTCCTGGACCAGTCATGTGCCTTGTAAAATCGGTTGTTCACATTTTCGGGTCCTCATATGCAGTGGCGGCTCGCCTAAGGAGGCAAGGGAGGCTGTGCCTCCCCAGACATTCAGAGGGAAGAAAAAATAACGTCGACAAGACAGTAACCAGAGACAACATATTAAAATTAGGCAATCACAATGTCCGTGACTCTAAAACTTGAGTCAATCTTCACTAGGAGAAAGCGCAAGAGAAGGAAGTTATGAGCGGGCGGGGAACGAGATTTCAGATTCGCGAAACGACAGCAATCATCAGTGCCAGAGTCTGTGCCTCGTCGCCTCGTCGAGAGGCACAGACTCCGAGTCGGTCGAGCGGTCGAGGCACAGTCAAGTAGTGGTGTTCGGCCCCACACACACACACACACACACACACACACACAACCAAGCAAGGACTGTGCATTGTGCACGCACTAACGAAGGTATCGGAGGCTGCTATCCTCCACGACTCCCGCAGCGTTGCCGAGTCAGTAGCTGGATAACCATCATATACCAGTCGCCGGACCAGCCGCGCCTGTTTGTTGTTGTTCGCCCCCCCCTGCTGGTGGGGTTCTTGTTCTTCCCCCCCCCCCCCCCCCCCCCTGCTAGTGGGGTTCTTGTTCTCCCCCCCCCACAGCCTCCCCATTACCAAAGCCCACGAGCCGCCACTGCTCATATGTTCATAAAGAGCCCTGCTAAGAAGCATGGAGCCAAAAAAACTTGTCCAAGGGGGGGCCCCGCCTCCCATTTCATCGAAATTCTGACAGAAGAATGTCTAACTACAAGGTCTCGTGAGATCCTTCATAAACTCGGATTCATTCGAAATATTTTTGAAGTGTATGTATCACTAATTGTAAGCATACGCTTTTGGTTGGTCCAGACCGCTTCGCGGAAAATCGCTCCATTTTCGAGATATTGATTTTTCAAAGGCACGACGCGACGTAGAAGTCATGACCCAGTGGTGGATACAATCAACTGATGTCGTATCTATCGATTCATGATGGATCTTCTCTTTCATTTTATTATAAACGAGTTTTGTACTCTCATAAAACGCGGGTGTACGACGTCATACTATAGAAGCGTTTATGAACCCATCATACAGAAAACCTCTACTTCGGTTTAAATATGTGAATGCCTAGTATTTACAGATTTAATCCGCAATATAAAATTTTCTTTCTGATAGATTCCTATAGAGGGTTTTAGTAATGGCGACTGCCGGTGATGAGCGTTCCAAAAAAGCCAGTTTGTCTCTCTCGCTCTTACGTGACCCCTTTGTACTGCCATCACACTCTAATTTCAAAAATCGTAAATAGAGATTGTCTTGTGAAATTTTATGGCAGAAATAAATTTTCTCGAGGCATTTTAATGTGATTTTGATAATAGTATGTCGAAAAACAAGGTCCTGTATACGAATTTCGAAGCTAGAAAGAGATAGATATACATGGAGGTCACGGGAGAGTGAGTGAGATAGTTTGGAACGCTACGCGATTTTTATCACAACCGATTGGGACCGATGAGTGCATTGTTGTGGTTGTTGGCTAACCGTTGACTTCGCACTAAAACCGTCTATACGTTCCTAGTATGACTACATCGCGTACCCCCGCGTTTTATGAGAATACAAGATTCGTTTATAATAAATTAAAGAGAAGGTCCACCATGAAATGATAGGTATGAGATAGGCCGGTTGCTTGTTTCCACCACTGAGTCATGACTTCATGAGGAAATCTGTGTAAGTATTTTTAATGAGTTAACCTGGCATCTGAAATATAAGTTCTCTTTTTTTGAAGATTCAGCTTTTCATATTTATATCAGTTCTCATTTTTAATACCTACGAGTATTAACGTTTGTTCACGCCCCTCTCTAAGCCGAACAATACCTATAGAGCCCCGCGTATCCTTAGCTTATATGCAAATCCGAAAATCGTGCGATGAAGCGCATCCCCTTTGTTCACCCCCATTGGTCACTAAATTTAAAAGCAAGCATCGGCAAAAAATTTAAAGCAATTCAAATTTGTTCAAACTTCTCGCAAAAGTCTTCAATCTGTGCAATATTTACCTAAGTATGTTGGAGGGATGTTTGGGGGTGCATAAGCGGGCTCACGCTCCCCAAAACGTTGCTGTCAACCCCGAAAAAACAGATTGTGCTAATGCGTAGTTATTATTGTTATGGTCAATTGCGAGTGAACATCAAGTGAAACAGGCACTAGGCAATGGCAGTGTGTGCATAGTTTTTCCCAAAAAAAAAATCTAAATTTACTTATTAACTAGCAGGTATGTCGTACCTGTGCTCCGCACGGTTCGTGCTACACACCTGTAATGACGATTTTGTCTGACGGTCTGTTGCTGAGGGATTATTTGGTTAAATGTGATGTGTGAATTTTGCATTCTCAAAGGAGCCTCCAAGTAAACTTTCGGTGATTGGTGCGCACCATTCTCATTCAAAATTAGGTGATTTGCAAACCTTTGACGATTATCGATGGATCGGAAACTATCATTTACTGCAGTGGCGTAGGGAAAGGGGGGCTAAGGGGGCTAAGGACCCCCTCCCCCATACCTCCGATTTTTGGGGGTGGAGGGGAAGGGGGGAATAACTTTCAGTCAAACGCTCATCAGTTCAACCCCTTTCCCCAAAAAAAAAAAATCCTGCGTACGCCACTGATCATTGATAATGACACAGTAGTGGCCAAAACATGTTGGTCCTCGTTTGCAGGCAGTAAAAGCTCTTTGACTAATTAACATCTTAAAATGGACTAATTTTTGGGCGCCATTTATGTGTTTTTGCGGGCGCCCATAAATAAAAGGCGTCGAGGCTGCCAACAGTGAGGTGATGTTTCCTCGCAATCCTCGCGCATCAACGAACGCCGTAAACCCGCAAAGGACCAATTTTTTCGGCCGCAACTGGATCGAAATAGAGCACGTGACGTGCGGTCTTCTGATGAAGAACGTGAAATCGAGCGCAAGTTGTGTCTTTCTCAATTTTCAGCGAGATTCCTATCAAATTTAAGGCTTTTCTCCGAGAGTTTCTATAGAAAGAGTGACAAGTTAGATAGAAATCCCCCATGACATCTGCGTAGCTCCGCCATTTCAGAGCAAAGATGACAGGACAAAGCATAGGTATTATGGGAGATCACTATCTAATTTGACTTTCTCAATTTCAGAGTTTGTCCATCGATACTAGTTTTGACCTCAGAGAAGCTATCAGTAAGAAAAACTTTGTTTAGTTCAATCATTATTAGGTCCAGAGTATGTCTGTTGTCCTGTAATTTTAGTCCAATTGTTTTTTGTCCTTAAAAAAGTTCGTTTTGTCCGATGCTCATTTTCGGTCAGTTTCGTTCGTTTACCGGAAAAATAATAAAACGAAGAAGCAGCATTATTCCAGAGTAGGCCCAAAATAAAATGATTGAAATGCGTAGGAATCAGTTTCGGCGGAATTTGTCGTTATTATAACACAATTTTGACAGACTGTTAAGATGAACCCAAACATTTAACTAGATTGATATCCTTCAGGACTGGTGCGTAACATCTGGTAACGTTGCAATTGTTCCGTTTAAAACCCCTGTATACTATCGATTCAATTGAGTGCACTGTGCGTTCCCCTATATATTTCGATCTTTTTCGTGGTTTAAATGGGTTTAAAGTCTCCTCCCACCCTTAAAACATATGCTGGTCGTTTCAAAACACGTGTGCCAAACTTCTGGAGCGTATATATAGGGCCAAAATAAAACTTTTTTTCCGATAAAGATGGATCCTAAAAAGCCTACCCCCCTTTTTTTACCCGGAACCTGACAAAAGTTTAGAAAAATTCATGTTTTTTTTTTTTTTTTTTTTTTTTTTAATACTTAGCGTCAACAATTATTCCAAAACCCAATGTCTTTGAATCCGAAGGTTTTTTAATGACCTTATTAAAATTTAGATATTTAAGTAGTGTGACTATATATTTTTCAAGTAATATTGCTCCTAATCTTGTACATTTTGAGATTATTTTTTTTTTTTTTTATTTATAATTTTTATTTGGCACTTCGCTCAGTTGAATAATATTATATGATCCGATTGAATACGTTCTCTGATAATTGAAGTTTATAGTTCTCTTAAATTTTTCCTACAAACCAGCATTGGACGAAAATGAACGAAAAAAAGCATTGGGCGAAATGACTATTTCATCGGGACAAAAAAAAATTGGACCAATATTGCAGGACTGGAGACTTTGTCCAGACCTAATAAAACGTGGACTACAAAAGCACGGACGTCGTAGTCGAGGACGAAAATAAAGATGGAACTAATTGTTCAATAGGACCAAAGTTGAAAAGGAGGCATTTTCATGGACTAAATGTGGCGGAGAAAAAAAAAGGGCGAAAAGTCATGCGACCGTTGCGGGTTGATTGCGCATTTCGCACTTTCTGACTTGAAAAAAAAAGAAAAGAATGAAGGTGGCTGTATGCATATCATCTCCTAGTCTCTAAACTTTTTTCCGGCGACAAGATGAAATAGTTGAAACCATTTCCGAAAAAAGGGCCCATAAAAAAAAAGGTACAGTAGGTACGCTCTTCAGACATAAGTCTCTATTCAATCATACTATGCTAATTTTTCAGAAAGAGCACACCCGTTGTTTTCGGGGCTCTTTTCCCGGAAATGGCCTCAACTGAACAAATCTCGTTTTGGGACCCAACAAAAAACGTAATTATCCTTTAAATCAGCGTATAGTTAGGTAACTGTGTGAAGCCGAGAATGCAGTTGCAAGAGTTGTTCAAAAAGGAAGAATTGCATGCATGAGCGCCCGCAGGGGGGAGGGTGGGAGAAGAGGGGGAAATACCCCTCCCCCGGAATTCAAAGTAGTCAAAATTTCACGATAAAAATGAAAGGGACGCAAAAAAATTTAAATGTTAATCAAAGGAGTAATAGTTGACGAACTTTATTAACGGTTTTTTTTGTAATTTCAACTCGCACCTTTTTGCAAGGAGCAGTAGAGTTATACATTTTTTTTCCTATACCATTATCATCTCAACGTTGTCTATTTATTCATAATATCAAACACTGTAAAATTATGATTATTATTTGGTACACCTACAATATGGCTTAATAATTTGTATACTGTTTTGGATTGGGGAAAAAATGGTTTTCCTTTTTTCTTCGGGGGATAGGGAGTCCCCTAGATCTTCCATAGGGGTTCAACAATTTTGCCCCCCTTCGAAATTTTTTTACGGGTGCCCATGATTGCATATTGTTTCTCAGATTTCTCCTGAGCCTGCTGAAAGGGATACTTCTTACACCAAATTTTTCTGCGAACTCTCTGAAATGCAATGATCGAAAGTCTAAATCGTGTTTTAAAAAAACAGAACTTTTCCAACTTTAAATTAATCGCGGGCTCGGGTTTCTTGCTGCTGAACATCGCAAATAGAGTCTTCGTTTTTCGACTTCAGTTCTATATCACCAAGCGCAATGTCACAAAATAAAGTTCGTTAAATGCATTTATTTCTTTGAATTATCACTGTTGTTTTTGATAGCAATGAGCAGATTTTTGGGGGGTTTAAAAATTTGGGAAAAGGAAGCTTGAAAGTAATGACCTTTTTTTTTGGGGGGGGGGGGGGGGGTTAGTAGTCGATTAAGGGGTTAACGTATGCACTTGTGTGCGCGCGTTGAAAAGCCGTGTATTCAGTATGAGAAGTAAAATAGTAGGTAGGTATACTGATTTCTTGCTGCCGTTTTGCGTATAGTTGATGAAAATTTTTTAATTCACTGATGATTCCACCGGCTGAGAAAAGATTACACAGTTCATTTCACTTGATGGCTGTAATTAATGCACGAAAATACCCGATCTGTAATATTCTCTCAATCGGCGGAAACTCCGTTAATTAATTAAAATATTCGCAAGTTTTTTAAAGTCATCGACGACTCCACCGGTGAGAAAAGATTACAGATTAGAGTATTTTCGTGCGTTACAGTCATACAATCAAACTGACTTGCGTAATCTTTTTCAACCGCAGTGCAATCATCGGGGAATTGAAAAATGCCATTAAATTTTACCCCAAAAAGCAGCTCTGATTGGAGGCATTTTCAAAGACTAAATGTGGCGGAGAAAAAAAGCCAGAAGATGTTGATAAAATGGGTTAAGGGCTGAGTTTCGGAAGGAAACCTAACCTAACCTAACCTAACCTAACCTAGGCATTGACAGTTGGAAAGTAAGAAGAGAGCGTGCAAATAATGAACAAGATGCAGCCCCAGCAGTCCCCCAAGATAATCTTGAAGTGGCTAATCCTCAGGCCCATCAGGCAACACATAATATTTTGGATATAATGGAAGTCATTGATCTGAATAATTTGGAGGTAGAGATGAACACTGAGGCCAACCTTAATTTTATTTAGAAGCGGAGCTTGTGGTTCAGATTGACGAACAACCACAAGTCAAGCCTGTTAGGCACAAAGTTAGGCTTTGTGGAATCACTTACTGCCTCCTATCCATGTAGAATATGCAAAATTCACATTTCTGATTAAATCAGGCAATGTAATGCTGATTACATAATTCTTAGAAATAAGGAAAATTATGAAGCTGATTTATCAATCAATAACTCAAAATTAACAGGCATTAAAAGTTTGTGTGTGTGTGTGTGTGTGTGTGTGTGTGTGTGTGTGTGTGTGGGGTGTGTGTGTGTGTGTGTGTGTGGGTGGGTGAGTGTGTGTGTGTGTGTGTGTGTGTGTGTGTGTGTGGCCGTGTACCGTTATATATCTGGGGCCAATTCACGAGTTTTTTACCTTGGTTCTGGGCCGCATATATATCTGGGCTCACACGCAGTGGCCCCAGATATTGACAGGCATAAATTTGGTCAGAAATGCAATCAGGAGTTCATTTTAAGGCGTTTGAGCGAAAAAAAAAAAAAATCATCTTGGCCCCAAATATTTTAAAAAAAACTTGTTCTGCGTTTCGTGTAAAATCGGGATTCGAGATCTGGGGCCGCGATGAACACTCATAGTGGCAGGTGAAGGAACTAAAATACAGCGTTGCTCCTCCTAGAAATTCGTGAGCATTATAAGGTGCTTGATAATTTATACCATCACCGTGACTAAAGGAGCGTAGACTGCGCTGACCTTGAAACCATTTCACACCCTTTGTTGTTTGCTCTGAACCCTCTTTTTCTGTTCTTTCTCGTTTCCCTTTTTGCTTCTCTGTTACGGTCTCGTCGCCGCTCTGGTCTTCTCTCCAGATTTTTAGAATCTCTTTCAAACCAGTGAATGATTTTTCTCTCTCGCTCCGCGTAATGTTGTCAAGCACTGACTACCAAAATTCGCGAGTTTCGTCTCTTTTGGACCAGTCATGTGCCCTTTAAAATCTGTTGAGAATTTTTCCGGGTCCTCATAATGTCCCAAAAGAGCCTTAAAAGGAACATGGATCCAAAAAAACTTGTCCAAGGGGAGCCGCGCCTTCCATTCTAGAGTAATTCTGACAGAAAAATGTCTAACTACGGCCGCGAGATGTCCCGTAAGGTCCTTTAATAAACTTGGATCTATCCGAAATTTTTGCAGTAAATATCAAAAAGCTTTCGCACTCAAATCACCGAAACCGCTTTGCGGTACATCGATTCTTTCTCGAGGTATCGATTTTTCAAGGGCGCAAGGTAAGGTCAGATCGGATGTTGGTGACTCCTGCATGCTCAAAAATCCACGAGTTTCGTCTCTCCTGGACCAGTCATGTGCCTTGTAAAATCGGTTGTTCACATTTTCGGGTCCTCATATGCAGTGGCGGCTCGCCTAAGGAGGCAAGGGAGGCTGTGCCTCCCCAGACATTCAGAGGGAAGAAAAAATAACGTCGACAAGACAGTAACCAGAGACAACATATTAAAATTAGGCAATCACAATGTCCGTGACTCTAAAACTTGAGTCAATCTTCACTAGGAGAAAGCGCAAGAGAAGGAAGTTATGAGCGGGCGGGGAACGAGATTTCAGATTCGCGAAACGACAGCAATCATCAGTGCCAGAGTCTGTGCCTCGTCGCCTCGTCGAGAGGCACAGACTCCGAGTCGGTCGAGCGGTCGAGGCACAGTCAAGTAGTGGTGTTCGGCACACACACACACACACACACACACACACACACACAACCAAGCAAGGACTGTGCATTGTGCACGCACTAACGAAGGTATCGGAGGCTGCTATCCTCCACGACTCCCGCAGCGTTGCCGAGTCAGTAGCTGGATAACCATCATATACCAGTCGCCGGACCAGCCGCGCCTGTTTGTTGTTGTTCGCCCCCCCCTGCTGGTGGGTTCTTGTTCTTCCCACCCCCCCCCCCCCCCCCTGCTAGTGGGGTTCTTGTTCTCCCCCCCCCACAGCCTCCCCATTACCAAAGCCCACGAGCCGCCACTGCTCATATGTTCATAAAGAGCCCTGCTAAGAAGCATGGAGCCAAAAAAACTTGTCCAAGGGGGGCCGCGCCTCCCATTTCATCGAAATTCTGACAGAAGAATGTCTAACTACAAGGTCTCGTGAGATCCTTCATAAACTCGGATTCATTCGAAATATTTTTGAAGTGTATGTATCACTAATTGTAAGCATACGCTTTTGGTTGGTCCAGACCGCTTCGCGGAAAATCGCTCCATTTTCGAGATATTGATTTTTCAAAGGCACGACGCGACGTAGAAGTCATGACCCAGTGGTGGATACAATCAACTGATGTCGTATCTATCGATTCATGATGGATCTTCTCTTTCATTTTATTATAAACGAGTTTTGTACTCTCATAAAACGCGGGTGTACGACGTCATACTATAGAAGCGTTTATGAACCCATCATACAGAAAACCTCTACTTCGGATTAAATATGTGAATGCCTAGTATTTACAGATTTAATCCGCAATATAGAGATTTTCTTTCTGATAGATTCCTATAGAGGGTTTTAGTAATGGCGACTGCCGGTGATGAGCGTTCCAAAAAAGCCAGTTTGTCTCTCTCGCTCTTACGTGACCCCTTTGTACTGCCATCACACTCTAATTTCAAAAATCGTAAATAGAGACTTGTCTTGTGAAATTTTATGGCAGAAATGAATTTCTCGAGGCATTTTAATGTGATTTTGATAATAGTATGTCGTAAAACAAGGTCCTGTATACGAATTTCGAAGCTAGAAAGAGATAGATATACATGGAGGTCACGGGAGAGTGAGTGAGATAGTTTGGAACGCTACGCGAGTTTTATCACAACCGATTGGGACCGATGAGTGCATTGTTGTGGTTGTTGGCTAACCGTTGACTTCGCACTAAAACCGTCTATACGTTCCTAGTATGACTACATCGCGTACACCCGCGTTTTATGAGAATACAAGATTCGTTTATAATAAAATTAAAGAGAAGGTCCACCATGAAATGATAGGTATGAGATAGGCCGGTTGCTTGTTTCCACCACTGAGTCATGACTTCATGAGGAAATCTGTGTAAGTACTTTTAATGAGTTAACCTGGCATCTGAAATATAAGTTCTCTCTTTTTGAAGATTCAGCTTTTCATATTTATATCAGTTCTCATTTTTAATACCTACGAGTATTAACGTTTGTTCACGCCCCTCTCTAAGCCGAACAATACCTATAGAGCCCCGCGTATCCTTAGCTTATATGCAAATCCGAAAATCGTGCGATGAAGCGCATCCCCTTTGTTCACCCCCATTGGTCACTGAATTAAAGCAAGCATCGGCAAGAAATTAAAGCAATTCAAATTTGTTCAAACTTCTCGCAAAAGTCTTCAATCTGTGCAATATTTACCTAAGTATGTTGGAGGGATGTTTAGGGGTGCATAAGCGGGCTCACGCTCCCCAAAACGTTGCTGTCAACCCCGAAAAACACAGATTGTGCTAATGCGTAGTTATTATTGTTATGGTCAATTGCGAGTGAACATCAAGTGAAACAGGCACTAGGCAATGGCAGTGTGTGCATAGTTATTCCAAAAAAAAATCTAAATTTACTTATTAACTAGCAGGTATGTCGTACCTGTGCTCCGCACGGTTCGTGCTACACACCTGTAATGACGATCTTGTCTGACGGTCTGTTGCTGAGGGATTATTTGGTTAAATGTGATGTGTGAATTTTGCATTCTCAAAGGAGCCTCCAAGTAAACTTTCGGTGATTGGTGCGCACCATTCTCATTCATAATTAGGTGATTTGCAAACCTTTGACGATTATCGATGGATCGGAAACTATCATTTACTGCAGTGGCGTACGGAAGGGGGGCTAAGGGGGCTAAGGACCCCCTCCCCCATACCTCCGATTTTTAGGGGTGGAGGGGAAGAGGGGAATAACTTTCAGTCAAACGCTCATCAGTTCAAGCCCTTCCCAAAAAAAAAAATCCTGCGTACGCCACTGATCATTGATAATGACACAGTAGTGGCCAAAACATGTTGGTCCTCGTTTGCAGGCAGTAAAAGCTCTTTGACTAATTAACATCTTAAAATGGACTAATTTTTGGGCGCCATTTATGTGTTTTTGCGGGCGCCCATAAATAAAATGGCGTCGAGGCTGCCAACAGTGAGGTGATGTTTCCTCGCAATCCTCGCGCATCAACGAACGCCGTAAACCCGCAAAGGACCAATGTTTTTCGGCCGCAACTGGATCGAAATAGAGCACGTGACGTGCGGTCTTCTGATGAAGAACGTGAAATCGAGCGCAAGTTGTGTCTTTCTCAATTTACAGCGAGATTCCTATCAAATTTAAGGCTTTTCTCCGAGAGTTTCTATAGAAAGAGTGACAAGTTAGATAGAAATCCCCCATGACATCTGCGTAGCTCCGCCATTTCAGAGCAAAGATGACAGGACAAAGCATAGGTATTATGGGAGATCACTATCTAATTTGACTTTCTCAATTTCAGAGTTTGTCCATCGATACTAGTTTTGACCTCAGAGAAGCTATCAGTAAGAATAACTTTGTTTAGTTCAATCATTATTAGGTCCAGAGTATGTCTGTTGTCCTGTAATTTTAGTCCAATTGTGTTTTGTCCTTAAAAAAGTTCGTTTTGTCCGATGCTCATTTTCGGTCAGTTTCGTTCGTTTACCGGTAAAATAATAAAACGAAGAAGCAGCATTATTCCAGAGTAGGCCCAAAATAAAATGATTGAAATGCGTAGGAATCAGTTTCGGCGGAATTTGTCGTTATTATAACACAAGTTTTGACAGACTGTTAAGATGAACCCAAACATTTAACTAGATTGATATCCTTCAGGACTGGTGCGTAACATCTGGTAACGTTGCAATTGTTCCGTTTAAACCCATGTATACTATCGATTCAATTGAGTGCACTGTGCGTTCCCCTATATATTTCGATCTTTTTCGTGGTTTAAATGGGTTTAAAGTCTCCTCCCACCCTTAAAACATATGCTGGTCGTTTCAAAACACGTGTGCCAAACTTCTGGAGCGTATATATAGGGCCAAAATAAAACTTTTTTTCCGATAAAGATGGATCCTAAAAAGCCTACCCCCCTTTTTTTACCCGGAACCTGACAAAAGTTTAGAAAAATTCATGTTTTTTTTTTTTTTTTTTTTTTTTTTTTAATACTTAGCGTCAACAATTATTCCAAACCGAATGTCTTTGAATCCGAAGGTTTTTTAATGACCTTATTAAATTCAGATATTTAAGTAGTGTGACTATATATTTTTCAAGTAATATTGCTCCTAATCTTGTACATTTTGAGATTATTGTTTTTTTTCTTATTTATAATTTATATTTGGCACTTCGCTCAGTTGAATAATATTATATGATCCGATTGAATACGTTCTCTGATAATTGAAGTTTATAGTTCTCTTAAATTTTACCTACAAACCAGCATTGGACGAAAATGAACGAAAAAGAGCATTGGTCGAAATGACTATTTCATCGGGACAAAAAAAAATTGGACCAATATTGCAGGACTGGAGACTTTGTCCAGACCTAATAAAACGTGGACTACAAAAGCACGGACGTCGTAGTCGAGGACGAAAATAAAGATGGAACTAATTGTTCAATAGGACCAAAGTTGATATAGGAGGCATTTTCATGGACTAAATGTGGCGGAGAAAAAAAAGGACGAAAAGTCATGCGACCGTTGCGGGTTGATTGCGCATTTCGCACTTTCTGACTTGAAAAAAAGAGAAAAGAATGAAGGTGGCTGTATGCATATCATCTCCTAGTCTCTAAACTTTTTTCCGGCGACAAGATGAAATAGTTGAAACCATTTCCGAAAAAAGGGCCCATAAAACAAAAGGTACAGTAGGTACGCTCTTCAGACATAAGTCTCTATTCAATCATACTATGCTAATTTTTCAGAAAGAGCACACCCGTTGTTTTCGGGGCTCTTTTCCCGGAAATGGCCTCAACTGAACAAATCTCGTTTTGGGACCCAACAAAACAACGTAATTATCCTTTAAATCAGCGTATAGTTAGGTAACTGTGTGAAGCCGAGAATGCAGTTGCAAGAGTTGTTCAAAAAGGAAGAATTGCATGCATGAGCGCCCGCAGGGGGGAGGGTGGGAGAAGAGGGGAACTACCCCTCCCCCGGAATTCAAAGTAGTCAAAATTTCACGATAAAAATGAAAGGGACGCAAAAAATTGAAATGTTAATCAAAGGAGTAATAGTTGACGAACTTTATTAACGGTTTATTTTGTAATTTCAACTCGCACCTTTTTGCAAGGAGCAGTAGAGTTATACATTTTTCTTCCTATACCATTATCATCTCAACGTTGTCTATTTATTCATAATATCAAACACTGTAAAATTATGATTATTATTTGGTACACCTACAATATGGCTTAATAATTTGTATACTGTTTTGGATTGGGGAAAAAATGGTTTTCCTTTTTTCTTCGGGGGATAGGGAGTCCCCTAGATCTTCCATAGGGGTTCAACAATTTTGCCCCCCTTCGAAATTTTTATACGGGTGCCCATGATTGCATATTGTTTCTCAGATTTCTCCTGAGCCTGCTGAAAGGAGATACTTCTTACACCAAATTTTTCTGCGAACTCTCTGAAATGCAATGATCGAAAGTCTAAATCGTGTTTTAAAAAAGCAGAACTTTTCCAACTTAACTTAATCGCGGGCTCGGGTTTCTTGCTGCTGAACATCGCAAATAGAGTCTTCGTTTTTCGACTTCAGTTCTATATCACCAAGCGCAATGTCACAAAATAAAGTTCGTTAAATGCATTTATTTCTTTGAATTATCACTGTTGTTTTTGATAGCAATGAGCAGATTTTGGGGGTTAAAATTGGAAGAGGAAGCTTGAAAGTAATGACCTTTTTTTGGGGGGGGGGGGGGGGGTTAGTAGTCGATTAAGGGCTTAACGTATGCACTTGTGTGCGCGCGTTGAAAAGCCGTGTATTCAGTATGAGAAGTAAAATAGTAGGTAGGTATACTGATTTCTTGCTGCCGTTTTGCGTATAGTTGATGAAATTTTTCAATTCACTGATGATTCCACCGGCTGAGAAAAGATTACACAGTTCATTTCACTTGATGGCTGTAATTAATGCACGAAAATACTCTGATCTGTAATATTCTCTCAATCGGCGGAAACTCCGTTAATTAATTAAAATATTCGCAAGTTTTTTAAAGTCATCGACGACTCCACCGGTTGAGAAAAGATTACAGATTAGAGTATTTTCGTGCGTTACAGTCATACAATCAAACTGACTTGCGTAATCTTTTTCAACCGCAGTGCAATCATCGGTGAATTGAAAAATGCCATTAATTATACGCCAAACAGCAGCTCTGATTGGAGGCATTTTCAAAGACTAAATGTGGCGGAGAAAAAAAAAATACGGAAAGTCTTGTAACCGTTGCGGATTGATTACAGTTCACACTTCCTGACTTGGAAAAAAAAAAAAAAAATAAAAGTGGCTATATGTATATCACCTCCAAGTCTCCAAACTTTTTCAAGACGAAAGAAAACTTAAACAAGACGAAATAAACAAGATGAAATAATTGAAACCATTTCCGGAAAAAAGGGCCCATAAAACAAAAGGTAGGTATACACTCTTCGGACATAAGTCTCTATTCAATCACTATCCTGCAGATTTTTCAGGAAGAGCACGCCCGGGGCTCTTTTTCCAGAAATGGCCTTAGACAGATCTCGATTGGTGACCCAACAAAATAACGCGTAATTAACCTCCACCTCCACATTAGCTTAGTTAGGTAACTATGTGAAGCCGAGATTGCAATTACGAGAGTTGTTCGAAAAGTAAGAATTGCATATTGTTTCTCAGATTTCTCCTGAGCCTGGAAAGGAAATACTTAATTCACCATTTTTTTCTGCATACTCTCTAAAATGCGATGGTAAAAAGTCTGAATCGTGTTGTAAAAAAAGAAGAACTTTCAGTTTTAGAACTTTTCCAGCTTTCCTTGATCGCAGGCTCGGAATTCTTTCTGCTCAGCACTACAAATAGAGTCTTCTCTGATTTCACAATCGCAACTTACGGGAATTTAGAATATCTGTTTGATTTCCAATACAGATTCCGTACTTCTAGTCCCTTTCTGAATATTAGAGAAAAGATTTGCTCGTGTTCGGAGGCCTTAAATACCGCGCGTTTAAAAAAAAACAAAAAATCGGCTTCTCACCTTTCTTACCCGACCGCTCTTTTCTCTTCAGTAGGCTCCAGAGTCCAGAGTCTTGAGTAGAGAAGAAAAAAAAAGTGGTCACTTCAGCCCCCTCCCCCGTTTTTTTTTTTTTTTTTTTGTCCACGGTCGGCATTTAATAAAAATAGTTAAAAGATCGAGAGGATCATATAATAGAGTATAAACCTTGACACTGCATTTGCGGTTAGCCTCAATTGTGTTCGACTCCCTCCTATTGAAACCGTGAAAATAGGATTAGGACCATAAAATGTAAATTGTGTGTATGCGCTAACAAGATTATTACTGTAGATCTGGGGCCTTACAACAATTGACAACATCGCAAATGTGTGTCAGTTACACACACAAGAAAATCGACACATATCTAGGGTCGCGAGTTTTTCTGAATAGTTTTGGGGCCTGACCCCTCATATAAAAGTTTTGTGTGTTGACATAACTTTCTTATCTGGGTGTGTTTTCGAAAAAGGACCAGATACTCATATATTTTACTGCTAGTATACCATTTTCTCGCTGCTGTCTCCACGTGACCCCAGATATATGTGGCCGGTCCGGTGGCCCCAGGTATATTCTCGTACAAGTATGTGTGTGTGTGTGTGTGTGTGTGTGTGTGTGTGTGTGTGTGTGGCTGTGTGGCATCGACTACCATTTTTTCATGCAACAGAAAACGTGGCTGTTGAGTGTTGATTCTATGCATGATGTAGAGGGCGTAGTTAAGTACGACTTGCCCATCCTCATTATGAAGCATTTGATATTTTATAAGAAGTATTTCACGTTGGAAACTCTAAACTGTAGAATGACAGACTTGAATTTCGGATCAACTTGTGAAAATACAGCCCCGTTGATAACAGAGAATGAATTGTCAAACAACATTTTGCGTATGAGTGCATCTGAAACTCTCCCATTTTGCCGATTCTTTGGTCTGATTGTTGGTCACTGCGTTCATGAGAATGACAACTGCTGGGAATTGTACATTATTTTGCGCAAAATAGTAGGCATTGTTTGGTCCGTAAGCCATCAGAGAGGAACAGAGGAGTTATTGGAATCTTACATTTGGCAACATCATGAGACCTACTTGAAAATTACTGATAGAACAGAAAAGTTCAAGTATCACGTTCTTGCACACTATCCTTTGATGATGAAAAAATTCGGACCCCTTAAAAATATTAATTGTATGAGGTTCGAAGCAAAACATAGACCCTCAATTAAGGCTGCTCGCTGCACCTCGGCAAGGCATAATATTTGTCGAACACTGGCAGTCAAAAACCAGCTGAAATTCCATCATTACTTGAGGTCAAATAAAGTGTGCAAAGAGCAAAACCTCTGTTGGTCCAGGGCACAAGCTATTGTTATCGGGCCTACAGCATTATGATGAGCTCAAGCCTTCTCTACCCTCCACTTTTAGTCGTGGGTTCGCCGTGAATTGAGCGAAAGTTAGTGACACTCTGTATAAACCAAACATGGTCATTGTAGTCGGCACAGTCGGATTTTTTGCCTCAATTGTATCTCATTCTGAATATAATTAAGTTTGAAGATTTTTCCGTTGGCTTTGTTTGTCAAGAACTAGCAACTCTTGATTTTAATGAGCACTATTTTGCCTATGATGTGCTACCGCTTGATAAGCGACTGTATTTTGACCAGAAATCTCTCACTAACTATGCTCCTACACCAATAACAAATGATTATTATAACTGTCCGTATGTTACATTTATAGGTGCTTTGTAATGTAAAGTAGATGAAATAGTGAATTTCTTAGCTAAAACAGGACCCATTTCAAGGATTTTTAAATTTTTTTTTTTTTTTTTTTTTTTTTTTTTTTCTAGAGAGAAAATGTTTTGGTGTAGATGCACCTTTCACAGGGTATAGGTTGAACAAAAAAAAACTGAACAGAGGTCATGCCAGACTATGGAACAAGCATATTGAATGTCGTAGTCTTTTCACCCTTGTCATAAGTAGAAGCAACTTAAAAACTCTTTGCGAGAAGTTCGACGTAGCTTCATTGAGTAAAAGAATTGAAAATGATGACCCAATATGGGCATAAGGCTTGGTCATTTTGACACTTCTGCAGTCGATTACTTTCTGAAAACAATTTTATGGATTTTTCATGATTTTATCCAAAATTCAGGGAAAATTGGTAAAGATGCAAAATTGTTCCACTGAAGGCCTGTAAATTGTGGCCTTAACAGTGTAACAGTGCCTTTTTGATGCTCCTTTTCAGAAATTCTTGCGTTGTCCTTTTGCTGTAGTCAATTTAGATAGAGTATGGAGTCGTTTTTTTTTTTTTGGGGTTTTTTTTACCACATAATGTAATATATATAAACACACTTATGTTGATGTACTTCTTTATTCTATAATCCAGAGGCCAAATATTGTTTTCATGTTTAATTTTAGTATTTTTAATCCTGATCTGAGGACTGCAAATTTCTTTGATGAAGACTGCTCTCTCAACTTTGGTGATATTTTTGTTTGTTCGTTTTAAAAGTCACAATGTGCCAAACAAAGTTGTTTTTTTGTTTTTGTTTAAACCTGCATACGTTACCATCGTAAGTAAGTTCATATATTTTTTGATTTTATATAATGCAGAAGTCAAATATTGTTTTTATTTTTAACTGAAGTATGTACACTGTACAGGGTGTCCCAGACCACCCATGTAGGTACTTTTCCTCGAAAACGGCTGGGAGTAGAGAGCTGAAACAAAAAAGTCAGATAGGGAATAGACCCCAAAGAATTCAATGAAAATATTTTCAAAGCCCCCCGAGGAGGTTTTGGGGGGGTTCAAAATTTCTCCATTTTTGGCGGGAAAAAGCCTATAAAAGGTGCAAAAACAAGTTCAGATCCTAAAAGAGCAACTCATTGCCGACATTTTTGGTCCAGTAAATTTTTCTAGAAAACCCCAATTTTTGGATTTATGGGTCCTTTTGGGGGATAATTTTCAATCGGCCACTGTAATCACACTATTCAATATTTTTCAAAGAACTAAAAACCATCTGAAAGAAGAGATCAAGACCTTTCGAATGATGTGCCACATAATACCTAAAAGTGAAAAATTACGCGCCCACTTTGATTCCAAAATTTGGGGGTCTTTGGGCCCCCCTCACGTAAAAAAAGTCAAATAGCAAGGTATGGCTTGTGATACATCTATCGAAAGAGTAGAATAAGATGACGCAATCCAAAATCTTCTACAATCATTACTTTTAAAATGGCGGTCATTTGAAAATTATGGAGGTGTTCAAAGGTAAGTCCTGGGAAAAGAGTCCAAGGTTGAACGATACATGGATTGAAAGGCCTTTAAAAAGCAAACAAATGGTGCAAACCGCAAATCAATCCGCCTCTTCAATCAAAAGTTACGACCGATTGAAACTTAAAGGGCTCCACAAGGCCTATTTAAGGCTGCTTAAATTTCAAACGGTCATAACTTTTGTTGAGGCAGCAAAAACTCTTTACTGAAACGTACTCATATTTTGAGGCAGCAAAAAATCTTTTCTTAAACGTACTCATATTTTGAGCAGGTGGATAAAAAGTTTGGTACGCTTGGCTAAAAATCGTTTGTTGAGTCGTTTTTCGTATAAGATTTGGTATGTGCGAAAATAGCTTTTTTCTGTGTGACTGAATTTTTCGTTTTCGTTCTCCGTATTCACAATGCCTGTCTGTTTTGTCTGGGGGTGTGGCAAAAAATACAAGTCCTTCGATACTTTAATGGTTTATAATAAACCCGGTAAAAAATGAATCGCCCGGTTTGGTCCTAAAAACGTCCATCAGGAGGAAACCAAGCGATTCATTTTTTGCCAGAAATATGAGCACAAAACCAAAGTGAGAGACTCAGCATCTTTTAATGAAGGTAACTGCGGTCGCACTTATGATAAATAAATGAATGTCTTTGAAGAAATATTTTCAAAATAAGAACTTATCAACTATGCAGCACCATGGTAGGCTGATGTCAGTTGATGACCTTGAACCTTTTATCAATTTGATGACCTTAAACCTTTTATCAAATTTGATGACCTAAACCTTTTATTAAATGGAAGGCTGCCTTGTTATTAGAACAACTCTACACATACCAAGGATATGATTCCGAGGCACAAAGTTTCAATTATAGTTGTTGATTTAGTTAGTAATCTGTTCGCAGTTCCTATGTACGCTTTTTACAGAGCAACTCTTTTCTTCGATGGAGTCTGCCGTCTCAAGTTTGGTCATACTGTTTTTGTTCCCCCCCCCCCACAATGTGCCAAAATAAACATATATTTATTGTTTTTTGTATTCTTTCGTGACAAATGTCTCGTTACCTAATATTTATGTACTGTTTCTCCCCTTTCGTAAATACATTTTTTCTAGTCTCATCTAAAATGCCTGTGTTTTTATACTGTACTTTTCCTATGGTACCCTTACTTGGTATGATGTCTAATGGGGCGCTTGTCAAAATGGGGGAAGGGATGAGACGCCCAAAATTAATTATCAAGGTGCATCATGAGGGGAAAGAGAGGGTGGGTTTTAAAGTCAAACAGTTTTATAAATCCTTGAATCAGCTTTTATTGTACAGGGTGTACCAGACCACCCGGATAGGGCATTCTTCTCGAAAACTACTGAACCAAATGATTTGAAACAAAAAAGTCAGATAGGGACCCCAGATTTTTTGTTTTTGATGCTTTCAAAAGCCCCCGATGGGCCCTTGGGGCAGTTTTGGGGGGGGGGGGGTTCATACACATTTTTCAAGTTTTCTTGAAAAAGTCTCCAAAAAAGGTATTAAAAAAAGTTCATAATCTTAAAGTAGAAGTAACTGGGGACATTTTTGCTCCTATAATTTTCTTCCAAAAACCCCAAACTTTTTGAGTTTTGGGGGATTTTCGGATTTTTGTTGAATCGGCCTTTTTGACCACCCTGTTCACACTTTTTCAAAAATCATTACAGATTCTGAAGGAACACATCAATACCTTTCGATTGATGTGCCACATGTTACCTTTAAGTTTAAAAATAAGGTGTTTTACGCCAAATTAAAATTTTGAGGTTTCAACAGTAGATTTGGCGCGATTTCATGGTTTGATCCAGTTAAGCCCCAAAATGTTGATTTGACATAAAACACCTTATTTTAAAACTTAGATGTAACAAATGGCACATCGATCGAAAGGTATTGATCAGTTCTTTCAGAATCTGTAAATATTTTTGAGAAATTTTGAACAGGGTGGTCAAAAAGGCCGATTCAACAAAAATCCCCCAAAACTCAAAAAGTTTGGGGTTTTTGGAGGAAAAATGTGGCCAATTACTTCTACTTTACGATTATGAACTTTTTTTAATACCTTTTCTGGAGACTTTTTCAAGAAAACTTGAAAAATGTGTTTGAACCCCCCCCCCCCCCCCTTAAACCGCCCCAAGGGCCCATCGGAGGCTTTTGAAAACATCAAAACGAAAAATTTGGGGTCACTTCCCTATCTGAAATTTTTGTTCCAAATCATTTGGTTCCGTAGTTTTCGAGAAAAATTCCCTATCCGGGTGGTCTGGTACACCCTGTATATAAGCATAAAAATTAAATAAACATAAGACACATTATAATTAAAGTAAATTTAAGTCATAGAGGGAAAAGATTCCAAACATCCAAAATTTCCTGTTTTCCGCAACATTCTCAGCATAATATGAAATAAAACCAACATAAATCAATCTCCCAGCACACAGAAAAAACAGAAAAAACACTTTGGTAGCGCTGACAAAACCTTTGGTTGAAAAATGACCCAGCAAAAGACTTTAGTTGAGCCAACCAAAGGTTCTTTACGCTTAACTAAAGAGATTTTGCTCGGTGAATAAAAAATTTGGTTGGCCCAACTAAAGTCTTTTGCTGGGTCATTTTTCTACCAAAGGTTTTGTCAGCGCTACCAAAGTGTTTTTTCTGTGCATATCAATGACAGTTTCGTTTTCACAAAACTCAACAAACATATTTAAATCAAATTAGTAAACCTCAAACAAATACAATAAATATTTAATGAAGGAATATACATTAAGAATTTAACCCTTGTGAGCCTAAGGTATTTCGGTAACACAAAGGACTAAGGGGGGGGGGGGTATTTTTGTACCCCAAGGATATTTTCATGCAGCACAGTCAGTATCAATAATTTTGAAACTTTAACGGATGGATTATGTACTTAGTACCCTAAGAGAGTAATTTATGTGAAATTTGAGTAAATTTTTGCTATGTTGCCAAATTTACACCTACTTTTAAAAAAAATGTCAAAATAAAAAAAATGGAAAAAATGAAATGAGGTACCATATTATTTTTCCATTTTTGATAAATTTCCAATTTTTTTTCAATGATCTGACTTAATATTCTTAATTTACATAAAATTTCCGTAAAATTCACTGTAATAGATGGTTCCAAACTTAAAACTGGCAGGACGAAGGGGGGGGGGTATATTTGTACCCCAACACTTTAAATTTCTATAATATCGACAAAAATTCATAAAAATTAATGAAATTTGGTAGACATGTTCTAAGCATCCTAACTGAAAATGTCATGAAGTCCCAAAAAATTTTGAGCAGTTTTGACAAAATGGCGTCAAAAAAACTGGCCTGGGGTACAAATGTACCCCCCCTTAGGCTCACAAGGGTTAAGATAAAACTGAGGAAAATATAATTATGTCAGTAAGGAATTACGCAGGATCCTCCATAGAGGAGCGGCGACGCACTAAAACTGGAGCACGGTGAGCAAAACCCTTTGGTTAGCGAAGCTCTAATACTTTTGTTGGCCCAACAAAAGGTTTCGGTCGTCCATGCTGCAAAACTTTAGCTATGGCAACCGAAGGAGGCGTTACGAAATACTTTGGTTGGCCTAACGAAAGGTTTTGCTGGGTCAAAAAGCTACCAAAGTATCCCCGCATGGCATACCAAACTTTGGTTGTGCGTACTAAACCTTTTTTTTCTGTACAGCTCGTATATGCAAAGATGGGAACTGGCACTCCTGGTTCTGGTCAAAAAATAAAGCCAAATATTTACTTCAGAATAAACTAAAGTTTATGTTTCATTAAACAGGGCCGTAATTCAAAAGGTTGAGATTAATACAAAAAATGGTTATTGGGAACAACAAAAATATTACTTTGACCTCTAATACACGTGATTAAAAGTATGACACATGTTACTGTTACACCCTGTATGTTTTGAAAATTTCTTGCGGCTTCATCCAATCAATTTTCCACCAATAGATAAACTGACGCAAATCTTACAGAGCGGATAACATCAAACAATAATGTTTTCAGTATGGTGCTGTTTCAGCATACTGAAGGTAGAGATCAACAACTGCACAAATACACGAGGAAACAAACCTAGGTGGTTGAGTTTACGTTTATTAAACTCATTCAAACGAAGAGCTGTGAATTAAAACACAATGAAATCTGTATTCTATTAGCTTGAAGCAAAAAATGAATAAGAAAATGCGTATTTCTTTGTGATTTTTCTGCGTTAAAAATTTATCGTGAAGTTCGTACATACGAGAAAAGGTTCCAGCCTTTACGTAGACCAATCCGGTGACGAATGCAATCCATCAATGAAACGAGATGAGGCGTGGACTTGACCACCGATTGATACTCTGTACGTTTTTCCTTGTGAGTAGTTCTTTTAAGCCCTTTTTGGAAACACTTCAATTTTGGTGTTGGAAAGTAGTTAAAAATAATGGAACACGAAAGGGAGCCTAGGCATTGGAGACCGAAATTTTTGAACAAAAATATCCTTGAGTAAATTTCTATAACTTTAGGACAACGAGATTCAAACCAGAAACAAATCATTCTTCAATTTCACAGTGTAGACCTCTTTACTAAAGTCAGTGGAACTGTAAAGTGGTAATTCGTTCAGCTAATTTTATTGGCGAGCTAGATTTGGCCCCGAACCTCTCAGATCTCTCATGTTTTCCTTATATTTGTCCAAAATTCACAGCAACACTGTGGAGTAGCTATAGCCGAAAAATTCCAGCTATCGTTCACGAATTACTACCCATGTAGCGCAAGGAAAAATCGTCGATTAATCGAAATTTTGTTGCAACATTTTTTCCGATAAGGTTTCGAAAAAATTGCTTAAAATCGTCGATTTCACTCGAATATAATCTCACTTGCCACTGATTTTTTCACGATGTTTTGAGGGTTTCTTCAAAGTAAAAATCGCATTTTCTTTAAAAAAATTTCAAAGAAACGGTTTTTGCCAAAAATTGTAAATTTTCCCAGGACTACACCACGTTATCACAAATGCTTTTCGGCTGATTTTCCACACAAAATACCACGATTTTTTCCAGACAAAAATTCAGAAAAATTATTTTTACACCAGTGAATTTTTTTTTTACGTTATATTAAACGTCTATGGCATAATATGGCTCCATGGCAACATAAGCATAGCATTTACTTGCCTGCCTTGAATTGGTTACTGTGCAAGGCCAGTAATAGGAAACGACCTTGTCGGTCGCTAGACATAGATGGAGGAAGTTAAATTATATTGATTCTAAATTTCGAGAAACAAAATTTCAACGGTATAATACACGTATAAAAACAAATATAATTAAAAATTAATCATTAACTATGGCAAGCGCTATCTAGTGGTGGTGAGTTGAAGTAGTAATCAGCAGTCAAAAAATCGAGACAAAATCGCTCCAAATCTTCAACTTTCTCGTGATATCGTCTTATTTTCCGAGGGTTTGAGCCTCATGAAAATTTACCATTTTTGGGAAACTTATTCTTTTGAAATTAGTTAATGAAAAACTCGCGATTTTTACATTGAACAAACCTTTGAAAAGTCGCAAAAGATCACTGGCATGTGAGACATATTTTGACGGGGGGGGGATATTTGAAAATAAATATTTTTCACACCGTTTGCAAGGTTAAATGATGACCAAACTCTCTTGAAATGTGTTTTCTGAAAGTTGAATACCATAATAAACGCTCCGTGGCATTCCAGTTTGCGCTCGCACAATAATATGTCATCAAAGGTAAAAAAAAAAAAAAAAAAAAAAAAACATCAAAAATCGATATTTTTTAAAACTTAAGTTTGGCAATCCCGCTTCCCGGGGCCGCGAAAAGACAAAAGAAACCCGTGAGAACAAGCATCGATGCATTTTCTTCAATATCTTCGAAAAAATCGTTGATCTTTGATGTGACACCATGAAACACTCATGTTTCAAATCCGTTTTCATGCATTTTTAGCATACCCGCGAATTTCGAAAAAGGTTTTTTAACCCCGAGCACAAGGTCGAATGTTCACCAAATTTGACTGAAATGTGTGTTTTTTAGAGGAGAATAACATATCAAACGCCTGATAGCATTCCTCTCTGTGATCATATCCGAATACACGATCGAATGTCGAAAAACGGGCAAAAATCGCTAATTTTGGCCTTCAGACCCATGTTTAGGCTCAAATATCTCGAAGACCGGATCGAGAAGTCAAAAAATGTGACTTGGTACCGTAAACTGCATGCTTTCAACTTGCCAAAAAGCCCACAACCGGGCGATTCTAGGGTGGGGCCAATTTGGACCCTAATCGATACCCCTCCTTTAAATTAAATACGTTGTATCGATAAATTCAAAACTTAAGGGTAACGACGTCTTTTTATGTGTTTCATGACTTGATAAAGCTGAGTGACTTCGTCAAAAACGATCAGTCTTTTGAGATTCCAGGCGTAGAATTTCCGGAAGTGAAAGGGATCCCTCTGGTCAAAGAAGTGACGGTGAGTTTTAGCGTGCCATTCCAAATTCGTCATGTAATCTGAAAACCAAGTTAGAGGAGGGGTTGATCGATATTTGTAAACTTTTCCTGATTATAGGTGGCATCAGTCAAAACTTCTCTGGTTGAAGGCGCCATTCGGCTACTCCCAAGCTTTCAATCTTGAATTACAGGCCACCACCGTACCAATATTAGGCTACTCTCACGCAACTTGGTTGAATTCAGTCAATGATGTTTAATAATAATGGCTCAATATGGAATTTTTCCAGAAAACTAAAGAAATTTAGAATTTTACCTTTACATTGATCCAAAAATCCCAAAGGGCAGGGAGTACTGTTGGAACAGCTGATTAAGGTTCCCCGGTGACGTCCTTCTCCGCCACCCCCTTGATGTCTCACTCCCAGTCTTCAAGATTCCTACGACTCTCTTCATGCGATTTTCATCCAGCGAGGAAAAGTCATAAAGTTTTGTAAAATATTCTCAGTTTTATCTCCTTCCTTCCTTATCATGTTCATCCGATCTCTTTCTTCCATCTGCTATTCTATACATTGATCCATGAAACTTTTTCCCTGTATTTTTATCTTGATTCGGTGAATCGTCCTATTCCTCTCCCCTCTCTCTCTCTCTCTCTCTCTCTCTCTCTCTCTCTCTCTCTCTCTCTCTCTCTTCTCCATCCTTCTCACTCTCCCCTTTTCAACCATAAATTCAACGAGTACTGAGGGTCAAAAGACAGCCAAAATATAAAAGTAAAACCGCAAGTTTGACAAATCAATCTGTTGCAGAGATAAAACGGAAGGCTAAAGTGGAAAATCAACGATAAAAATTACTGGCTGCCACATAAATTGAGAAAGAAAGAAAACTTAGAATATTTCCACGAATCATTGAAAATAAACAGTCTCAGAGAAAAAAGAGAAATGAACAGGCTAGAAAAGTGGAGAAGCAAGTTAACTCGAGAGACAAATAAATTAGCAGCATAAGACAAGGGACACGCTAGACAAAGATCTCATATCTCAAACAATCCAAACGATCGACATTTTAGTACACTCAATCATTAAATTGAATTAAGCTGGAAAAAAAAAAAAAAAACAAATCAAGCTGAAACAAGAGCTCAACAAAAAGCAAACTTTAGCACGATTCAGAGTGAAAAATTCAATGACAAGAGACACATCCAAAATGAGGAAGCTTCCTGAAAAAACTAGACAAGTATATACCTCTCTGGATCACAAGTCTGGCCACGATTGAATCAACCAAGCTTTGGGAAAACTTAGAGGCCCGGAAGTTATAATAAACGACAAAGTAAGTTCCCTAGATAACAATCACAGAAAGTTACAAACAAAACTGAAACAACAACGATACGGGCGACAGTCCTCTAAGACTGTGAGTAGAAGGTTTCTACAAATCCCCGCTAGGAGCAGCACCGCAGTAAGAACGCGCAGATTCAAAAGAGTGCTCAGGATAGAAGATGTGCCGATTGCTGATTGTAAAACGGCACAATATTTCCATAGAAATGTTAAGAATATCCTCGGCTTTCAGGTTATCTCTGCTAATACACATTCTTTTAATCTGTTTCATCTGATAATTTTCCCACATTATTGAAGCAATCTGTAGTTACTCCTTTTCAAAGAATCACGGGCAGTTTATCCGACGTAGTTACTTGTGTGACAATTTTCATGTGGGCGGCTTTTAGGGAGAGCAGGCTTCGCTTCCAGGGGGGCTGAAGCGTGAAGCCAAACCGACGGAAGTCTCTAGGCATTTTTTGTTTACTTTCGTGAAAACTAATACATCAGTACAACCGACAACCGTATTTCTAAGACGAATACCTGTTTGAAAAATTTGCACATACATGTGTAAGTTGAACTTAAACGACTGAATTAGTTGACCGAAAACAAAAATCAAACAATATAACAAACCATATAACTCTGACCCCTAAAAGCTATCTACCATCGCGATCTTTTGGCTCATCAAATATATCGATTGTCGTAGTAAATAAAACCCCAAAACATGCGCTAAACAGTCAGTTATTGAAACAAGCTTTCCGAAAGTTTCATTGAGAGTAGACGCCTCTTGCAACATTCCTCGATTGTGCCGAAGCTAACACACTAAACTTTTTCCAAAATTAGAAGAAACGGAAATCTGTGGCGTTTCATTCGGTCTTATTCATAATTATCTTGATAGTACTTACCTAGTTCTCAATTAAGTTAAGTTGGATACATCAGTGGATGGTTGCCGATGGAATGAGGAATATTGCAGGACTCAGTGTTAAGCTCAAGTACATTGCCATTGTCTATGAGTAACATTGTCTATGAAGTTTTGTTGGACTTAGAGCTTTACGCTATGTAAATCCACCTGCGTATGCAGATTATGCGGTCCTATGGTTTACATTGATTGCTCTTCGGAGGCTCTAAGCAATACTGTCAACTTTGCACAGGGAGAACTGGTTATCAGTCATGCTTTCTGTTAGCTGGTTAGGTTAGTTACAGTAAAATAAACTGCTCACTTGATTCTACTTACAATTGATATAATCTGCCTTACTTGTCGAATTTTCAGGACGAGCTGAAGCTGTTCATCCAGTTCATGCAAAGGTTCGAAAGAACATACAAAGATGCAGTTGAACAAGCAAAGAGATTCGACATTTTCAAGTTAAATTTAAAAATTATAGAAACGTTGAACAAGAATGAGAGAGGAACAGCAATCTATGGGGTAACGCAATTTGCTGATTTATCAAGTAAGTTTAGGCGTAAAGGTCTTTCAAGAAAGTCTTTTCGCAGGAGGGGTTCATTCATATTAACCAAAATAGGCCATGACTTACTCCGATACAATGCTGATATGAATAAAGTATATTTTTGAGAATCTGTACCCAGCATGTTCCAATGGAAATTCTCCAAAAAGAATAAGAAATTGAAGCAAAGCCAGGAGAGAGAATGCGAAATTTAAAAAAAAAAAAACCAAGAATAAGCCTTACTACAGGTCTAAATACTTTCACCTGCTAAGAATTTTAAGTCTACGGGATTGTGTCCAACACTGTAAAAAGAAAATGTATTAATCGCATTTTCTTACTCATCAACTTTTTTCCTCGTCAACCAATTGAAACAAGAAATACTATAAGTAAACAGCCACATACTTATGGGTCATGATTCTCGATAGTTTTTATTCTTTAGTTTTTGCTTTGACTGTCTCTCCAGATGATACTGCGCTACGCAAAATTACAGTTTTTATTGGAATGAAGTTCACAATGGGGATGTTGCACGATTTTTTTAAATTCCAGATAAAAAAACTAGCAGAAAAATTATTGACCATATTATTTGTCTTCTAAGTGGCGGGAACACCGAGAAAAATGGGCTTAAAGTTAGACAAAAGGACGGTATTCAAAATGGGCGATTTTGGCCCAAAGATAAAAATGCAAGATATTTTCAGGCGTGATAGAGGGTGATTTCAGGGTCCAGAATCTGGCCTGTTTTTTAAATTTGGCCCAAGGGAACGGGGGGGAGGGGGGGTCAAAGTTGGGACCTTTAAGTGCCCATAACTTTTAAACGAATAAAGCTATTTAAATGAACTTTTCGTGAAAAGATAGGTCTTGCAAAGAGCTTTCGATTGATGTATAGGAAAGTTGTCTTGCTTTAATTTTTAATCGATTTATCGAAGTTTTTTCGATTTTTCGAAAATCGATTTCTTCGTTTTTCGCAAGTACCGACAAGGCGATCGCACGGATCATCACAAATAATTTCCGTGGTAAAACTAGACAAAATTTGCTACGAAACAACGCAAACCGCATGCTGGGGAAATGATTCGTTACCGAGTTATGATTTTTCAAAGTTAGCGCCTCCGTATGAAATGGCGCTCGGAGCGTAATGTGAACCGGTATCGAGCCGCACGCGCGCAGACCGCTAAGCATCATCATTGTTTTAACTAAGATATAAATTAATGGCGGGGCTTGCCACTTGGAAAACGCAGTTTTACCGTGTTTGAGCCTGTGTAAAATATGAATTTTTCCACAAGAATCGATCATTTTAACATAGAATGAAAATAAAGAAATATCACTATTCACATTTGCAAGCCTCGCCACTGAGCTATCGATGAATGCATTTTTATGAGCACTGTCGATATGAACCAACCAATATTTGGACAAATCCTCTTAACACTTTGAGATACATCAAGATGCCGTGGACTGAGCTGTATTTAAAATTGCATTGTTTCTCTACAACACAGCAGCAAGTAAGCACCTAACCATTGGGTCAGTTCCCCGCTTCGTCACTCATGATAAGCCGCGACTCATCTGCGTTCGCTGATCTCCGATCACAACTTTGATATCTTGATAACACTGACACACAGACACAGGCACCGATCCCTATAATCTTATACTATGTGCAAATGCTCTAGTGAGCGTATTTATCTGGCGGACGTGTTATCAGCGTTGCCAGATTTTATCGTAACTACAGTAGATCTAAATGTGATTATTTGACATTTTCAGGGATATTTTGCAACTACTCGCGGTGCAAGATGTTTAAGATAAAGTTTTTCACCAAAATCAGTGAAAATGTACCTCAATGTTATGTCACTCACTTCAGTATACTCACGGTTGTGATTGGGTTCGGCAAAATGACATCGCGAGTCGAAAATTGTGTTACTTGTGGCAAGTCACTTTTGAAGAAAGCCCGCAGCGAAAAAATTGTTTCAGGAAGTTTTTTTTACTGTAAAACATGTTACAAATCTGTCAAGCATAGTTTAAGAAGTGGTGATGTTGCAAACGAAAGTGGCATAGACTTAGATGATGAAGCAAACGAAAGTGAATTAAAAATCGATTTAAACATTAAAAGTTCGATCAAAGGTCATTCGCGGTGCATTTTTTTGTGCGAAAACTCAAATGATAAAAGTCTCTTGCGTATTCCTAAGGATGTGCGGCTTACGGTTTTCGTTCAGCATAGATTTTTTATTTTTGATGGCTGTCGAGCTTGCAAAGATCATTTTACTGAAAACAAAAAATTAATTGAAGAAAGCATTCAAGAGTTTTTAGATTCGTGCAACCCCCTTAATATGAAAGTGTCGGCGTGCGAAATCGAGAAGCTAATAGATGACTTGCGTGACAAGGCCGCAAGTGCAATCGAAAAAAGTGACGAAGCGGAATCTGACAGTGATTTTTTTGATAATGTGGACGATGTTCAAACATGGACGGGTTTATGTAAACCCCAATTTGATGAACTGTCTCAAAATATAAAACACGACGACTCCAAAAGACAAAACTAATTTTGGAGTTTCTTGATGCTCATGTACTGTGGTATTTCTATGAAACGTATTGCAGCATTTGTAGGTTTATCTCAATCCACGGTGTCGCGTTATGTTTCTCAGTGCCGGGTTAATTTGACGGAATTTGTATTGAATAACCTCGACAACGTTTGTCGTGAAAAATTAAGAGAGGAAACATCGGAAATTGCGCGTGTGGTCCACAGTGTTCCGGAGGACATCGATACTGTTCTTACGATATGGGATGGAACATACATTTTCCTTCCGAAAAGTCAAAATTTTGACTTTCAACGTGTAACATATAGCGGACATAAAAAAAGTAACTACCTTAAACCAATGATGTGCGTATCTACGAACGGTCTAATTGTCAATGTGCTTGGTCCAGACAATTTATGGGCCGGTTCCGTCTCGGATGCGGATATAATGAAAGCGGTTACGAATTCCGATTGGTTCAAAAGTTTTTTCAAGCGAGATGACATTTTTATTCTCGACCGGGGCTTTCAAAGAGTGCAAACACATTTGGAGGAAGCTGGTTTCAAAGTGTCCATACCACACTCACAGCACGGAAACAAACAATTATCTACCATTGAAGCAAATAACAGCAGGTTGTGCACCAAAATACGTTGGATCGTGGAATCAGTAAATCGGTCAATAAAAAGATTCAAATATTTTCAAACTCCGATCTCATCAACCTTGGGTGTGCCCAATCTTTTCGATGATTTAAAGATAGTTTCAGCCATTCACAATCGATACTTCCGTCGTATTTATAGTGATTCAGATAATCCGGAGGTAGCTAAAAAGTTGCTCAGAAAAGTTGACACTCCAAATGTTATTCAAGAGGTCGTCGAATCAGAAAAATTGACAAGAAGGAATATAATCTTCGAGCCTTTGACTGATGAACATTTTCAAAATTTACCTCTTTGGACAGTAAATGATTTGGCCTCATTCTGCGGTACGTATCAAATCAAGCTAGCTAGAAGCTACATAGCCGATCATTTTCGAAAAGGGAAATATGAATTTCTTGTCAGCAAGGACCCATATCTACCAGATTTACTTAAGTACGGTCTTTTTGTCGTTGACCCCATTTTTCTTAAAGCCAAGTTGCTATCACGTCATGTTTCCAACAAGTTTTATTGCATATTTATTTTAATTGACATCAATAACAAGGAAGTCAGTGGACACTACTGTACATGTAAAAATGGTGCGCGAACGGTCAACCCATGCGCGCATGTAGTCGCCGTTATATGGGTATTTATTATTCGGTCGTCATCAAAAGAACCTCAAATCACCAGCATCATTTCTCAACGATTCGTTTCCACTCCTAAAATCTGATGAAAGGCTGCAAAATCCCGAAACAGATGATGAGGATGAACCAAATGAGGTTGAAAGTGATCCAGACATCGAGATGTAATGAAGTGAGTAGTACTTTTCTTATGATTCAATTAACCTCTCATTTTCCTGCACTTTAATGTTTCATTTCTCAAGCTCAGTGGCGAAGCTAGCAAATGTGAATAGTGATATTTCTTTATTTTCATTCTATGTTAAAATGATCGATTCTTGTGGAAAAATTCATATTTTACACAGGCTCAAACACGGTAAAAACTGCGTTTTCCAAGTGGCAAGCCCCGCCATTAATTTATATCTTAGTTAAAACAATGATGATGCTTAGCGGTCTGCGCGCGTGCGGCTCGATACCGGTTCACATTACGCTCCGAGCGCCATTTCATACGGAGGCGCTAACTTTGAAAAATCATAACTCGGTAACGAATCATTTCCCCAGCATGCGGTTTGCGTTGTTTCGTAGCAAATTTTGTATAGTTTTACCACGGAAATTATTTGTGATGATCCGTGCGATCGCCTTGTCGGTACTTGCGAAAAACGAAGAAATCGATTTTCGAAAAATCGAAAAAACTTCGATAAATCGATTAAAAATTAAAGCAAGACAACTTTCCTATACATCAATCGAAAGCTCTTTGCAAGACCTATCTTTTCACGAAAAGTTCATTTAAATAGCTTTATTCGTTTAAAAGTTATGGGCACTTAAAGGTCCCAACTTTGACCCCCCCTCCCCCCCGTTCCCTTGGGCCAAATTTAAAAAACAGGCCAGATTCTGGACCCTGAAATCACCCTCTATCACGCCTGAAAATATCTTGCATTTTTATCTTTGGGCCAAAATCGCCCATTTTGAATACCGTCCTTTCAAATATTTGAAACGGAGCGTTTTGGCGTGAACCGAGCTGTGGCGTCAGGATTCGGATCGTCTCCTAGCGAGCCGCGTGGAGTTGCGGGCGGCTCTGTGCATTCTTACGGGATCCTTGTAGCGGCCGATCCCGTATCCCTCTTCGCGTTTTCCTCCGAAACCGGGTCGGTTTGACGTAAAAATTGAAGATAGTCAAATTTGAAGAAGGTTAATTGTCCGAGCTGAATGTTGGATTAAAATGTCATTCCAATAAGCTATGAACGGAATTGAAGCAAAAGACCGCAAAAAAGTAGCTACTTTTTATATCACGCATTCGGTTTTTTCTTTCATAAATGGTATCCTGGTCGATTTAACGTGAGGCAGTGACGAGAAAATATGTAAGGAGTTGATGGTAAATTTTGCGTTCTTTCATTTTGTTTCTTATCATTTTCAATCTCCGATCAAAAATAGGCGAGATCTGCGAGATTGACTGAAAAAATGAATGAAAATAACGAATGTTCCAATGAATCTCCCAAGTTCCCGATTTTCGCGTTCATCCACTTACCGAGTCGACTAAATGATTTAAGGAATTTTAAAAATAGTCGTCTGAAAGGAAATTTAGTGTTCTTCAAAATTAATAAGAAGCATTTTTTGCGTCGGATGCGTCGTAATCGAAATAATCAATGATCTGCGCGCGAACTGCTGAATTTAATGATGCGTTCTTTTGATCGAATAAAAGAATCTCTTCATCAAAAATATCAAATAGCTCGAATGGACTTCATCATGTATTCATTTTTTCAGTCAATGTCGCTTATTTTTGATCGGAGGTGGAAAATGCTAAAGAACGCAAAATTTCCCACCAGCTCCTTACATATTTTCTTGTCACTGCCTCACGTTGGATCGACTAGAATACCATGTATGAAAGAAAAAACCCGGTGTGCGATACAAAAAATTAGCTATTTTTTGCGATTTTTTGCTTTAATTCCATTCATAGCTTATTGGGATGAAATTTCAATCCAACATTCAGCTCGGAAAGTTAACGTTCTTCAAATTCGACTATCTTCAATTTTGATGTCAAACCGACCGTTTCGGAGGAAAACGCGCGAAAAGAGGGATACGGGATCGGCCGCTACAAGGATCCCGTATGAATGCACGGGGCCACCCGCAACTCCACGCGGCTCACTAGGAGGCGATCCGAACCCCGACGTCACAGCTCCGCTCATGCTCGGTTCCCGCCAAAAGGCTCCGTTTCAAACGGGGCAAAATGATAGAGCTTCAAAACTCCGCAACGGAGCAACTTAGTTAGCGGAAAAAGGAAAATACATGTATTCCTCATTTTTGCTACGGATTTGATTTTTCAAATCAAAATACCGAAATTCCGATCCTTGCAACATCCCGATTCAGTCATTTTTTAGAGAAACCACGTGTAAGCGTATACGTGGTTTTACCGGAAAACCCAAATTGTGAATCCTCGTACTCTAAGCTTTCCAAACATGTACAGGATGTAACGAAAGTCCGCCCCCCCCCTTAACTTGTGAACGGCCAATTTTTTCGAAAAACGCTAAACCTTGTTTACCATTATTTTAGCCAAAGTTTCTTTTAAGCGCCATGAAAATCTTTGAGAGCACCTCATTGGGGGTTTTTGGGAGGAAACTTCATTTTTTTATGGAAAGGCGGTGTGTTTTTCCAAATATTAATTCATCAAAAACAAGGAAAACTGGCGCGAACCACGATTCTCAACTCCTCCACGTTCAAAAGTTATGGAGGGTTAACGTTCGTAAAAGGCCGTTGCCCCTTTTTTCTTGCGCTGGAAACCTCTTCTCGTCCCCGTTGAGGAATAAAGGGGGGTTTACTTTTGATTTAGATTTCGTGCCCCCTTAATTTTTTCTCAAGCTATAGAAAAGTCGCTGGAAAATGATCTTGACGGTGAATGAAAGGCATTTTGAAGAGCTAGAATACCACTTGCATCAAGTCTAGTGAATCCCCCCCCCCACTTCAAGGCGTTCGAGAACAAAATAGAGGTACTACGTTTGTACCTTGTCTAAGGCGACGCCCCCCCCCCCCTTGTACTTACGGTCGAAAGTCACTAGTCTTGATGCCTGATGTTCTTATTGCTCTTGATAAAACCTTTCATCGCCGTCAAGTTCATTTTCATGCGACTCTTCTTGTTCGAGAAGAAAATAAGGGAGGGAGGGCACGAAAACTTAACCAACAGTAAGCCCCTCTTTGCGCCTAAACGGGGAATGGCAGAGATTTTAATCTTGGCGGGCTTGTAGCTCTTGAAAAGACCTTTCATTTTCCGTCAATACCGTTTTTCTAGGACGTTCCCAGCGCGAGAAAAAACAGAAGGCAACTGCTTTTTACAAACCTTGGGCCACCCATAACTTTTAAATGGGGGAAGTTAAAAATGTCGGTTTTAACCATTTTCTATTCTTTTTGGTGAAGACTCGATATCTGAAACAAAAACTGCCCCCTTCCATTTGAAAAAATGAATTTGCCCTCCAAAAACACCCAAGTTTTTTTTCCCTTTCCCAAAAGGTTTTTTGATTACCTATGTTGTCTTTCTTTCTTGTATGATTATACATTCAATATTGACGTGTAAGATAGCTTTGTGTATTAGGCTCAAATATATACAGGGTGTTGAAAAACTGTTCCCGAATATTTCAGGGGCGGATTCTACAGATCAAAATAAGACCTTTTTTTCCTGTAAACATGTGTCCAAAAATGTCCCCCTTTTGAGCTACAGCCCCCCAAAGTTTTAAAAAATTTACGGTTTTTTTGGAATAGCGACCACTATTATGAACCAAATGTCTTAAAACTTGGTGTCATGAGGTAATTTCACGCGTAGAATCCATTAATGACCTCGAAAAATTCAGAAATTGAGTCTAACTGTACTTTTCACGCAATCTTGTACCTTTAACGGCACGAATTTTATATTACGGATTAAAATTTTGAAGAATAATTACCAAAATCAGATGCGGAAAACCCTTAGAAAGATTTTTGGTCCTCCTTGTTTCTTTCGATACGACGCGTTTTAACCGAGATAATCGCTGCACAGTGTGGAAAAGTCAGCGCTTTTACCATAGCGGCCGGCCCGTAGAAGCAGCGGAGAGGCGGGTTGCATACTCACTGCCGTTTTTCATGGTAAAAGCGCTGACTTTTCCACACTGTGCAGCGATTATCTCGGTTAAAACGCGTCGTATCGAAAGAAACAAGGAGGGCCAAAAATCTTTCTAAGGGTTTTCCGCATCTGATTTTGGTAATTATTCTTCAAAATTTTAATCCGTAACATAAAATTTGTGCCGTTAAAGGTACAAGATTGCGTGAAAAGTGCAGTCAGACTCAATTTCTGAATTTCTCGAGGTCATTAATGGATTTTACACGTAAAATTACCTCATGACACCAAGTTTTAAGACATTTGGTTCATAATAGTGGTCGCTATTCCAAAAAAACCGTAAATTTTTTTAAAACTTTGGGGGGCTGTTGCTCAAAGGGGGGCATTTTCGGACACATGTTTATAGGGAAAAAAGGTCTTATTTTGATCTGTAGAATCCGCCCCTGAAATATTCGGGAACAGTTTTTCAACGCCCTGTATAAATAAAAATTATTATTATTATTATTATTATTTTAACCATTTATTTGACGATTTACAAGAGTATGTCCTTTTTAATGACTTGTAGTCTTTATGAATGAGACCGTTTGAGTTAAAAATAAACGCAATGAAACTTTAAAATGCGTCTTTCTCAAAATAGCGCCTTCCGTTGTAAATGGTTTCTCCAAAGAATGACTCAGTTATTAACTGACTGATTGTAAAATAAAGGCTCCCTGGGTATTTTTAAGTGGAAAATTCATTGGCGATCTTGAAAAAATGAAAACTTGAGTTTGGCTAAACTTATTTGGTAAAAGTGCACCTCCTTTGACGTCACAACTTACGGTGCGACGGCAAGACAGTTAGAAACAAAATAAAAAAAAATTAGCTGAGAATGACCTTTCAACGTATTTTCAGTCCCGCAACCTTCTTATTTACTTTCTCACTCTAATGAAATTAGAAAAATTGAGAAAGTATTGCGATGGCGCAGAGATTTTCAAGGTATTTTGTTGCGATAGTTGGCCTCTCACGACTAAGTCAATCATGATTTTTACAAAATAATGGCCTCTCATCATGTCTAATACCATCAGAAAGAACATACTTCAATCATATTCCCATATTTCTTAACCCTTTCGAACATAGAGACGTATATGCAAAAAAAAATCTGTGGCATCTGTCCGTCCGTACCTTCCCATAACTTTTGAAATATTGGTCCTTATGCTTCCAGATTTTGCACAGCTGTTGCTTTTTAGATTCCCCAGAGTCACTTTTTTTTTTTTTTTTTTTTTTTTTTTTTTTTTTTTTTTTTTTTTTTAAATTTCAATTTTTAAGTTAGTTACGGGGAAAAAATGATTTCCATTGAAATCAATGGTAAAAAGGGTAAAAACGGGTAAAACTGGACTAATTCAAGTTTGGCTCAATCAATTTTGATGGAAGTTAGCAAAAAAATCTACATTCAGCCTACTATAAAATAAACCACACATAGTTACAATATTCAACCCTTAAAACCGTTTAAAAAATCAAATTAAGTGCGCTCGAGCCAAAAAATGGAATTATCGTGAGAAATTAATCTTTTTACTTGGAGTCAATCAATTATGGCTCCATGAATTTTGATGAAACTTTTGTACACACAATCCACTATCAAAATACTAACATATTTCTTAGTCACCATACACAACTGATAAAACCTTTTCAAGAGGCAATGTAGGTGTGATTGAGAAAAAATATGGGAATAAAAGCAAATAAAAAGATATTCCTATTAATTGGGATAGTTCAGGTTTGGTCCAATGAATTTTGATGAAAACTGGAAAATAAAATCTACTATTAGTCTAAAAAAGAAAGTTTCCCTTACAGTTACAATATACAACCCTTAAGAGAGTTTAAAAATCAAAATAGGGTGTTCGACCCAAAAAAAAAAAAGAATTAAAAGGAGGAATTAATGTTAAAACTTGGAGTCAATCATGAATGAGATGAATTTTGATGAAACTTTGCACAAACATAACATATTACCGACCCACTAAAATATTTCTCTCATACAATAATCATCATAAAAAACCTTTAAGACCGTTTCAAGGGGCAATACAGGTGCAATCGAGCAAAAATCTTTTAAACTAAGCCAATATAAAGACAAAAATAATATTTGGAATTAGTAATTCAAGTATGACTCAATTAAGTTCGATGAATATTAAAACAAAAAGTTTGCTATCTGCCTAGGCATAATTTTTTTTCCATGTATAGCTACAATCAACAACTCTTAAGTCTGATACCGTTTAAAGGCAGTATAGGTTCCATCAAACCAAAAAAAGGAACGTATAAGAAAAATTAAACGTATAAAGAAGAGTCAATCAAAAATGGCTAGATGAATTTTGTTGAAATTTTGTGTACGCAGTCTGCAAACAAAATACATCTTTGGAGGGGGTTTAATCTGCTAAACAAAAAAATTCTTTTGAAGATCCACCGTTTGAAAGAAGAAACCAACAATTGTATTCATTGGAGGAAATGCAAGAATCAATATCGATTTTGACAACCTATAAAAACTAAGGAAAAAAAGAAACTCCAATAAATAGAATGAATGCAACTTAAAGAATAAGAACTTATTGGAATCTGGAATTAATCTAAATTTTCGAGATCATAAATTGACTATACAACTACAACTCTTCATTCCACCCATTCTGTGACAAAATGAACTTATGACTCTGAAGGCTGTGTGGGTCATTTAATGACTCCTACAGTTAACGGTCCAGATTGTTTTTCTTGAAATTTGAAGAGGCTAGTGTGTACGGCATGTAGACGGCTACATGCCAAATAACTGTGCGAAATTTCAGGGGGGGGGGGGGGGGGGTCAAAATGACCCATTTTTACTAGACCTCTCTAGTGGATTGTTAAAACTACCCAGGAAAAGCTCCCTCCGGCACTCCCCTCATAAGTTTTATTAAACGGTCAATCTTTTCTAAAATGACCGGAACACAAATACGCTTATTTTTGCCAAAGTTTCTTTACAGCTCCCAAAAACATTTCGAGGGCTATCGCGCCATCCCTTAAACGATATTCAGGGCAACTTGGATTTCTTTAAATGAAAAGGGGGAGTCTTCATTCAAAATCGATTTTCCATAAAAAATAATGAAAAATTAGGAAAACCGCAATTCTTAACCCCCTATCCCCCGCCCAAGGTTATGGTGGTTAAAATTTGTAAATAGCCGTTGCCCCCCTATTTTTCTCTTGCGATGTAAACGTAGAAAAACCGTACTGACGGAAAATGAAAGGTCTTATCAAGAGCTCCAATTCAACCACATTTGAAATCTCTCTCACCCCGTGCCCACAAAAGGGGGCTTACTTCTAGTTAAGCTTTCGTGCCCTCCTATTTTTTTCTCGAGCAAGAAAAGTCGCAGACGGCAAATGAAAGGTCTTATTGAGAGCTGAAAGACAACCAAGAGGCAAAGTTTAGCGACCCCCTCCACTTCAAAGCGCTCGAGAAAAAAATAGGCGCTCAAGGTACCTCTTCCAAGGCGAAGCTTCCCTTTTGCTCATCTAAAGGGAAAGTACAGATGACCAAAAGTTCACCGTCTGCCATTGTGCTGCTTTCAAGAAACTGAGCAAGAATTAAAAGAGTTGCCTTTTAAAGTCATGCATACCTCAAATTTGGAATTTTTGACGTTTTAAAGAGAAACGTGAGAGAAAAATGAGATGCCATCAAACCATCGAATTTTCACTTTATTTTACGTTTTTGGCGTGAAATTGGATAGTCACATTGGCGCAAAAGAGCCATTTGGAAAATTTTAGGTTCTTCCGATAGCCAGGAAAACATTTACTTTCTTTCATAGAAATCCGGTGACGTTGGGTATTGATTCATACTATGGAAGGGCATGTTCTTACAAAATAGATGCCTCGGCGCCGACAGCAAAGATGGGAGCTTTAAATGTTGTAACGCCTTCGCTTTACGAGAGGTCTAGAGGTCTCTCCCAGCATTGTAATGGAGAGAGTTTAGGATTGACCCCCAGAAATTTAAAGATGGGGAGTCTACTAGTCTCCCAATAATTTAAAAGGGAGGTATGAGGTCCTCCCCAAAGAATTATTAAGGGAGTCTACACGAGAGCCTCCTCCAGAATTTAAAGGAGGTTGAGCGGCTCCTTAATCATTCTATGTATAGGTGCGGATCCGGAAGTTTCACCCAGCATTGTTAACGAGGAGACCTGGGGATCTTCTCCAATTAAATATGATGCGAGAAAGATTTCTAGGAGTAGGTTTATCCTCCCACAGTTTCCCCATTTTTCTTGCATCTTAAAATACCTACGAAATGGAATCAGCGCTACTTGGAAGACAACGTCGTCTTTCGCATTCGAGGTACCCGAAATCGAAGTTTGGAATCGGCCTATTTTCTAAATTCACCGCGTTTTTCCATACCTAGAGTCGTTACCGAAACAATCTGAAAACTGTGTGTGAGTGTGTGTGTGATGCTCAATATGTTGCGGGAATGAAACAGCAAAAAATAAGGCGCAGATTTCCAATTTGTTTTAAATACTACTTACTAAAAACCTGAAATAACGAGAGTGATTTCACTTGATTAAGTTGAATTTACAAATTGCAGCATTATGTGGATGGAATCATGGATCCCGCGTCATGCACACCTAGTTCACCATTAAACCATGCTGTGGTCACCGTTGGATACGCGACTGGTAAGCAAAATGAATCGACAATTTCCTTTTTAGAGCGCGTTTAGGGCAAAAGTTCGAGCAGCGCGTGGGGGTTTTATTTGCCTATGAAGACAAAAAATTTAGAGTGTCGGCTTAAACGTCCCCACTTCACACAAATGATCGTGTAAAACTTTGTTGTTTTACACGTGTTTTATTAGACAGGAAGAATGCTTTTTAACTAATTCTGAACTAACCCCATGATAAGACCATAGTCTTAAATTTGGCGAAACCATGTATCATTGCGCGTTCGCAATATTGAATATACAGTACTACACTTAGACTTCAGTACTTTACAAAAGAAACAAGTAGTGATTACACATACATAAATGTTGTACTCCTAACACTAGCGTTGGGGATTGTTAATAGATTTTCTCGATACCGTAATCGAAAAAATTGAGTTGATTAATCATATGAATCTATTTGTAAAAGTGAAATTGCTTTAAAGGAAGAAGACCGAACTAAGCCGAGTTTACGCATGGAGATTTCTTTCCAAAGCGCAGCGCAGGAGATCCAAATGGAGGAAATTGTATTTTCTCCGACGACAATGTTTCGAATTTACCACATTTCTAACGCGTCGGCAATAGTCTAAATGCGGAACTTTGGGGAGTCTTCATACACAACACACATATTCTGAAAGATGCAAGTCTCTCGGGACTGAACAAGAAAAAGATAAGTGGTCAACAATGCAGAAGAAGGCGCAATCCACGATTTTTCAGCCCATTTTTCATTACAGAAACATATTTGAACATTTAAAAATACATTGAAAAAATGAAGGGTTATACTCTGTTCAGGATACGATGAGACGTGGCGAGTCAGGTAGAAACGCACTACTTTACAACGCGGCTCTTTGAGTTGTACAACCATTGTGCTCACTCGGGCTCTTTTCGATTGGACCCTACTTCGAGAAGAGGCAATACCGAGAATCGGCTGACTGTAAATGTCATCTGTGCAAAAGTCAAATTGGAAACGGTTGGAGATACGACAAAATTGATGAAATTTGTGCCCATTTTTTTTGAGTCGAAGTTGACTCCTCATCACATTCGGTGATTTATTTATTGAGAATTCCATTTATGAGTGTACCTCAATTGAATATATAAAAAAAAAAAAAATAAGTGTCCGAGGGGAATGAGGAGTCAAAGTCGACTAATTTTGACGAGTTATGGCCCTTTGCGCATAAATTTCATCCATTTCGTCGTATCTGTAACCGTTTCTAATTTGACTTTTGCACAGATAGCATTCACATTCAGCCGATTCTCGGTATTGCCTCTTCCCGAAGTAGGGTCCTATCGAATAGAGCCCGAGTGAGCACAATGGCTGTACAACTCAAAGGGCCGCGTTGCAAAGTAGTGCGTTTCTGCCTGACTCGCCAAGTCTCATCGTATCCTGAACAGAGTATAGTATAAGATATTTTCCTTCCATTTTCGACTTTTCGAAGTCGATTTTATCGCATTACTCGAATAAAAAATCGAATCGATTTGGTTAATCGAGTATTTTGAAAAAATATCCACCGCTACCTAGCACCAAGGCAAAAGCACTTTCATCCTTCGCTCTTTATTAACTGTACAGGGTGGTCCGAAAGTCTCGGGACGGCTTCATAACTTTTGAACGGCTGCAGATAAACAAACCAAACTTGGGGGACGTTTATAACTTAATAGGAACTACTTTTGGCGTACCCGAAAATTCCAGGGGGCACCTGTAAAGGGGGGTTTCGCCACCCAACTCAAAATTTTCAAATGGCAACCCCCATCTTGTGATACTTTGTTTAAAAGGGCATGAAATTCTAAGACTCTTGGCGCAAACTGGAGGTCGATATCGTTTTTCGTCTTCGATACATCGATAGTTAAAGTTCGATTTCGACCCATTTTCAAAAAATCAGAACTCCCATTTGAAAAGTCGGACTTTAGAAAAATAGGGAGCAAAAATACTCTAAAAAGCAAGTACTTTTCAGAAAAAAATACGGTTTTGATATCTGTCTAGTCTTAGGGCCCCCAAAAGTATTTAAAAAAATGACCCCTCAGGGGGGCTATCTCAAAACTTCCGAGCCACGACCCCTATCGAGTGATACATCGATTGAAAGGGCACACAAAACTGAGCATTTTGGCGCAAACTGGAGGTCGATATCGTTTTTGCTTTCGATCTATCGAAATTTGCCAATGAGTAAAAATCCAACTTTGTCATTCGATATATCGAAAGCAAAAAGCGACATCGACCTGCGGTTTGCGCCAAAATGCTCAGTTTGTGTACCCTTTCAATCGATGTATCACTCGATAGGGGACGTGGCTCGGAATTTTTGAGATAGCCCCCTGAGGGGTCATTTTTTTAAATACTTTTGGGGGGCCTAAGACTAGACAGATATCAAAACCGTATTTTTTTCTGAAAAGTACTTGCTTTTAAGAGTATTTTTGACTCCTATTTTTATAAAGTCCGACTTTTCAAATGGGAGTTCTGATTTTTTGAAAATGGGTCGAAATCGAACTGTGACTATCGATATATTGAAGACGAAAAACGATATCGACCTCCAGTTTGCGCCAAGAGTCTTAGAATTTCATGCCCTTTCAAACAAGGTATCACAAGATGGGGGTTGCCATTTGAAAATTTTGAGTTGGGGGGCGAAACCCTCCTTTACGGGTGCCCCCGGAATTTTCGGGTACGCCAAAAAGTAGTTCCTTTTAAGTTATAAACGTCCCCCAAGTTTGGTTTTTTTTATCTGCAGCCGTTCAAAAGTTATGAAGCCGTCCCGGGACTTTCGGACCACCCTGTATAAAAGAGGTATGTGGTGATCTCGAGGAGGGGGGGCTTAGACTAAGGGGCTGAAATAATCCACTAATAAATGTACACACTCGAAACAACTTCCATTAAAAACGGCGGAGAAGGGTTAGATACTTAGCCCGACAAAAACCCCAGTTGTTGTTTGCTACTTGCTAACTTTGTAAGAATTAAATTGAACAGCCAGTTTTTTCTTCTTCTGTTTCAAGGAACCGATCCAAAAGGAAATCTTCAAGATATCTGGGTAATTCGGAACAGCTGGGGCCCTCAATTTGGTAAACACGTAAGAGAAGCGAATATGCTTTCCACAATGGCTCTATTTGTGAACTTTTGTTGAAGCGTTGCCAAATATTTATTCATTCGTATTATAACTCATAAGTAATGATGTGCTCGATTTTGTCATTGCATGGACAAGGGTTGATGTCCGCAGAGAAAAGCAACACTGACCGTTCTCGTCCGCTCCTGAGAGATTTCACTCTTACCTCATGGCTGTCCCCCAGTTTGGACCGACATCTGGACAGCCTGTTCACCGTGTTTCTCCAGTAAGATACCGTGAATGCCGCGCTTTCTTTCTTTGGTAATAAGATGGCGGACATCCATTAGCTGAGAGCGAGGTTACTCAAATCTATTTATATTGATCAAAGGAGTTTCCTTCCTATGGGGAACGAAAACTTTATTTTGCAGGATGATGTTCAACAAAATAGGCTCCACTCAAAGTATCTCAAAAACGGTTACGAATTTTAAAAAACGCTAATACACGGGTTCAATTATTTGAAAGATGACATCTTTTGGGGGGGGTCACCAACCCTCTGACTCCAATTCTTCAATTGAGCCCCCTCCCATTTCAATTAGATATTTGAAGAGAAGATACAATTCTAAGACTTTTAACGCAAATGGGAAGTCGATCACGTTTTTCGTTTTCGGTACATCGAAGGTCAAAGTTCCGTAAGGACCCTTTATCAAAAATCCACATAACAAACAAACTTTAGGTCTAAAGTACTCTCCAGAGCAAGCAATTTTCAGAAAAAATAAAAGTTTCCTACAAATATTCTTGAAACACAGGATCACTTAATTAGACGATGTAGCAAACATTGAACCTTTGTGGTATTTTGTATGTTTTTCCCGAAATGAGACTGAAATAAGAAAACTACAAGCAAAATTCCACAAGAAAAAATTATCAAGGTCACAACCAATCACTAAGAAAGTTTCCTCCATTTTTCAGGGTCATTTTGCAATAGTAAGAGGAAAAGGAGTATGCGGAATGGGGAAGCAATTGCTTGGTGTTACAGCAACGCTCAACGACATCAAGCGACGCGTCTGATATTATCTACAAGTTATTTGAACCAATATGTAAACAAGGGTTATCTCTCTACAAGTTTTAAACAAGTTTTTTTGAGAGAAAATAATATAATAATTTTTCTTTTTTATCACATCTTTCTACTTCTTAAATCCTCTACCTGAGATGTTTGATATACCTAGATAAAACACATACGCACTCACTTTTCATATTTGAATAAACGAAAGAACGACCTCCTCTCCCCACCAAACCTCTGAAGAACTAATTTTTGGGTGGAAGAGGGGAAGTAAAAATATTTTCACAAAAATTCTTCGCGGTTAAATTATACACTATACAGGGTGTGCAACAAGAGCCCGTTACCCCCTCTTCCACTTTTAAACGGCCAATCTTCATCCTTTTGGACGGAAACATTTTAGGGGGGTCCAACCCTGGTGTGAAGCCCCAAGGCTGGTATCTGGTGGACATTTTCAAATGACAACTCAAATCTTGTGGTACATCCGATGAAAGGGGATACAATTCTAAGAATTTCGGCGCGAACTGGAGAGGTCGACATAGTTTATTTCCGTTTTAGATCCGTCAAAGGTTAAGTTTCCATTGGGAACCTTTTTTAAAAGATGAGTTCTCCTTTTTAAATCGGAATTTAAAACAAGCGGTTGCATTCAAGCGCTAAAACACTGGTGAGGCGCTCTAATTTGATGCATTTTGAGAAAGGTTATTAACGTCGAACTATGTCGATTAAATAGATGATGAGTTAACTGGCATACAGATGAGAATTAAATGTTGAAGAATAGCAATGCTACACTCTAACTCTATTATTTGTTTTTCCACGTTATATTTTCACGATTACCTATTTATCGGTTCGATCTACCTACACATATTTTTTTTTTTTTTTAAACAAGAGCAATTTTCCGTTTAGAGACTCTTTTCGTAGGAGTTGGGAATTTTTGAAAATTGGACTGAACCCAACTTTAAACTTGGATAAATTGTAAAATAAAATCAATTTCGACAGTCGATTTAGTGGACACCAATGGTAGTGTCTTTTTAAATAATGGATCTCAAGACAGGGGTCCCCGATTGAAAATTTTGAAATAAGAAGGATGGGGCCGTACCCCCGGACGAGTTACCGATCACCCGACAAAACGATGAAGGGTGCCAAGAACCATGATTTTTTACTGCAATGAGAAAAAAAGTTATGAGGGGTGCGTACAGACTTTTTGGCCACCCTGTTTAACATATTGTTTGAAAGAACAAAAAATCCAAAACCCTCTGGGTTTAAAAAAAAAAAAGCCGGTCTAGTTTAAAAGAACTTTTTCTTAGGGATTGATACAAAAAAAAAAAAAAAAAAAAAAAAAATCTGCTCCTAAATCTGATTTAAAAAAAAAATGCTAATGATATGTGCTGCGATCAAGTCTCAGGTTCTGTTTCATCTTTCTTCAAGATTTCTTGTGACCACAGGTGTCATTTTGGGCTTTACATTGCGTTTTACCGTCCAAACATTGAAATTCGGTCGTGTGTGTGTGTGTGTGTGGGGGGGAGGAGGGGGTCTGCCAATATTAATCGCTGAAATACGTTTGATATCCGATGCGATCAAGTCCCAAGTGCACTCTCTTCCTACCACTTTAATCTAAGGTGCCCTTTAATAATGGGGGGAAAAAAACTTGAGCCGACAATTTTTTTGCTCCTATTCCTTTGCTGATACCAGCGCTGATCTACGGAGGAATGTTAAACTGCGTTTTCCCGATGCAAATTAAGTAAAAGTGGATTCAAGTGAATGCTTTGTCTACCTTTTCATTTAATGAATCACGGGTCGACGATACGATGTGAAATTGAAACGGGATAGACGAAGGAAGCAAAAAAATTGCCGGCTCAAGTTTTTTTTCCCCCATTATTAAAGGGCACCTTAGATTAAAGTGGTAGGAAGAGAGTGCACTTGGGACTTGATCGCATCGGATATCAAACGTATTTCAGATTAATATTGGCAGACCCCCTCCTCCCCCCCCACACACACACACACACACGACCGAATTTCAATGTTTGGACGGTAAAACGCAATGTAAAGCCCAAAATGACACCTGTGGTCACAAGAAATCTTGAAGAAAGATGAAACAGAACCTGAGACTTGATCGCAGCACATATCATTAGCATTTTTTTTTTTAATCAGATTTAGGAGCAGATTTTTGTTTTTTAGTTTTTTTTTTTTTTTTTTTTTTTTTTTTTTTTTTTTTTTTTGTATCAATCCCTAAGAAAAAGTTCTTTTAAACTAGACCGGCTTTTTTTTTTTTAAACCCAGAGGGTTTTGGATTTTTTTGTGACATATCAAGCTGATTTTGTAGTCAAAGGTTTTGTTTTGTTTTGTTTGTTTTTTTTTTTTCATGGCATTCTTTGAGCAACGACAGAGTCAGAGGCGGCGCGTGCATTTTGGCATCGATGCATTTCGTTCATTTAACCCCTTGTGAAATATTGATTTGAGAGAGTGCGCTGTGCAGCCCCTATATTTCTACCCTTTTCATGACTTTGAAGGGACTGAATGAAGTGTTGCCAGATTGCAAAAGCCGCCTCTGAAGTGAGCGCAGAGTGACTGATTTCTGCTCTTAGAAAACAGCTAGTTTCAGTACTGCTGGTCTAATCTCATAATTCCCAGAGAGAAACCAATGAATATGATAATAATTTATGATGCCTCATTATGAGAAGGAAATAAAACATAGGTATGCTGAATGTGAAAGTAAAGGTATGCAGAAACAGAAACCAATGTGTTCAGTGCTCTAATAGATTCTTTTTTCACGTGCTTTCAATTAGCAGTGTTCTCCTTTTGTGACACGGTAATCACTAAAAGATCCCAGAGCACGAGTGACTCACCGGCCACAGAAAAAACAATTTGAAAGAAATAAAGAAACGAACACATTTGTTAACGATTTACGAAAAAGGCGAAACAGGAAGGAGAACTTTGACCGTATTAGAAATAAAAAGGAATTTTCACAAATAAAATAAAATTAAATTCATGGAATGGGCCGGAGCCCACCCCTTTCAAAAAGTACAACGAACTTACATTTGCAAGCGTCCGACGAAGAGTGGATACTCGTTACAACAGGTTGGTGGGGAGCGTTGCGGTCGCCCGTCCCAGGGTGTCGAACCACTGGACTCGCTACAGCGGAAGGGAGCAAGATGCGCCTTCAACTGCAACGATACCAATAGCAACACACGGAGACGAGTAAACACATCACTCCTCACTCCGATTGCTCGACCATCCACCACGTTACACTTTGAGGGCAGCCTCCTCCATTTGCATAGTAGTTGGACCTTATCCTCGCCGTTTATTCGCTATGTGCGTGTTTTGAAGCTGACAATAGCTCGAATATAAATTTATTTATTTATTATTATTATATTATGAATATGCAACAAATTACGAATGAGTGACAAAGTAATCATCCCTCTACACAGCAATGTCAGTTCAACCCTTTCTTTCTTTCTAGGACACTCTGTCCTGGTTATGTCTATCCATTGAATTTCCAAATTCTTCGGGGGGGGGGGGGGTTCCCGGTCTGCCCCTTTTCTGCCAGCGCGCATGCAAAATAAAATGTATTGATAGGTAAGAAAATAAACAAACCATTAGATTGATTCTAGCTTGCTTGCCCTCGTTTGTTTCAACCTCACATCCAAAATTATGATTAATTCAGAGGAAATTGGTTTAAACAAAAAAGCAAGTGTTTTAGAGTGGTTATCTGGACACATAATTCTAGTACAACTGTCCAGGTGAGTAAATGTCGCTTGTTTCTGTCATGTGTCCGTTTCTTAATGGCGTAAAATCCTTGAAGATACAGTTACACAGAATTCTATGCCTACAGAGCCACTCTGAAACACTAGCACTTTCGTTTAAAACCAATTTCAGGTGCATCTGTTTTTTTTTTTTTTTTTAGCTTTTTATGTTAAAAAAAAACGAGGCAAACAAACTTGCCTGTATGAAATTGTCGGTAAAATATTTTCATCAATAAAATCATGGCTGCCTCCCACAGGCGTGCCGAGGTTTCCGGAGGGGGGAGAAAAGATTGCAATTTGACCGCCCTTCAAAATTATGAAATTGAATACTTATTTTCGCTTGTAAGTACCCACTGATTTTGCTACCTTTGGGAAATACATTGCTAGAGATAACCCTTTTTTTTCCATTTTTTTTTTTTTTTTTTTACTTGTTCACCCTAATTTTGCCGCCCGAAGAAAGGGAACACCCCCCCCCCCTTTGGCGCACCACTGCAATGCCCCCGTGGTGCCTCAAAAGCACGTCCTGAAATACCTCACAATACCATAATTTTGTGATTTGTGAGGCAGGCAAAATGGACAACAGCTAAAAACCCCAAAAGTGTGAATCTCAAGAGTCACTGTAGAAGCGTTTGATTTGTGGCTCACTCTATGAGCCTGATCGTGAACTTATATCAAGTCACGAGCCAATATTCAAAAGCAACAACAACATTATTATTTTTATTATGATTATAAACAAAATTTTAGACGTTGGCATATTAATGGCTCATACAGTCCAAACAATAATGATGTGCTGTATTATTACTATTGTATTTTATTTAAAGATAAATAGGTACTTATTAATAAGAGTGCATTTGAGTCCCGCATGAATCACAGGTTCATCGAAAGTCTAAAATGATTGTGTGAAGTCCTATCATTTCTATGCCAAAATTGCTTGCCTGATTGAGTTATCCTCCAAGTTTAAGGTCATTGTTTTGCGTAAATAGGTACTTGATTCACTTCCATCTCTTGTTGCACTCCAATTAGAGCAGAGGATACTGTGCACAATCACAGCGGACTCCGTCTCTCCATGCGTAGTGAATAGATTGCAGTTGGAGAGAAAACAAATACTTGTCTCTTTGGTTTGCTCGTGTAACAAACAACTAATGTTCTCTTTTGAAACCTGATTTGCAGTAAAATGTGGTTTTGATTCCAAGACTATCATTTGTGTTTTTAAAGTTAATTCATCGATGAGACTCAGAACAGCGGAAACTACTTTTTGGAAATGCAAACTTTTACTGTTGGTGGTAGGTATGAGCCTTGTGGTAAATTTTAACTTTCTTATTGTTGTACTTGAACTTCCTAATTGCCTGTAGGTACGCACTGCTATTCTAAAGAGTACAGACACAGTGCGACAAGCACTCAACACAGAATGGAAAGTCTTTGTTTATAGCTAACTTATTTGACTACGCCATGTCAGGTGAAAAGGCATTTTAGCATTGTTACTGGCAAGGTTAGTAGATGAAGGGTCCACTGGCTTTGAAAGCCATTTATCTAAACTTAATAACAGTGAGAATGGGTCCATAGCCACTGACATTATTTCAACTACGCCTGACAAAAAATCTGCGCATGAAATTCATGAGTAATATCTGCGCAATTTAATTTCCACGCAGCTAGAGTTTGATTTTTAGTGGAATGCAAGCCTTGACCCACTCTTGAGGCTAAGACAACCTTTTCCAGTCCAGCATAAAATAACTTTATCACCAATGAAGAAACTGGCATGAGAAATTGGTGTTGCTGGTTGCTGAGAACAATGTATGTGCAAACCGCAAACAATACCTCTGTAGTTTTTTGGATTGATTACACCCCAAATCAGGTTTCAAAAGTGAGCAATTTTTATCAGTACTTATTCACCACAGGGTACATACCTACCAACAGTTAAAGTTTGCAATTCCAAAAAAATAGTTTCCACTGTTCTGAGTTCCACCAATGAATTAACGTTAAAACTGAGTTTCGGAAATGATAGTCTAAGACTCAAAACCACCATTTACTGCAAATCAAGTTTCAAAGTAGAACATAAGTTGGCTGTTTCACTCGAGCATCAAGAGATAAATACCTACATTCTTGCTCTCCAACTGTAATTTGTACTTTTACTAAAGTTGTTGCATGGCCAGAAATGTCAACATTTAGATCAGATTGATGACTTACCGCAGTAATTGACGCTGTAAGCTAGATACAGCTTGAACACATCTACTGCTTCATGAAAATAAGGAGTTGCATCTTGCAAAGGAACAACTATAAGTAAATTTTAAATCACTACAAGATGCTCACCATACCCACACTGGGAGCTTGCAAATTTCCGAAAAAAGTTTCCGCAGCTCTGAGTTCCATCGATGATTTAGCTTTGGAACTGAGTTCCGCAAATGATAATCTATAAATCAAAACCACCATTTACTGCAAATCAGGTTTCAAAATAGGACACTAGCTGGATGTTACACCAGCAAACCAAGAGCTATGTACTTGCCTACATGTTTCCTCTCAAACTGGAATGTGTACACTACCGGTGTGGAGACGGAATACACTGTGATTGTACGCGGTTTTCTTCCGTAATTATTGAAGTGTAACAAGAAATTGAAATAAATCAAAGTACCTACACAACACAGGGACATGAGAGATAATTCAATCAGGCTAAAAATTCTGGCGCAGAAATAATGGGACTCGTAGGCTACGTGGGACTGCACCGAATTATCTTACATTTCAGATAAGCCTATAAGATTCAGGTGGGACTCGGATGAACTGATGAAATAGTATCGCACTCTCACACACCATCAAATTGGCACAAGAAAATGACAAAAGCAAGAGAACAAGTTTACAATGCAAATCAACTGGAAACAACTACTATTAACTTTTGCCCCCTCTAGGGTGATAAATTGGGTTAGGTCATGAGCTTCGAACTCGAATTTCACGGCTTGAAACTGAAAGTACCGTCATCACAGAAATAACACTATTGAAGAATTTCTTGCTACTGTTTTAGCCATTTAAGTTACTTTGGCCCGTTTGACAGTCATTAATTGTTAAAACTCGAACGAAAACCGTGGGTCAAATGTCAGAATAAAGATAGCCGGGTTGTTGATGTTACGCAGTGATTGCAGTGTTACGTGATTTGATTTGTCCCTGGTGTCAAGCGGTGATGGTGTGGACTTGTTTCAGGCTTCGGTCTGTGGCAACACTGAAGGGTGGTCTGATTGGCCCATGCTTATTTTCGAGTTTATTTCCTTACAAGTGAATGAAATAAGTCAAACTCTTCGGAAGTATCATCTCCCAGTCATTCTGAATCTATCAATATATGGTTATCTAGGGTTTTGTGCAGGCGTTTACTCTGTGGAGTGACTTATTGAATAATTGGTTTTGGCGGTCGATTCAAAATTGAACCGTAAAAAAGACGGTTTTCTAAAGATTTATTTTTGCTTGAACCATGAATCAAAAATCAATTCATACCATCTGATAGATCTTTTTGGGCCCGTCCTGGCCATATAGGGGGTTATGGGGTTTTGAGCGACGGTATAAGCGGTATTTAACCGAACATGCGAGAAATCCTGCTCAGAGCCTTTTTCGCGATGTTCGTAAAAAATATAAGTGGTCCCGCTAGCCAACTGCTTCTGGGGTTTTAAACTTGACCGGGGTGGCTATCGCCACTTATAATTAAACTTGGTGTCTTTGGACGCAAACCGTGGCTCAATATGTTTATTCGTTCAAAATACACGATACGCGCGAAAATTTCGCTCGGAGAGATTTTTGACATCCAGCCCTCAAAGTAATTCCATCAAAAACGGATTAAGCTGATCGACGCCCCTCACATACCTCTCCCCTTTGACATAATGGTTTTCAGGATCAGTGAGGGGGAGAAATGGTCAATTTCTAGACAACCTACTTCCATGATATTTTGTTCGTAATTGTGGATATTCCAATAGAAAACATCAATTTTTCTAAAGTTGTAGGAAAGGAGCGCCTCTTCCACTGCTAATATCAAACAACGAGGTTTTCAGTGATGCTGAGTCAGCATGCGTAATGTAGAAATCAACAACTGCTCAAATATACGATGGAAAAAACCTAGGTACCTATGTACGTACTTGAGTCTATGTTTATCAAACGCATTCAAACAAAATGCCGAGAGTTACAACTCATTAGAAAAATGTATGTTTGATACGCTTGAAACAGACGAAGAAAAAAGAACCGGGAGTCGGAACCTGGTTCTAGAACCGGAACCGGTTTCAGACCCATGCTAGAACCGGAACCGGTTCTAAATTTATCAGATGATTTGGAACCCGAACCGGTTCTAAATTCCGGAATGGTTCGGATCCCTGATCATAGCACAAAAAATGCCACCGGTGCTCCTTAAATTGGGCTAGATTTGACGTAAATTCTAGTTTTCGTCTTCTCGCGAAAAATTCGAAATGATGGAAAAAGTATGAGTTTCGACTAAACACTAAAGCCAAATTTGAAATCAGTGGGTCATAATAATTGCAAATGGTTGCGGTGAGGGGAAAGAGAGTGAGAGAGGGAGAGGGAGAGATGGAGAGGGATAGAGAGAGAGAGAGAGAGGGGGAGAGAGAGAGAGAGAGAGAGAGAGAGAGAGAGAGAGAAAGAGAGAGAGAGAGAAGAAAGGGGGGGGGGGGGGTATCTTACAATGAGAAAACTTGGCTTTACGTTCATAACGGTCGGACACGTTATGTCGTTAAGAAGTAAAAACCAAGTAATTAACTGCTGAAAATTAATTAAATTTAAAAAAAAATAAAATTTAATTTGTTCATGGTTCTGAATTCCTGTTAGAGATCATTGACTGTTCAAATGCTGGTGACTGTTCCGGTGGAAATTCGGAAACTGCTGCATGGTATGCAGCCAGATATACATTGATGATGGAAAGAGACTACCCTTACGAGGGAAAGAAAAATAACAAGTGTAATTACAATCCATTTTTGGGCGTAATGAAGTTCTCTGTTGACATAAGAAAACTTGGAGGTCTAGAGGCTAGGGTTACACCTATCCTCGGCGAATTAGAGGCAGTTAAATGGCTACACAAAGGTCCAGTCATCACAAGCATCCATGGTGAACCGTTACAGGTACATACTTTAAAAATTTATTTTCCTGGAGCTGGGAGAAAGAATAAAATAAAGAAAGAGATCAAGGCTTCTGCTTGAGGCACCGCGAAAACGAGCACGTTTGCACAAAAAATGGAGGGTATTTTGCGCCACAGAGTTATACCTTAAAAACATTAAAGCAACCCACATATTCAATGAATACGTGGGTTGCTTTAATGTTTTCGAGGTGAATATTATTCATTTGCGTAAAATCCCTGCTCATTTCCCACTTTGCTCTTTAATTTCTCTTTGTGCGGAGGCCCCAAAATGTCTGAAGGGTTGCGTCCTAAAAAAGATGTGTACCTGTGATATTCAGCAACAAAGAAGATAAACTGAAATTCTGATAGTTTAAGAGTGGCGGGAGGTGGGAAGGAGCCTCCACGATCCACTTGGATATAATTTTATACCTCCTGAAATCAACAATGTGAGTCAAGATTTTATCGATTACAAACACATACTTCTTGAGCGACGTGTGAGAAGATCAGCTTCCACGGTAACAAGACTGTTTGCTAATCCTGAAAATTGTCAAAGAATTCATTATAAAAACGTCTAGCATTATAGCATTATAAAAACGTCTCAAGCGTGGACCAAATGAATCAATATTCCTGTTGAAGGCGTTTCTTTCTGCGAGTCATACAATACAGGATGTACCAAAAACGTAAGTCGTCCTTGTAACCAGGTATTCTAGGGATAAAAATAAGACTATTTCTTTATCGTGTGTCCAAAAATACCCCCTTATGAGATACAGTTCCCCAAAGTTTTAAAAAAAAAAATGTGGTTCTTTTAGAATGGCGACCACCACCATTAACCTCATGAAAATTGGTGTCTCGGGCTAATTTTACATGTAAAAGCCATTAATGATTTCGAGAAATTCAACAATTGAGTCTGACTGTACTTTTTAGACACGCGTGTGTACCTTCGACAGCACCAATTTTATGTAACGGATTAAAAATTTGAAGAATAATTACTAAATTCAGATAGAAAAAACTCTTAGAAATATTTTTGTTCCTCTTAATAATTTTCGATACGACGCGTTTTCAGCGAGATAATCGCTGCACAATGTGGAAAAGTCAGCGCTCTTACCATGGTGAGCAGCAGGAAGTTTGCAATCCACCACTCTGCTCTTCGAGCCACCCGCTGTATAGTAAAAGCGTTGACTTTGCCACATCGTGCAGCGATTTTCTCGCTTCAAACGAGTCAAATCGGAAAAAATGAAGAGGAACAAATATCTTGCTTTGTGTTTTCCCATCTGGTTTCAGTAATTATTTTTCAACAACAATAAACTAACATGAAACATAAAAAACATGGAATAACATAAAACATGAAACGTAAAATTTGAGCCGTTGAAGGTACAAGATTGCCTGATAAAAGGACGGTCGGACTTAATTTCTAAATTTTCGAGATCATAAATTGACTATACAACTACAACTCTTCATTCCACCCATTCTGTGACAAAATGAACTTATGACTCTGAAGGCTGTGTGGGTCATTTAATGACTCCTACAGTTAACGGTCCAGATTGTTTTTCTTGAAATTTGAAGAGGCTAGTGTGTACGGCATGTAGACGGCTACATGCCAAATAACTGTGCGAAATTTCAGGGGGGGGGGGGGGGGGGTCAAAATGACCCATTTTTACTAGACCTCTCTAGTGGATTGTTAAAACTACCCAGGAAAAGCTCCCTCCGGCACTCCCCTCATAAGTTTTATTAAACGGTCAATCTTTTCTAAAATGACCGGAACACAAATACGCTTATTTTTGCCAAAGTTTCTTTACAGCTCCCAAAAACATTTCGAGGGCTATCGCGCCATCCCTTAAACGATATTCAGGGCAACTTGGATTTCTTTAAATGAAAAGGGGGAGTCTTCATTCAAAATCGATTTTCCATAAAAAATAATGAAAAATTAGGAAAACCGCAATTCTTAACCCCCTATCCCCCGCCCAAGGTTATGGTGGTTAAAATTTGTAAATAGCCGTTGCCCCCCTATTTTTCTCTTGCGATGTAAACGTAGAAAAACCGTACTGACGGAAAATGAAAGGTCTTATCAAGAGCTCCAATTCAACCACATTTGAAATCTCTCTCACCCCGTGCCCACAAAAGGGGGCTTACTTCTAGTTAAGCTTTCGTGCCCTCCTATTTTTTTCTCGAGCAAGAAAAGTCGCAGACGGCAAATGAAAGGTCTTATTGAGAGCTGAAAGACAACCAAGAGGCAAAGTTTAGCGACCCCCTCCACTTCAAAGCGCTCGAGAAAAAAATAGGCGCTCAAGGTACCTCTTCCAAGGCGAAGCTTCCCTTTTGCTCATCTAAAGGGAAAGTACAGATGACCAAAAGTTCACCGTCTGCCATTGTGCTGCTTTCAAGAAACTGAGCAAGAATTAAAAGAGTTGCCTTTTAAAGTCATGCATACCTCAAATTTGGAATTTTTGACGTTTTAAAGAGAAACGTGAGAGAAAAATGAGATGCCATCAAACCATCGAATTTTCACTTTATTTTACGTTTTTGGCGTGAAATTGGATAGTCACATTGGCGCAAAAGAGCCATTTGGAAAATTTTAGGTTCTTCCGATAGCCAGGAAAACATTTACTTTCTTTCATAGAAATCCGGTGACGTTGGGTATTGATTCATACTATGGAAGGGCATGTTCTTACAAAATAGATGCCTCGGCGCCGACAGCAAAGATGGGAGCTTTAAATGTTGTAACGCCTTCGCTTTACGAGAGGTCTAGAGGTCTCTCCCAGCATTGTAATGGAGAGAGTTTAGGATTGACCCCCAGAAATTTAAAGATGGGGAGTCTACTAGTCTCCCAATAATTTAAAAGGGAGGTATGAGGTCCTCCCCAAAGAATTATTAAGGGAGTCTACACGAGAGCCTCCTCCAGAATTTAAAGGAGGTTGAGCGGCTCCTTAATCATTCTATGTATAGGTGCGGATCCGGAAGTTTCACCCAGCATTGTTAACGAGGAGACCTGGGGATCTTCTCCAATTAAATATGATGCGAGAAAGATTTCTAGGAGTAGGTTTATCCTCCCACAGTTTCCCCATTTTTCTTGCATCTTAAAATACCTACGAAATGGAATCAGCGCTACTTGGAAGACAACGTCGTCTTTCGCATTCGAGGTACCCGAAATCGAAGTTTGGAATCGGCCTATTTTCTAAATTCACCGCGTTTTTCCATACCTAGAGTCGTTACCGAAACAATCTGAAAACTGTGTGTGAGTGTGTGTGTGATGCTCAATATGTTGCGGGAATGAAACAGCAAAAAATAAGGCGCAGATTTCCAATTTGTTTTAAATACTACTTACTAAAAACCTGAAATAACGAGAGTGATTTCACTTGATTAAGTTGAATTTACAAATTGCAGCATTATGTGGATGGAATCATGGATCCCGCGTCATGCACACCTAGTTCACCATTAAACCATGCTGTGGTCACCGTTGGATACGCGACTGGTAAGCAAAATGAATCGACAATTTCCTTTTTAGAGCGCGTTTAGGGCAAAAGTTCGAGCAGCGCGTGGGGGTTTTATTTGCCTATGAAGACAAAAAATTTAGAGTGTCGGCTTAAACGTCCCCACTTCACACAAATGATCGTGTAAAACTTTGTTGTTTTACACGTGTTTTATTAGACAGGAAGAATGCTTTTTAACTAATTCTGAACTAACCCCATGATAAGACCATAGTCTTAAATTTGGCGAAACCATGTATCATTGCGCGTTCGCAATATTGAATATACAGTACTACACTTAGACTTCAGTACTTTACAAAAGAAACAAGTAGTGATTACACATACATAAATGTTGTACTCCTAACACTAGCGTTGGGGATTGTTAATAGATTTTCTCGATACCGTAATCGAAAAAATTGAGTTGATTAATCATATGAATCTATTTGTAAAAGTGAAATTGCTTTAAAGGAAGAAGACCGAACTAAGCCGAGTTTACGCATGGAGATTTCTTTCCAAAGCGCAGCGCAGGAGATCCAAATGGAGGAAATTGTATTTTCTCCGACGACAATGTTTCGAATTTACCACATTTCTAACGCGTCGGCAATAGTCTAAATGCGGAACTTTGGGGAGTCTTCATACACAACACACATATTCTGAAAGATGCAAGTCTCTCGGGACTGAACAAGAAAAAGATAAGTGGTCAACAATGCAGAAGAAGGCGCAATCCACGATTTTTCAGCCCATTTTTCATTACAGAAACATATTTGAACATTTAAAAATACATTGAAAAAATGAAGGGTTATACTCTGTTCAGGATACGATGAGACGTGGCGAGTCAGGTAGAAACGCACTACTTTACAACGCGGCTCTTTGAGTTGTACAACCATTGTGCTCACTCGGGCTCTTTTCGATTGGACCCTACTTCGAGAAGAGGCAATACCGAGAATCGGCTGACTGTAAATGTCATCTGTGCAAAAGTCAAATTGGAAACGGTTGGAGATACGACAAAATTGATGAAATTTGTGCCCATTTTTTTTGAGTCGAAGTTGACTCCTCATCACATTCGGTGATTTATTTATTGAGAATTCCATTTATGAGTGTACCTCAATTGAATATATAAAAAAAAAAAAAATAAGTGTCCGAGGGGAATGAGGAGTCAAAGTCGACTAATTTTGACGAGTTATGGCCCTTTGCGCATAAATTTCATCCATTTCGTCGTATCTGTAACCGTTTCTAATTTGACTTTTGCACAGATAGCATTCACATTCAGCCGATTCTCGGTATTGCCTCTTCCCGAAGTAGGGTCCTATCGAATAGAGCCCGAGTGAGCACAATGGCTGTACAACTCAAAGGGCCGCGTTGCAAAGTAGTGCGTTTCTGCCTGACTCGCCAAGTCTCATCGTATCCTGAACAGAGTATAGTATAAGATATTTTCCTTCCATTTTCGACTTTTCGAAGTCGATTTTATCGCATTACTCGAATAAAAAATCGAATCGATTTGGTTAATCGAGTATTTTGAAAAAATATCCACCGCTACCTAGCACCAAGGCAAAAGCACTTTCATCCTTCGCTCTTTATTAACTGTACAGGGTGGTCCGAAAGTCTCGGGACGGCTTCATAACTTTTGAACGGCTGCAGATAAACAAACCAAACTTGGGGGACGTTTATAACTTAATAGGAACTACTTTTGGCGTACCCGAAAATTCCAGGGGGCACCTGTAAAGGGGGGTTTCGCCACCCAACTCAAAATTTTCAAATGGCAACCCCCATCTTGTGATACTTTGTTTAAAAGGGCATGAAATTCTAAGACTCTTGGCGCAAACTGGAGGTCGATATCGTTTTTCGTCTTCGATACATCGATAGTTAAAGTTCGATTTCGACCCATTTTCAAAAAATCAGAACTCCCATTTGAAAAGTCGGACTTTAGAAAAATAGGGAGCAAAAATACTCTAAAAAGCAAGTACTTTTCAGAAAAAAATACGGTTTTGATATCTGTCTAGTCTTAGGGCCCCCAAAAGTATTTAAAAAAATGACCCCTCAGGGGGGCTATCTCAAAACTTCCGAGCCACGACCCCTATCGAGTGATACATCGATTGAAAGGGCACACAAAACTGAGCATTTTGGCGCAAACTGGAGGTCGATATCGTTTTTGCTTTCGATCTATCGAAATTTGCCAATGAGTAAAAATCCAACTTTGTCATTCGATATATCGAAAGCAAAAAGCGACATCGACCTGCGGTTTGCGCCAAAATGCTCAGTTTGTGTACCCTTTCAATCGATGTATCACTCGATAGGGGACGTGGCTCGGAATTTTTGAGATAGCCCCCTGAGGGGTCATTTTTTTAAATACTTTTGGGGGGCCTAAGACTAGACAGATATCAAAACCGTATTTTTTTCTGAAAAGTACTTGCTTTTAAGAGTATTTTTGACTCCTATTTTTATAAAGTCCGACTTTTCAAATGGGAGTTCTGATTTTTTGAAAATGGGTCGAAATCGAACTGTGACTATCGATATATTGAAGACGAAAAACGATATCGACCTCCAGTTTGCGCCAAGAGTCTTAGAATTTCATGCCCTTTCAAACAAGGTATCACAAGATGGGGGTTGCCATTTGAAAATTTTGAGTTGGGGGGCGAAACCCTCCTTTACGGGTGCCCCCGGAATTTTCGGGTACGCCAAAAAGTAGTTCCTTTTAAGTTATAAACGTCCCCCAAGTTTGGTTTTTTTTATCTGCAGCCGTTCAAAAGTTATGAAGCCGTCCCGGGACTTTCGGACCACCCTGTATAAAAGAGGTATGTGGTGATCTCGAGGAGGGGGGGCTTAGACTAAGGGGCTGAAATAATCCACTAATAAATGTACACACTCGAAACAACTTCCATTAAAAACGGCGGAGAAGGGTTAGATACTTAGCCCGACAAAAACCCCAGTTGTTGTTTGCTACTTGCTAACTTTGTAAGAATTAAATTGAACAGCCAGTTTTTTCTTCTTCTGTTTCAAGGAACCGATCCAAAAGGAAATCTTCAAGATATCTGGGTAATTCGGAACAGCTGGGGCCCTCAATTTGGTAAACACGTAAGAGAAGCGAATATGCTTTCCACAATGGCTCTATTTGTGAACTTTTGTTGAAGCGTTGCCAAATATTTATTCATTCGTATTATAACTCATAAGTAATGATGTGCTCGATTTTGTCATTGCATGGACAAGGGTTGATGTCCGCAGAGAAAAGCAACACTGACCGTTCTCGTCCGCTCCTGAGAGATTTCACTCTTACCTCATGGCTGTCCCCCAGTTTGGACCGACATCTGGACAGCCTGTTCACCGTGTTTCTCCAGTAAGATACCGTGAATGCCGCGCTTTCTTTCTTTGGTAATAAGATGGCGGACATCCATTAGCTGAGAGCGAGGTTACTCAAATCTATTTATATTGATCAAAGGAGTTTCCTTCCTATGGGGAACGAAAACTTTATTTTGCAGGATGATGTTCAACAAAATAGGCTCCACTCAAAGTATCTCAAAAACGGTTACGAATTTTAAAAAACGCTAATACACGGGTTCAATTATTTGAAAGATGACATCTTTTGGGGGGGGTCACCAACCCTCTGACTCCAATTCTTCAATTGAGCCCCCTCCCATTTCAATTAGATATTTGAAGAGAAGATACAATTCTAAGACTTTTAACGCAAATGGGAAGTCGATCACGTTTTTCGTTTTCGGTACATCGAAGGTCAAAGTTCCGTAAGGACCCTTTATCAAAAATCCACATAACAAACAAACTTTAGGTCTAAAGTACTCTCCAGAGCAAGCAATTTTCAGAAAAAATAAAAGTTTCCTACAAATATTCTTGAAACACAGGATCACTTAATTAGACGATGTAGCAAACATTGAACCTTTGTGGTATTTTGTATGTTTTTCCCGAAATGAGACTGAAATAAGAAAACTACAAGCAAAATTCCACAAGAAAAAATTATCAAGGTCACAACCAATCACTAAGAAAGTTTCCTCCATTTTTCAGGGTCATTTTGCAATAGTAAGAGGAAAAGGAGTATGCGGAATGGGGAAGCAATTGCTTGGTGTTACAGCAACGCTCAACGACATCAAGCGACGCGTCTGATATTATCTACAAGTTATTTGAACCAATATGTAAACAAGGGTTATCTCTCTACAAGTTTTAAACAAGTTTTTTTGAGAGAAAATAATATAATAATTTTTCTTTTTTATCACATCTTTCTACTTCTTAAATCCTCTACCTGAGATGTTTGATATACCTAGATAAAACACATACGCACTCACTTTTCATATTTGAATAAACGAAAGAACGACCTCCTCTCCCCACCAAACCTCTGAAGAACTAATTTTTGGGTGGAAGAGGGGAAGTAAAAATATTTTCACAAAAATTCTTCGCGGTTAAATTATACACTATACAGGGTGTGCAACAAGAGCCCGTTACCCCCTCTTCCACTTTTAAACGGCCAATCTTCATCCTTTTGGACGGAAACATTTTAGGGGGGTCCAACCCTGGTGTGAAGCCCCAAGGCTGGTATCTGGTGGACATTTTCAAATGACAACTCAAATCTTGTGGTACATCCGATGAAAGGGGATACAATTCTAAGAATTTCGGCGCGAACTGGAGAGGTCGACATAGTTTATTTCCGTTTTAGATCCGTCAAAGGTTAAGTTTCCATTGGGAACCTTTTTTAAAAGATGAGTTCTCCTTTTTAAATCGGAATTTAAAACAAGCGGTTGCATTCAAGCGCTAAAACACTGGTGAGGCGCTCTAATTTGATGCATTTTGAGAAAGGTTATTAACGTCGAACTATGTCGATTAAATAGATGATGAGTTAACTGGCATACAGATGAGAATTAAATGTTGAAGAATAGCAATGCTACACTCTAACTCTATTATTTGTTTTTCCACGTTATATTTTCACGATTACCTATTTATCGGTTCGATCTACCTACACATATTTTTTTTTTTTTTTAAACAAGAGCAATTTTCCGTTTAGAGACTCTTTTCGTAGGAGTTGGGAATTTTTGAAAATTGGACTGAACCCAACTTTAAACTTGGATAAATTGTAAAATAAAATCAATTTCGACAGTCGATTTAGTGGACACCAATGGTAGTGTCTTTTTAAATAATGGATCTCAAGACAGGGGTCCCCGATTGAAAATTTTGAAATAAGAAGGATGGGGCCGTACCCCCGGACGAGTTACCGATCACCCGACAAAACGATGAAGGGTGCCAAGAACCATGATTTTTTACTGCAATGAGAAAAAAAGTTATGAGGGGTGCGTACAGACTTTTTGGCCACCCTGTTTAACATATTGTTTGAAAGAACAAAAAATCCAAAACCCTCTGGGTTTAAAAAAAAAAAAGCCGGTCTAGTTTAAAAGAACTTTTTCTTAGGGATTGATACAAAAAAAAAAAAAAAAAAAAAAAAAATCTGCTCCTAAATCTGATTTAAAAAAAAAATGCTAATGATATGTGCTGCGATCAAGTCTCAGGTTCTGTTTCATCTTTCTTCAAGATTTCTTGTGACCACAGGTGTCATTTTGGGCTTTACATTGCGTTTTACCGTCCAAACATTGAAATTCGGTCGTGTGTGTGTGTGTGTGTGGGGGGGAGGAGGGGGTCTGCCAATATTAATCGCTGAAATACGTTTGATATCCGATGCGATCAAGTCCCAAGTGCACTCTCTTCCTACCACTTTAATCTAAGGTGCCCTTTAATAATGGGGGGAAAAAAACTTGAGCCGACAATTTTTTTGCTCCTATTCCTTTGCTGATACCAGCGCTGATCTACGGAGGAATGTTAAACTGCGTTTTCCCGATGCAAATTAAGTAAAAGTGGATTCAAGTGAATGCTTTGTCTACCTTTTCATTTAATGAATCACGGGTCGACGATACGATGTGAAATTGAAACGGGATAGACGAAGGAAGCAAAAAAATTGCCGGCTCAAGTTTTTTTTCCCCCATTATTAAAGGGCACCTTAGATTAAAGTGGTAGGAAGAGAGTGCACTTGGGACTTGATCGCATCGGATATCAAACGTATTTCAGATTAATATTGGCAGACCCCCTCCTCCCCCCCCACACACACACACACACACGACCGAATTTCAATGTTTGGACGGTAAAACGCAATGTAAAGCCCAAAATGACACCTGTGGTCACAAGAAATCTTGAAGAAAGATGAAACAGAACCTGAGACTTGATCGCAGCACATATCATTAGCATTTTTTTTTTTAATCAGATTTAGGAGCAGATTTTTGTTTTTTAGTTTTTTTTTTTTTTTTTTTTTTTTTTTTTTTTTTTTTTTTTGTATCAATCCCTAAGAAAAAGTTCTTTTAAACTAGACCGGCTTTTTTTTTTTTAAACCCAGAGGGTTTTGGATTTTTTTGTGACATATCAAGCTGATTTTGTAGTCAAAGGTTTTGTTTTGTTTTGTTTGTTTTTTTTTTTTCATGGCATTCTTTGAGCAACGACAGAGTCAGAGGCGGCGCGTGCATTTTGGCATCGATGCATTTCGTTCATTTAACCCCTTGTGAAATATTGATTTGAGAGAGTGCGCTGTGCAGCCCCTATATTTCTACCCTTTTCATGACTTTGAAGGGACTGAATGAAGTGTTGCCAGATTGCAAAAGCCGCCTCTGAAGTGAGCGCAGAGTGACTGATTTCTGCTCTTAGAAAACAGCTAGTTTCAGTACTGCTGGTCTAATCTCATAATTCCCAGAGAGAAACCAATGAATATGATAATAATTTATGATGCCTCATTATGAGAAGGAAATAAAACATAGGTATGCTGAATGTGAAAGTAAAGGTATGCAGAAACAGAAACCAATGTGTTCAGTGCTCTAATAGATTCTTTTTTCACGTGCTTTCAATTAGCAGTGTTCTCCTTTTGTGACACGGTAATCACTAAAAGATCCCAGAGCACGAGTGACTCACCGGCCACAGAAAAAACAATTTGAAAGAAATAAAGAAACGAACACATTTGTTAACGATTTACGAAAAAGGCGAAACAGGAAGGAGAACTTTGACCGTATTAGAAATAAAAAGGAATTTTCACAAATAAAATAAAATTAAATTCATGGAATGGGCCGGAGCCCACCCCTTTCAAAAAGTACAACGAACTTACATTTGCAAGCGTCCGACGAAGAGTGGATACTCGTTACAACAGGTTGGTGGGGAGCGTTGCGGTCGCCCGTCCCAGGGTGTCGAACCACTGGACTCGCTACAGCGGAAGGGAGCAAGATGCGCCTTCAACTGCAACGATACCAATAGCAACACACGGAGACGAGTAAACACATCACTCCTCACTCCGATTGCTCGACCATCCACCACGTTACACTTTGAGGGCAGCCTCCTCCATTTGCATAGTAGTTGGACCTTATCCTCGCCGTTTATTCGCTATGTGCGTGTTTTGAAGCTGACAATAGCTCGAATATAAATTTATTTATTTATTATTATTATATTATGAATATGCAACAAATTACGAATGAGTGACAAAGTAATCATCCCTCTACACAGCAATGTCAGTTCAACCCTTTCTTTCTTTCTAGGACACTCTGTCCTGGTTATGTCTATCCATTGAATTTTCCAAATTCTTCGGGGGGGGGGGGGGTTCCCGGTCTGCCCCTTTTCTGCCAGCGCGCATGCAAAATAAAATGTATTGATAGGTAAGAAAATAAACAAACCATTAGATTGATTCTAGCTTGCTTGCCCTCGTTTGTTTCAACCTCACATCCAAAATTATGATTAATTCAGAGGAAATTGGTTTAAACAAAAAAGCAAGTGTTTTAGAGTGGTTATCTGGACACATAATTCTAGTACAACTGTCCAGGTGAGTAAATGTCGCTTGTTTCTGTCATGTGTCCGTTTCTTAATGGCGTAAAATCCTTGAAGATACAGTTACACAGAATTCTATGCCTACAGAGCCACTCTGAAACACTAGCACTTTCGTTTAAAACCAATTTCAGGTGCATCTGTTTTTTTTTTTTTTTTTAGCTTTTTATGTTAAAAAAAAACGAGGCAAACAAACTTGCCTGTATGAAATTGTCGGTAAAATATTTTCATCAATAAAATCATGGCTGCCTCCCACAGGCGTGCCGAGGTTTCCGGAGGGGGGAGAAAAGATTGCAATTTGACCGCCCTTCAAAATTATGAAATTGAATACTTATTTTCGCTTGTAAGTACCCACTGATTTTGCTACCTTTGGGAAATACATTGCTAGAGATAACCCTTTTTTTTCCATTTTTTTTTTTTTTTTTTTACTTGTTCACCCTAATTTTGCCGCCCGAAGAAAGGGAACACCCCCCCCCCCTTTGGCGCACCACTGCAATGCCCCCGTGGTGCCTCAAAAGCACGTCCTGAAATACCTCACAATACCATAATTTTGTGATTTGTGAGGCAGGCAAAATGGACAACAGCTAAAAACCCCAAAAGTGTGAATCTCAAGAGTCACTGTAGAAGCGTTTGATTTGTGGCTCACTCTATGAGCCTGATCGTGAACTTATATCAAGTCACGAGCCAATATTCAAAAGCAACAACAACATTATTATTTTTATTATGATTATAAACAAAATTTTAGACGTTGGCATATTAATGGCTCATACAGTCCAAACAATAATGATGTGCTGTATTATTACTATTGTATTTTATTTAAAGATAAATAGGTACTTATTAATAAGAGTGCATTTGAGTCCCGCATGAATCACAGGTTCATCGAAAGTCTAAAATGATTGTGTGAAGTCCTATCATTTCTATGCCAAAATTGCTTGCCTGATTGAGTTATCCTCCAAGTTTAAGGTCATTGTTTTGCGTAAATAGGTACTTGATTCACTTCCATCTCTTGTTGCACTCCAATTAGAGCAGAGGATACTGTGCACAATCACAGCGGACTCCGTCTCTCCATGCGTAGTGAATAGATTGCAGTTGGAGAGAAAACAAATACTTGTCTCTTTGGTTTGCTCGTGTAACAAACAACTAATGTTCTCTTTTGAAACCTGATTTGCAGTAAAATGTGGTTTTGATTCCAAGACTATCATTTGTGTTTTTAAAGTTAATTCATCGATGAGACTCAGAACAGCGGAAACTACTTTTTGGAAATGCAAACTTTTACTGTTGGTGGTAGGTATGAGCCTTGTGGTAAATTTTAACTTTCTTATTGTTGTACTTGAACTTCCTAATTGCCTGTAGGTACGCACTGCTATTCTAAAGAGTACAGACACAGTGCGACAAGCACTCAACACAGAATGGAAAGTCTTTGTTTATAGCTAACTTATTTGACTACGCCATGTCAGGTGAAAAGGCATTTTAGCATTGTTACTGGCAAGGTTAGTAGATGAAGGGTCCACTGGCTTTGAAAGCCATTTATCTAAACTTAATAACAGTGAGAATGGGTCCATAGCCACTGACATTATTTCAACTACGCCTGACAAAAAATCTGCGCATGAAATTCATGAGTAATATCTGCGCAATTTAATTTCCACGCAGCTAGAGTTTGATTTTTAGTGGAATGCAAGCCTTGACCCACTCTTGAGGCTAAGACAACCTTTTCCAGTCCAGCATAAAATAACTTTATCACCAATGAAGAAACTGGCATGAGAAATTGGTGTTGCTGGTTGCTGAGAACAATGTATGTGCAAACCGCAAACAATACCTCTGTAGTTTTTTGGATTGATTACACCCCAAATCAGGTTTCAAAAGTGAGCAATTTTTATCAGTACTTATTCACCACAGGGTACATACCTACCAACAGTTAAAGTTTGCAATTCCAAAAAAATAGTTTCCACTGTTCTGAGTTCCACCAATGAATTAACGTTAAAACTGAGTTTCGGAAATGATAGTCTAAGACTCAAAACCACCATTTACTGCAAATCAAGTTTCAAAGTAGAACATAAGTTGGCTGTTTCACTCGAGCATCAAGAGATAAATACCTACATTCTTGCTCTCCAACTGTAATTTGTACTTTTACTAAAGTTGTTGCATGGCCAGAAATGTCAACATTTAGATCAGATTGATGACTTACCGCAGTAATTGACGCTGTAAGCTAGATACAGCTTGAACACATCTACTGCTTCATGAAAATAAGGAGTTGCATCTTGCAAAGGAACAACTATAAGTAAATTTTAAATCACTACAAGATGCTCACCATACCCACACTGGGAGCTTGCAAATTTCCGAAAAAAGTTTCCGCAGCTCTGAGTTCCATCGATGATTTAGCTTTGGAACTGAGTTCCGCAAATGATAATCTATAAATCAAAACCACCATTTACTGCAAATCAGGTTTCAAAATAGGACACTAGCTGGATGTTACACCAGCAAACCAAGAGCTATGTACTTGCCTACATGTTTCCTCTCAAACTGGAATGTGTACACTACCGGTGTGGAGACGGAATACACTGTGATTGTACGCGGTTTTCTTCCGTAATTATTGAAGTGTAACAAGAAATTGAAATAAATCAAAGTACCTACACAACACAGGGACATGAGAGATAATTCAATCAGGCTAAAAATTCTGGCGCAGAAATAATGGGACTCGTAGGCTACGTGGGACTGCACCGAATTATCTTACATTTCAGATAAGCCTATAAGATTCAGGTGGGACTCGGATGAACTGATGAAATAGTATCGCACTCTCACACACCATCAAATTGGCACAAGAAAATGACAAAAGCAAGAGAACAAGTTTACAATGCAAATCAACTGGAAACAACTACTATTAACTTTTGCCCCCTCTAGGGTGATAAATTGGGTTAGGTCATGAGCTTCGAACTCGAATTTCACGGCTTGAAACTGAAAGTACCGTCATCACAGAAATAACACTATTGAAGAATTTCTTGCTACTGTTTTAGCCATTTAAGTTACTTTGGCCCGTTTGACAGTCATTAATTGTTAAAACTCGAACGAAAACCGTGGGTCAAATGTCAGAATAAAGATAGCCGGGTTGTTGATGTTACGCAGTGATTGCAGTGTTACGTGATTTGATTTGTCCCTGGTGTCAAGCGGTGATGGTGTGGACTTGTTTCAGGCTTCGGTCTGTGGCAACACTGAAGGGTGGTCTGATTGGCCCATGCTTATTTTCGAGTTTATTTCCTTACAAGTGAATGAAATAAGTCAAACTCTTCGGAAGTATCATCTCCCAGTCATTCTGAATCTATCAATATATGGTTATCTAGGGTTTTGTGCAGGCGTTTACTCTGTGGAGTGACTTATTGAATAATTGGTTTTGGCGGTCGATTCAAAATTGAACCGTAAAAAAGACGGTTTTCTAAAGATTTATTTTTGCTTGAACCATGAATCAAAAATCAATTCATACCATCTGATAGATCTTTTTGGGCCCGTCCTGGCCATATAGGGGGTTATGGGGTTTTGAGCGACGGTATAAGCGGTATTTAACCGAACATGCGAGAAATCCTGCTCAGAGCCTTTTTCGCGATGTTCGTAAAAAATATAAGTGGTCCCGCTAGCCAACTGCTTCTGGGGTTTTAAACTTGACCGGGGTGGCTATCGCCACTTATAATTAAACTTGGTGTCTTTGGACGCAAACCGTGGCTCAATATGTTTATTCGTTCAAAATACACGATACGCGCGAAAATTTCGCTCGGAGAGATTTTTGACATCCAGCCCTCAAAGTAATTCCATCAAAAACGGATTAAGCTGATCGACGCCCCTCACATACCTCTCCCCTTTGACATAATGGTTTTCAGGATCAGTGAGGGGGAGAAATGGTCAATTTCTAGACAACCTACTTCCATGATATTTTGTTCGTAATTGTGGATCTATTCCAATAGAAAACATCAATTTTTCTAAAGTTGTAGGAAAGGAGCGCCTCTTCCACTGCTAATATCAAACAACGAGGTTTTCAGTGATGCTGAGTCAGCATGCGTAATGTAGAAATCAACAACTGCTCAAATATACGATGGAAAAAACCTAGGTACCTATGTACGTACTTGAGTCTATGTTTATCAAACGCATTCAAACAAAATGCCGAGAGTTACAACTCATTAGAAAAATGTATGTTTGATACGCTTGAAACAGACGGATAAAATTTTCTTATTTTGTGATGTTCATACTTTTCCGAGAAGTTGGATTTTACTAGTTCAGGTGGACGATTACAACGACCAGTAACGAATGCAATTCGTCAATGAAAGGAGAAAATGAGGCGAGGAGTTGACCACAGCTTGATACTCTGCACGTTTTTCCTTGTGAGTCATTTTACTTTTCGTCTTCTTTCTTGTGGAAACAGACCAGTTTCTGACGGAGAACATTGTTAAAGATACAGGAAAACTAAGGACGGCTTCAGACTCAGCGATTGTCAGTCTCGAAAAAGAGCACCCTAAGGTATAACTTCTCCGATTTTAGGACAACGTTTTTCACATCAGAAATAGAATAAACAGAGTTAATATCCTCTCAATAGGAAGGGCCAATGGAAAGTTTTAATCGAAAATGAAAGTTTTCTGAAAAAGTATAAAGAGTCTCCGGTAAAAGTATAAAAAAAGTTCTTATTCGTAAATCAAAGGCAGGTGGCAACATATTTGCACCCATACTGCTTTTTCCTAAAACTCCAAATTTTTTGAGTTATAAGGGCTTTTTGGAAATATTTTGAATCGGCCCTTGTTACCACCGTTTGAAATCTCTCAAACATCATCACAGATTCTGAAAGAACAGATCAAGACCTTTCGATTGATGTTACCTCAAAGTGAAAAAGGTAAGGTGTTTTAGGCCAATTCAAAGTTTTGAGGCTGCAATTGCAGAACTGGTGATATTCCATGGCTTGAGCCAATTAAGCCCCAACATTTTAATTTGGCAAAAACGCCCTATTTTTTCACTTTAAGGTAACATGTGGTACATGAATCAAAAGGCTTTGATCTGTTCTGTCAGAACCTGTAATGTTTTTTTCAGAAACTGTTAACAGGGTGGTCACAAATGCTGATTCAAAACATTTCCAAAAACACCCTGTAATTAAAAAAAAAATGAAGTTTTTGGAGAAAAATTAAAGGGGCTAAAATGTAGCCTGTTGCCTCTGGTTTACGAATATGAACTTATTTTATACTTTTAATGCAGACGTTTTCGAGAAAACTTGAAAAATGTGTTTGAGCCCTCCACAAACCCCCTAAGGGGCATTTTGCGGCTTTTGATAAAATCCAAAAACGAAAAATTTGGCATCAGTACCCTCTCTAGCTTTTATGTTTCAAATCGTTTGGTTCAGTAGTTCTAAAAAAAAAATGCCCTAGTCGGGTGGTCTGGCACACCGTGTATAACGAGTGTCCCAGAACTCCTGAATCAGGCATTTTTATCGCGCACGGCTGCTTAGTAGATTTTGAAGAAATAAAAGTCAGATGGGGAACTGACCCCAAATTTTTCATTTTTGATTAATCCAAAACCCCTTGACGGTCCGTACAAGAGGTATTTGGGGGGGGGGGTGGCGATTTAAACCCATTTCTCAAGTTTTCTCGAAAAAGTCTCTAAAGTAAGTATAAAAGTTCATATTCTTAGAACTTTTTGACGAGTATACCTTTTTTGCAAAAACCCTCAATTTTTTGAGTAAATAGGGCTTTTTAAAATTTTTGGAATCGGCCCTTGTGACCACCCTGTTGCTAATTTCTCAAAACTTTGAACGGATTAAAAATAAAAGAAAAAAAACTGAAGGAGAAATAACAAGGTGTTTTTCGCTAAATCATCATTTTGGGGCATGAGTGGTTCAAACATTGGAATCAAGTTGATACTGCCATTGAAGCCCCCTGATTTGGCGGAAAGCACCGCGTTTTTTCACCTTGAGGTAATATGTGGCACATCAATCGAAAGGTATGGATCTGCTTTTTTCAAATCTGTTGGGATTTTTGAAAAATTCTTTATAGCGTGGTCATGAGGGCCGATTCAAAAGATCTTCCAAAAAGCCCCCGTAGCTCCAAAAATTGGACATTCCAGGAAAAAACTTATTCCAGCAAAATTGTTCGCAATTGCCTCTCCTTAAAGGATATGAACTTTTTTCTACCTTTGTTGAAGCATCTTCCGATAATACTTGAATAATCTATTTGAAACCCTCAGCCCCCCCCCCCCGCCCCCGGGACAGTCGGAGGCTTTTAAAAATATCATAAATGAAAAAGTTGGGGTCAATTCGCAATCCGAGGGTTGTTTTTCAAAACTTCTTCATCAGCCGTTCGCGAGAAAAGCCTGATCTGGGGGGTTTGAGACACCCGGTATATATAAACTACTTACCAGGTGGCCAAATGTTGCACGGTAAGTTCGTCAAAGATGGGCCGTCATACAATTACAACATCTGTTCTTTGACTGCCCGTCAAACAGATCATTCAAAATGGTCATCAAACATCAAATCTATCGGCAACAGCCCCGACTTTCACCTTTTTAATTTTGAATTCTGTCAGTGTCATGTAAGTTCCGTGCCAGTTTGATCAATTTTTTGAAACTTGGACAATGTCTTTTGGGTAAGAATTTGATCTTCCTTGGGCATTCGTCCATTGTCAATACCGTCCATGGTGGAGACAAGTGGACGCCAAACTTATGAAGAAATATTTTGTATCAAAGCATTTGCTCCGTGAAGGTGTATTGACGACTTCATATGTTTCATGATTCAATACAGTTAAGCGAACTCGTCAAAAAAGACCAGTCATTTGAGATTCCAGGCGTTAAGTTTCCAGAAGTAAAAGGGATCCCACTTGTCAAAGGAAAGACGGTAAGTTTTTACAGTGTTTTATTTCAGAGTGAAACAGCGGTTTTGGTGTTTTAATGGAGGTATCAATCAATGCATGTCTTGTTGAAGGCGCTTTTCTTGAGCACTTCTTCAATTTCAGGCCGTCGCCCCAGAATTCAGCTGCGTTCACCCTGCTTGATTTAGTTCAGATTGAGTTGACCATTTGTAACGGAATTGGGAACGCCGCCGCCGCTGCCTGCGCCTGTTCGTCTCAGTTCGCTGGGATATTTCGCAGTTCGGAGGATAAATTTATGTCCTATCAATAATCAAGAAGTTGGCCAAACCTTATTTAAATGAGCGGAAGGGAAAATATTACGACGCACAGCAGCTCCGCATACATGAAAAGTAGGAGATACTACAATAAAACATACGAGGTGGGCCAAAAGTCCCGGCACCCCTTCATAACTTTTGAACGGCTGCAGATAAGAAAGACAAACTTGGGGGATCTTTATAACTTAAAAGTTTTAACGTTTTGGCCGCTCGGGGGCGCTATCTCAAAAACTCTGGAAGACGAACCAAATTGTTTGATATATCGATCAAAATAGGCGTTTGATCGATGTATCAAACAATTTGGTTCGTCTTCTAGAGTTTTTGAGATAGCGCCCCTCGAGCGGCCAAAACGTTAAAATTTTTCGGGGGCGCTAAATCCTAGCTTGGACTAAATTTGCGTCAAAGTCGTATTTTTTCTGCAAAGGACTTGCTTTTTTGGAGTATTTCAGGGTCCTGGTATTTTAAATTCTGGTTTCTGAAAGAGTGGAGTAATTGTTGGCGCGGCCTGCACGCTTTCTAACGCATTTCCTTTGAACTCGGCGTTTCCTCCCTTCCACCGCTAGGTGGCGCGGGAATCCCCCTTTCCCGATCTAAGTCTGCGCGCTGCGTTTTGCAATGTAGTCAACCGCGCGTCATACAGCTCGATTCACGAATTTCCCTGTCTTTGGTTAACCCCCTCCTCTCCGTCTATAGTCCGTTTCATTTAAAAAGAAGCTTGAGCTCGACTCTTTCCCCTACGAGTTTTACCCTCACTCTCGTAACTGTGATGACTCGAGACCTGCCCCATCGGTTGGGGATTCCGTCCGTCACAATAGACAGTCAGCTATCCAAAGGACAGTCCATTGTGACGGACGGAATCCCCGACCTACGGGACGGGCCTCGAGTCATCGCAGGTACGAGAGTGAGGGTAAAACTCGTAGGGGATAGAGTCGAGCTCAAGTTTTGGTTTTTTATCTGCAGCCGTTCAAAAGTTATAGAGGGGTGCCGGGACTTTTGGCCCACCCTGTATAAAAACTTGGTATACTCTGAACTAAATAAACACATGTTTAGCGTGATGTGACGAGTTCATACATTGCATCTACATCTTGAGTGCGATCTAACAAAACTGACGAACTGATTATATGAAAGTAACCCATTCGGCATTCAGGCGTTACGACAAGAAAACTTGTGGTCGTGGTAAACAGCTAGCTGCTATGCTGGAAGACCCTCTATCATCTCCGTTCAACTAGGATACTTTGTCCTCCAATCAGTCTGTTTCTTGGGTCCAGTCAACAGATCTAAGTCCTAAATACCACATCGGACTAAATAGCTGAGAAAGTAGCCAAATAAAGCAATAAGAGCAAATTTTAGGCTGAGTGGTTCAGTAACTGCTCACTTGGTGCTACTCATAGAAACATAATTTGACTAACTTGTTAAATTTACAGGACGCGTTTGAGCTGTTCATCGAGTTCATGCAAAGGTTTGGAAGAACGTACAAAGATGCAGTTGAACAAGCAAAAAGATTCGACATTTTTAAGTTGAATTTAAAACTTATTGAAACATTGAACAATAATGAGAGAGGAACAGCAATCTATGGAGTGACGCAATTTGCCGATTTATCGAGTAAGTGAAAGAAAGCCTATTCTAAGTAGTTCTTAGTAGTTCTGAGTAAGTGAAGAAAGCCTATTCTTAGAAGAGGTATTCAAAATGACCAAAAGTAGGTCACGACAAATTCTTTTTCATTGTTGATATGGATAAAGCATGTTTTTGAGAATCTGCTCCGGGCATTTTAGGATCAAAACTATCCTTAAAGAGAATAAGCAATTGACAAAATACCAAAACAGGAGCTACACTTGCAAAATATTTGGGACTCAAGGTTTTGTTGAACAACTATAAACAAATACAAATTTCTTCACATTATCTTCCTCACAAACATTTTGACAGTCAAATTATTGAGAGAGAAAAGACTATGAATAACAGACACGCCAAGAATAATATAGGCAAACTTCAAACTTTTAAACATGGTTTGAAGGGAAATCATTTTCTGAACGTGCCAATAGCAGAGACATACTTACAATAGATTGCAGACAATTTTACAACTGTTAGGAACTCTATTATAATTTTGAATTTACCGCTCACCTTTCCTCCTGTGCGTGTTTTCCGCCCGCAGCGCTAGCGGCGGCCCCCGGTAGTTACTGATTTGCTCCTTCTCTCGTGACTGAAGCGATGTCACTCTCTCTCTCTAAAAAGAGCTTTCGCCGGTTTTTTTGTCACGTTATTTTTTCTCTCTCGTTATTTCTCTATCTCGTTTTCGGTTTTATTTTATAATATCTAAGTACGTTTTTCTCAGTTTAATTTCTCCGTTTTTTAATATAATTTCTCACCATCATAATTTCAAGTTTCGTCCGTTTCATCATACAAGCAACACCATGGGCTAGCCCTTCGCAATCGCAACTTCATCTTTAATCATCTACCAAAGGTATATTTAGTTTACAGTTTTACAGTGCTCATTTTATTATTATTTCTCGTGTTCGAAACAATTGGTCCCTCGGGCCGGATTTTTCGTTTATTTTTTTTGAACCAGTACATCCTATTACATACAGTCCACTAAAAGCCGAAATTTAAGTTTTAAAATAAAAATGTGCGTCTGCATACAGTGCGTGGTATGCATAACGGTTTCAATGTCCTTGAAATTTGAGTCAGTGATTTCTTGCGCTGTTATCAGTATTCAGTGAGCTCCTCGTTTCTCATCGGATCTTCGCGCTCATCACTCCTCCCCTCTCTCCGCCATGTGTTGTACCTCGTACCGTTCCTCCGAGTAGAACTAACCAGTCGTCTTTCCTTATCATCTCCTACCGTGTATGCTTCGCTCCTCAGCCCCCCCCCCCTCCCTTGGGATTTGTTGCTTACACTCATCACGCACTCACTTGTAATAAGTCCGATTTTCTCAACAGCTGATCTCCGCGACAACTCACCTCCAGTCTACGCATCTCAGAGTCTTTCGCTCCCCTCTTTCTCAACCTCCTCTCAACGCTCGACTCCGCTCTGCACTGTTCAGTGCACCTCTAAGCTCGCGCTCATTATTGCGTCACCTTTATTTGTTTTTGTTTTTGTTTCTCGCAACGGTGTTGCCCATCATCATGCGATACGCTACATTGTCGCGGCAAATTAAACTCATTTTTAAAACGGTTTAATTCAATTAAAACCACTTCCTCTCAGTTAAAACTCCCACTTTCTTCACTAACGGTTCATCAAATAAAAGCTTACAAAGATGAAGTTGACGCAAAATATGATCAATGTATTGCATTAATTACTAAGTTCAATGAACAAGATGTAATGCCCGATGATTATGTTGCTGAAGATTTTCAGAAGTTTCATCAAGACATTTCCGAGTTGCACTCTGAATTGTATGCCATTCTTGTCAACTTAATGCCGGATACTCCACCACCGTCTCCTACAGAAACAACTTCCGCGACTCAAAATTCCCTAAATATTTCTCAAACTGGTCCTAATGTGAGGTTACCCAAATTAACTCTCCCCACATTTTCTGGTGAGACCAGCACCTGGATATCATTCAAAAATTTGTACGAGGTTGCGATTCACAATAAAAAGATACATGGTTACACGGTGGGTTGAGAATAAAGTTTTTGTTGCGATTCACATCTAGATCCCATCGAAAAATTTCAATACTTACGAAGCTGCGTTAAGGGGGAACCTTTCAGTCTCATTCGTAATTTACCCCTAACTGCACCAAATTACAAGATCGCCTGGGATTCTCTAACCAAGCGTTACAATAACAATCGCCGAATCATTACTTTACACATTACCAACATATTGGATGCTCCTTCAGTAACTAGTTCCTCACCAGCCGATATTCGTTTTTTCACCTCTCTTTTGAATGAAAATATGGAAGCTCTTCAAGCGTTAAATCAACCATTAAATGAAGATAATTGTTTACTATCAACAGTTGTGCTACGAAAATTCGACCCATATCTCCGCCAAAAATTTGAGGAAAATAGAGGTGAAAATGAACTGTTTCCCACTATTTCTGACATTGTGACCTTTCTCGAAACTCAAGCTCAGCAGTATGAAGACGCTGCGTTAGGCTTGCAATCAAACACTCATAAAGTGGCTCAACACTCACAAAAATTTTCTGTATCCCCCTCTAAAAGTTTTGTTGCCACTCGTAATGAACAAAATTGTCCTCTTTGCTCTAATGCTGATCATAGAATTTACAGGTGTCCTTTGTTTCTCAAAAAATCTCCCGAGGAACGTCGGCTCATCGCTAACGAACGAAAATGGTGCTTTAACTGTTTAGGCACGTCTCATCGAGCAAAATTCTGCGATTCCTCTTTTTCTTGCTCAAATTGCGGTTTTAAGCACCACTCTTTACTGCACCTATTTGAAGTTGAACCCTCATCTCATCAACCATTTATCAGTGCAACGCCAGTTTCTACACCCCCTAATATGTCATTATCTTGCAGCGTCAATTTCTCACCCGACGATCATGATTACACAGTTCTCCTTGGTACTGCTACCGCTCTAATTAAAAAAAAATATGGTCAATTTGTCTCTGTAAAAATGCTCATTGACCCAGGCTCTCAAATCTCAGCAATTTCAAGTGCCTGTGCCCAAAAAACTTGGTCTCAAATCCCGTCCATATGATCAACCTATCGCCGGCTTATCTAATGTCCCCGTTCCGACTCCATCAGGATATGTGCATTGTGACATATATCCACGTTCTGGTTGTCATCCCATTCAAGTTAATTCTGTCATTCTTGAAACCATTTCCTGCCCGCTGCCTACAGCTAATGTTGCTCCTCACATCTTTGAAAGATTCAAGCATTTGAACTTAGCTGATCCTGAATTTACAAATCCCAGTGACATTCATCTCCTCCTCGGAGCCGATTTATACCCGGAAATAATGCCCGGGTGATAAAATTGCAAATCAATTCAAGCCTGCTTGTTTCTCCTAAATTTTTCGGATGGATCATTTTCGGTCCAGCGCCAGTATCTCATCCTACTTCTCAAGCTTCACGCTCTTTTCTCACCTTAACTCCCCTTGATCGCACTCTCCGCAAGTTCTGGGAGATTGAAGAACTCGAGAAAAAAACCCCTGTAAATCCTGATGATGAAAAATGTGAGGCTCTTTTTCGTGACACAACCACTCGCAATGCTGACGGACGCTACATTGTGAAACTTCCTTTCCGCTCTGAACCTACGTCTATTGGTTCTAATCGTGAAACAGCTCTTCGACGGTATATCTCGCTTGAAAAACGACTAAAACGTGAGCCATGTCTTCAATCTGAGTATCATAAATTTTTTCAAGAGTACCTTGATCTCGGACACATGAAATTGGCCGACAGTCCCTCTAATTATGTTATCCCTCACCATCCTGTTCAAAAGGCAAGTTCGTCCACCACAAAAACCCGTGGTGTTTTCGATGGTTCGTGTAACACAAATAAAAACACCTCTCTCAATGACATTATGTTCAAAGGCCCCAAACTACAAGCCGATATTCAAAAATTTATTATGAACTTCAGAAATCATTTAGTAGCACTTTGTTGCGACATAAAAATGATGTACCGACAAATTCTACTCAACGATGCAGACTGTAAATTTCAACATATATTTTGGCGACCCTCTGCTACCTCTGAAATTCAAGAATATGAACTCCGTACCGTTACTTATGGTCTAACGCCGTCCGCTTTCCTCGCCCAGCGAGCGGTTCAACAGCTAGCAATTGATGAATTAGAGGATTTTCCATTAGCCTCAAAAGCTTTACTTCAACATCGATATGTAGACGATATCTTGACTGGAAGTTCATCAATTCCTGCAGCCAAAGCTCTCAGAAATGAACTTAATGCTATTACAGCCCGAGGAAGTTTGGATTTACGCAAATGGTCCAGTAACTCCAATGAAGTGCTCGCAGACTTACCCCCCGAACATTGCGAAACAGCAATCAACATGTGTGATCAAGATGCTTTTGTTCCCGTACTGGGTTTGCAATGGCAACCAAACTCGACTCATTCTCATACAATATCACACCTTTTCCTCTTGACTTGCCGATTACTAAACGCTCCGTCCTGTCGTATACCGCTCGAGTTTTCGACCCTTGCGGATGGCTGGCACCATTGATTCTGTGGATGAAACATTTCATGCAACTACTCTGGCTGAAAACTCTGGACTGGGATCAACCCATCCCCAATGATCTATCTCACAAATGGACAAATTTCACTAATCGCATGCACCTGCTCTCTGATTTGAAAATTCCTCGCTACGTCCCAGCGCATGACTCACACGAAACTCGTCTTGTTGGATTCTGTGATGCCAGCTCCATCGGTTATGGCGCCTGTGTCTATTTAGTTACTCACTCTCCTCATGGAAACCGCACCAGCTCACTGTTATGTGCAAAAAGTCGAGTGGCCCCGCTCAAAACCCCCTCTTACTATTCCCAGATTAGAATTATGTGCCGCGCTTCTCCTCGCCAAACTATTTGAATCTATATCTACCTATTTATCTCAATTATTTATCACTGGGGTGTACTTTTCTCTGATTCAACCATTGTACTCCACTGGTTGATGACACCTCCTCATACGCTTGAAACTTATGTCTCTAACCGAGTTACCCAAATTTTAGAGAACATGGATTCCCGAAATTGGTATCATATAAGTACCGACCTCAACCCTGCCGATATGATATCCCGAGGGACAGACCCATCAACCATTATTAATTCCTCTCTATGGTTTAACGGACCTCCTTTCCTCAACTCTGATTTCAAACACTGGCCTCTGAATTCTCCTTCCACCCTCAAAGAAATACCTGAAGTAAAAGTCTCCCTAAATTGTGTGATATCTCAACCAAATTATTTTTTGGAAATCATTGACCGACATTCATCATACTTGAAACTGCTCCGCTCGCTTGCTTATGTGCGTCGTTTCATATTCAACTGTCGTGCATCTCTCAAATTCCGCAAAGCTGGAGTAACCTCGGATCTTAAAATTGGTCCTATCTCTATTGATGAACTTGAAGAAGCTAAACTTCTGTGTGTCAAAGTGACCCAGCACCACTTTTTCAAACCTGAATTCACTGCTGTACAAAATGGTAAACCCTCTCCTTCCCTATCATCTCTATCTCCTTTCATCGATGCCTCTGATTTCCTCAGGGTGGGCGGTCGGATAAGGTTTGCGCCTCTCTCAAATAACTCCAAGCATCCCGTTCTCATTCCCAAAGACTCTCGTTTGGCAACTTTGATCTGTGAGTATTTTCACCGCCTCCATTTTCATGCTGGACCCTCACTCACTCAAGCAGCTGTTCAGAAGCAATTTTGGATACCTGGTGCAAGAAAATTGGTCCGAAAAATCATTTTCAAATTTTCTTAGATGTTACAAATTTAAGGTTTCTCCCATCCAACCTAAAATGGCGGATCTGCCCTCTATCAGGTTTGCTCAAATAAGACCTTTCTTAAATGTGGGACTGGATTATGCTGGTCCCATCTTCATTAAAGAACATAAACGAAGAAATGCACGCATTTATAAGTCATTCATTTGTTTATTCGTTTGTATGTCAACTAAAGCGTTACATTTAGAACTTGTTACTGAACTATCAACTCCATGCTTCCTGAATGCTCTTGATAGATTTATCTCTAGACGTGGTTTGTGCCAATCGATTTCTTGTGACAATGGAACCAACTTTATTGGCGCCGCTCGTCGACTGAAGGAAATTTACAAGTTCTTATCAAATTGTGATTCTGAAATCAACACTCATCTCACTGAAAGAAAAATCAAATGGCTTTTCAATCCTCCGGCAGCTCCTCACTTTGGAGGTTTATGGGAAGCAGCTGTACGCTCAGTGAAACATCATCTTTATCGCTCATTGGAACCCCATCACCTCACTTATGAAGAAATGAACACTGTTCTGGTGAAAATAGAAGCCATCCTCAATAGTCGCCCTCTCTGTAGATTATCAAAAGATCCCCATGATGATTTAGACTATTTGAGCCCGGACACTTCCTCATCGGGACTCCTCTCACTGACTTGCCTGATTTAGATTTCTCCGACGAGAAAATCAACCGCCTTACCCGCTGGCAACTCCTCAGAAATATCTACCAATCCTTTTGGAAACGCTGGACTAAGGAGTACCTCCATACGCTGATCCCCCGCACGAAATGGACTTCAGAATCACCCAATGTCAAGATAGGTGACGTGGGCTTCCTTCTCGGTTTACATCCCTCACCTCGAGATTGGCCGCTCGCTAAAGTCATTACTACCTATCCTGGATCCGATGGAATTGTGCGCACCGTAAAGTTAAAGTTGGCTAACTCAACTTTACTTCGCCCGGTTAATAAGTTTGTTCCTCTCCCCCCTCAATAGTTCATAAACCCCCCTTTTTTCCCCCCTTTTTCCGTTTTTCCTCTCCCTCATTCCTTTTTTTTCCCTTTTTAGTTTCTCTCCCTCTCTCTTATTTCCAATTTTTTTCTCTTTCTAGCAAAATTCATTTTTTCTAATTTTGGGTGGGCGGTTTGTTAGGAACTCTATTATAATTTTGAATTTACCGCTCACCTTTCCTCCTGTGCGTGTTTTCCGCCCGCAGCGCTAGCGGCGGCCCCCGGTAGTTACTGATTTGCTCCTTCTCTCGTGACTGAAGCGATGTCACTCTCTCTCTCTAAAAAGAGCTTTCGCCGGTTTTTTTGTCACGTTATTTTTTCTCTCTCGTTATTTCTCTATCTCGTTTTCGGTTTTTTTTTATAATATCTAAGTACGTTTTTCTCAGTTTAATTTCTCCGTTTTTTAATATAATTTCTCACCATCATAATTTCAAGTTTCGTCCGTTTCATCATACAAGCAACACCATGGGCTAGCCCTTCGCAATCGCAACTTCATCTTTAATCATCTACCAAAGGTATATTTAGTTTACAGTTTTACAGTGCTCATTTTATTATTATTTCTCGTGTTCGAAACAACAACCATCTTTAGACTTGCTTCTTGACATGAATTTGGCTTTAAACTACATCAGCAATAATCATTTTAAACCATGTTCAGAGTCCTTTTATATAGTTTAGTTGAAAGCTACTAATTACATCATGTCATTTCTTCAGGAGCAGAATTTCAACAAATGTTAGGATTGAAAAATTCTATCTCGGAGGAGAACCTTCAGAGACGATCGCCAGTGAAAACCAAGGGCAAGGAAAAGACCAACCGATGGTCATCCAAAACAACTACTGTACCTGCATCCCCACCAAAACCTCCTCCATCAATACCTACACCCCCAAATAATAAGCTAACGCCACTTTCTGCACCTTCCGCACATCCAGGTGCTACTCCTCAACCAGGTCAACAAAACCCGACTGGTTTCGCTTACACATACGGTGATGCTTACCCACCAGTAAAGAAGCAGGTTAGTTTCATAATTTTCTCAACAATATACAGTACCTTTGCTGATGATTTAGAGTCCCGGGCAACCCCTCCCGCCCTCCGCGTTTGGAACATCGACTGGACTCGGTTTGAACCGAAAAAATTAATTTGTTGGGTGTACTTCCACTTTCAGGCATTCATTTTTCTCTAGGATCTGCGGATTGAGAGTTAATGTGTTAGTTGGTGTGTTTGTTGGTATGGCTGCATGGGGCGCAGAAGTTGTCGCGTCTTTACGCACATCTGCGGTGCGCATGTAAGCCGTGTCGTCGCATTCTCGCGTCGCTGAGTCTGTTGCCAAAGTAGTTGACGTGGCTGTGGAGCTATCACGCCCATCTGTGGGCTCGCATTTGGTTTGCGCTCTCTGTATTTTTCTATACGCGGAGTCTCTTGTATGCCACGTCTTGTCGTGCCTCATCGTGGCTCAAACATCCAGGGTTTTCGATCAGTTTTATCTATATAAGAAGGGAAATCATTTATACACCCTCGGAATTTCGTCTAATAACGAGTATTGGCGTTTAACAGGAACAAATGTGAATCAATTTGGCATGAATTTGAAGGCAATAGAGGCAAACTTTGGAATAACTACAAATCAAACTTATCTAACGTTTTTGAGAGTTATTTTTTGGTTATTGTTCTTGGTTTTTTCAAATGAAAACTTGCTCTGGTCTGCCTTATCACGTTCCGCCAACTTTGTATGCTCGGCACATGAGTTTATACAATCTACAAAGCCCTTTTGCTACAGTTTGTTTAAAAGTACTTCGGATTTCAATTTGTTAGTCGAGAAGATTTCATTGAACACCACACAAGATCCTTTGCAAAGGAGATCTTTGTTGATGGAGAAGATAAAGCTATCGTTACTACCGACGATACTTAATTGCACATCCCATCAATGATACATTCCGAAGGCGCGCTTTTTTAGTCCACAAAGGAATGCATTTATTGAAATCCATAGGGTGTTTCAGGGTTAACGTCGGAAACTTCTAGAGCGGATTATTTCAGTAAAAATAAGACTTTTTTACTATAAACATGGGCCTTCAAATGCTTCCCTTCGGAGCTACGATTTTTCGAAGTTTGGTGAAAAATGTGGTTTTTTGGAAACTGTGGCTAAGTTTATCCATAAAATGTCAGTAAAATTTGGTACTGAGCGTATTTTTAGGTGCAAAATTCATCGAAACTCATAAAATAATTATTAGATAAGTACAAGTCAACTTTACTGACATTTCTGGGCATTTAATGGCAAAAATTTTATGTTGCCACTGAGAATTTTCAAAATTTTATGGATGAATTAGATTGCAAAACCTGTAATGAAGATCTTCAATCACTATCATTTTTTCATTTTTTCATTATAAAAATGCACCGTTTTTTACAGAACAAGAAGTAACACTTGTCTCTAGAGAGAGATAGACAAACAAAGGACACCGCGCTTTGCTTATGGGAACTGGCTCCCAGTCAAATTTTTTTAAATTGAAATATGTGTCGTAAAAGTGTCTCCTGAGAAAAAGCTCTCACGGGCGGAAAAAAAATAATGACAGGATTTCGAGATATTCGCGTTTAAAGTTGGGGACTATTTGCCCTCCGCTTCGTATTCTCGTACGTAGCAGGCCGCTTAACTACTACGCCAACTGGAAACCTTCTCGGTCGAATCGCCCGACTCAGCGCGCATTGATATTTGCAGTCCCTCCCAACTGCTTATTTGTTTACCGCACACCCACTGCTCTGCCTTGACCACTCCCTCAACTGATTACTTACCTACATCAACATTTTCTTTTTCTCTGCGAACTATCTGCTCTCTCCCTCTCTCTCCCTCATTGTAAATGTAGTTCCGATTAATAATAGTTCATTGTTGTTTCTCTCGCAATATGTGACACCTATATAGTTTTTGCGTCTTTTTTTTTTTTTTTGTTTATTTGTTTATTTCTCTTTTATTATTCATGGATTTACTTATTTTGATTGAGGGGGATGGGGTCGTTAGCACACGACGTAGTGGTTCATGAGCATTATACTATCGTTCTACTTCCAAAGCGATGTTTCAAGCGATGTGATACAAGTTTTCTAAAGAGTCGTCAAAAAAGAAAAAATGAAAAGAAATAAACAAAAACAAACCTCTCCCCCCCCCCTAAAAAAAATCAAACCAAAGAAACGTGATTTTTGACAAGTGTATAGAGCCGTACTGAAGTTTAATAGGAAAGGGGGGTCGGAGAGAGAAAAAAAAAAGTGTGCCACACGAACGCGGACAATCGTGTATCTTGGTGTATCGATGGCTCCTCCATAAAAATCTACCAAAAAGAATCGATCCGATGGCGACAGTGACAGCGGCGGATCGTGAACAATCAACTGAATTTTCCATCCCATTTGAACCTAAGGAAATGTATCGATTATTCGGAAGCCCAAATGAACAGTCTGAAGATCGACTCTCTCTTGTAGGTTTAAATAGAGGAGATATCGAAACAAACATCGCTTTGGAAGTAGAACGATAGTATATTGCTCATGAACCACTACGTCGTGTGCTAACGACACCTTCCCCCTCAATCAAAATAAATAAATCCATGAATAATAAAAGAGAAATAAACAAATAAACAAAAAAAAAAAGGACGCAAAAACTAGGTGTCAAATATTGCGAGAGAAACAACAATGGACTATTATTAATCGGAACTACATTTACAATGAGGGAGAGAGAGGGAGAGAGAGGGAGAGAGCAGATAGTTCGCAGAGAAAAAGAAAATGTTGATGTAGGTAAGTAATCAGTTGAGGGAGTGGTCAAGGCAGAGCAGTGGGTGTGCGGTAAACAAATAAGCAGTTGGGAGGGACTGCAAATATCAATGCGCGCTGAGTCGGGCGATTCGACCAAGAAGGTTTCCAGTTGGCGTAGTAGTTAAGCGGCCTGCTACGTACGAGAATACGAAGCGGAGGGCAAATAGTCCCCAACTTTAGACGCGAATATCTCGAAATCCTGCCATTATTTTTTTTTTCCGCCCGTGAGAGCTTTTTCTCAGGAGACACTTTTACGACACATATTTCAATTTAAAAAAATTTGACTGGGAGCCAGTTCCCATAAGCAAAGCGCGGTGTCCTTTGGACTTACAACACCAGACAGACAGGTCGTTTAGGCTAACAATAATGGCATCTTCAAAACACTAGAAGCGCTGTCCCCCGCAATGCCTAACTCTCAAATAAATACCGTATATTGGCGAATATGAGAGAATTTCATGCATCATTTTAAAAGCATTTTCTCCATTCCGAGGTATCAATGAGGATGAGATTGATGTGATGGCTCCGATAATGGTCTCTCGCAAACCGATCCGCAACCCGTTTTGCAGAGAATGTCTTGAACTGCAAACCAAACCAAGCTGAATGGCTGCACCGGATTTGAACAGTTTTTACCATTTTCCAAAAGCTGATCAAGCTACTATGACACACAAAATGTCCCTTGTTAAGCGCGCCATGTGTAACAGTGCATGCTTCTTCGGTGTATACAATGTATTAAAATGTATATTACAATGTAAGAGGCGCTCTCTGTTGGCCGTGTATGTTAGATGGGAGCTAGGGTGAGTTGGAATTCAGGACTTTCATTCAGACTCAAATGCTCGGGTGGTCGGTATCTAATATGTTAACAAGCAGTTTTAGATGCATGCGGAACGTTTTAAAAACGTTTCCGTGCTATGTTTTCAACTTGTTCCTCTGTTTCTTGGACACATTTTGAAAATGTATTTGACTATCTTTATGTTACCAAGTACACTTTTAACTTGCATAAAAAACATTTTTTCCTTAGCTTTACTTCGTGTATTCAAATCAAGATAAAAAACGTACTGGAACCAAAAACGTGAAATAATACCCACAAAAAATATTTGAAAAACGTTTTCAATGTGCATCAAAAATAATTTTCTGAAAGCCGTTAAATTGGGGGATTCTGATTAACACTTCGGAAATGTTTCGGCCAGCTTTTCACCCCCTTTTTCAAATACATTGAAAGCGAGGGTCAGACATGTCTAATACACGGTGTCGTTACATTAAATTTCGAGAGTAGGAAAACGTTTATGATACTTACTAAAAAATAAGCATGATTCTTTAAATTAGTCTCACACTTTTCAATAAGGTAACAGTACCGGTAGCCAGACTTTTGCTTGTTTTTTTTTTTCGAAAAATAAGGTGAAAAAGTTGAACAGGCAAAGGGGCAATGTAATTTCAAATTTTAGACGGTGACAATTTACAGAGGTATAATTTTTTAAATGCTGGTAAATCTGCCAACAATGCTTGCAAAGTGACGTCAGTCCAACCAACCACCAAAACAAGGATTTCGTTGACTGTTTGGTGAAGCAATCGGTAAGCGTAAATAAGGTCTCATAATCTCAATTTTCAGTCAATCTTTGTGTTTCTATAGTGGCAATTTGTCATCCGTGTTTTCAAGAACCTTTTTCGATAAAAAAAAAAAAAAAAAATGTTAGGTTTAGAATATTTATTGGTATTTATTTGCATGTGCGCGTATAGGAGCCACCAATTTTTCAAATGCACCAGTATCCGGAAGCTATTTCTGGAACTAGGAACTTTCAAACTATGAACGTTGTTTCCATTTCCGAACTTGTTATATTTTCTTTAATTTTCTCTTTAAATCTTATAAATCAAGTGAGCTTGGGGCTGGTTTTGGTATTTATGACTATTAATGACTCTACTAGCCATACTTTCTCAGTATTCATTAATGTGGTTAAGAACTGGAAAAAGCTAGAATCTACACGTCTAATAGTCAGCGATAATTATGGTGTTACGAACGGATTTGAAGCCTTCGGATAGTATCAGAATTGAATCCAATTCGTTGATATTAAACGTAATGGAGTGTAAACTATTGTATAAGAGGTTTGTAAGTATGTAAATTGGAAATTAAATAAATTAAGTACCCTTAGAGCATACATTTACGCAGGTTTTTAAGCGAAGAAATTCCTTGGTGTTCTACCCCATATTTTGGATTCAACTTTTTTCTCAGCATTTAGTGACGAAAGCCTCTGCTCTTATTGCATTGTAGAAGCGGGGACGAACAAATGTTCGGGACGGACGGTCCTTGTTCTGTAACTTTAGGTAGAGTCTCAACGCATCAGAGGCGAGGATTCGCTACTTGCAATCGAGAACAAGGGACCGCCGCGCCGCGCGTCGGTCCCGAACGTTTGTTGGTCCCGGGTCACTCTCCGTAGTTTTTTTAATGCTCTCAGGTCCAGGGGGTTTGCAAATGTTTGTGACTCTCGTTGGGTTATTTCACGTCAAGTAATAATTTGATTTAGAAATTCTGCGAATTATTCACGCGACTGTGTTTTGACCACCTTGACTCCGTTTCTTCTTTCATAATGGTGATATTTTGTGTAGTTACCTATTCAAGGGCTCTGTCATTTTATGTCCAGGTTGAGTTCATTATTTTCCAACATGACCTCCAGATCCTGATAAGGTTGAAAGACTTCTAAAAGCATGCAAGGAAATTGAAACAGGCAAACTGACCATCCGAAAGGCAGCAGCAAAGTATAATATCCCGAAATCAACTTTGCACGATAAAGTAGAAGGTATTCCACCACTTATTTCGAAGAAACGTCCTAGCTGTATTTTATCGGACGAAAATGAAAAATTTCTGGTTCAGTGAATAAAAGCTTGAAGAGAGGCAGGTTTTAGCGGCGGGGTTTTCAGTCACAAAAGTTGAAGTTTCATCAAGCGTAGCACGGCTGGTCAAAGAATTAAAAATAGAAACACAATTTTCGAAAAGTGCTCCTGAGCGTTAGTGGTACAAAGCCTTTTTAGATAGAAATCCAGATTGGAGCTTACGTAAACCGCAAAACCTCGCTTTGTTAAGAGCTCGTGTAACAGAACAACAATGGCGTGAATGGTTCGCAGCAGTAGGAAATCGCTTGAGAAATAGATGAATTATTAAGTTCCAAACGAGGATAAAGCAGAAAATTCTGACAGTGATAAATCTGATCAGATTGACGCCATCCCTGAATTCTTCTTAGGTGATGAAGATAATCAATAGATAGATAATCAATTTCAGTTTAAGAGACGATTTTAAATTTCACAAAACTGGAGTTTTCTATATGAATGTCATTGATGCTAACTTTACCGTTTATTCAGTTTTGATTGGTGTGTTAATAATTTCGATGTTCAGTGGATGATATTATCTTTGCTTTGGTTCAATGAATCTCCCGAAGTGAGATCACCGATTTATTGAATCAAGTCAAAGACTAGTTATGTAGGTACGCTGGCACGGCTTATTAAAATGAAACATGAAGGTCACTTGCAGGAATCAGGAATAAATGAAAACACAATATATCGGAGGAATTAGACACATGTATCCACAAAAAACACGTTCAACCAAATATAATTTTTGAACCCACAAAACAATATACGCAATAAAGAATCACGATCACGAGAAGATGTCGAAGACAATTATTTTACGTTTGAATCTCAAGCAAAGGAAATAAAGTCATTTTCGCTAAGTGCATTAACACTGCACTGCGACTTTGTAAAAGCAGTAACGAGGAAAATTTTCAAGAAACTCACAAAAGTGACCCTCTCTCCAAACGGAGCCACCAAATAATAATGATTTCACATACATTCACGCAATTAAAGAAACAGTGACGAGAAAATAAAGCTCCGAGATTCACACTAATCGAGACTAAAAAGGTAGGTACTGATCAGACGAACACACGAAATAGAAGTTGTGGGGATGAAAGCTTAAAGTAAGTATTAAACCATCGAAACACTTCAAAACCGCATTTTTGACCAATAATTTTCGATTATTAATTCACGATTAAAAAAAGCTGTAAAATTTCATAGGATCGAGAGACAATTAAAACGAAAAGCACGAATCGCTTTGGGGATTCGGTTCTCAGATGATAAGTCCAAACCTTTTTCGTCCAAAATTTTATTTTGTCCAAACCATCTTAATGTCCAGTTATACACAAGTCCAAATAGAAAAGTCCAAAACCTATGAATGTGAGCAAAGTAATGTCAAATGTCCAGAAAAATTATTTTCTTTACTCGTATTATCGCTTCTCTCCATCTTTTCTCCTTTAAATTGATCCAATCCGTATCGACATGTATTCTTAACTGAATGCAGCTCCACCGAGCGGAGTCATCTTACATATGTTAAAAGTTTGTGAACTAGTTGTCATGACAAAAGCAGCAGTATTATCATGCATATTTTTGTTCATATTTTATTTTACAGGATAAATATTTTTGGGATTAACAGGGGCTAACTTTGTTGCCATAAGGCAAATAAACGAAGACCACACAAGGATTCGGCATCTTATTAAACGATTCCATCGAATGAATTTACAGCAAGTAGAAAATATTGTTGGACAGTATGATGAATACAAGGAAGCAGGTACAGTTGAGAGATACCTTCGTGCCATTAGTTACAGGCTGAAGCTGAAAGTACCACCCGCAGAAGAAAACCCATAGCTTCATTGTTTGAATTTATGCTGGTAAATAGTATAGACATTTTAATTCCTAGGACATAACAAATTTGCCGCTACGTTTTTGGACATTTTGTTAATCTAAGTTGACATCGGTTTGTTTGGACCTTAAAAATTTGGACATTTCATTTTGGACATTCAAGCTTTGGACGAATAATTTTGGACATTGCCGTTTGGACATAACATCTGTGGATCGGGGATTCAGACGTTATGTTATGACAAAACAAAAAATAAACCACACGATTTCCGAAAACACCTCCCAACAACCACTACACTAAGTTGCCACACAGTCAGGGATTCGGACCGGTCCGGGTCCAGGACCGCGGTCCTGGTCTGGACCCCAATTTTTGGCTGGACCCGGACCCGGACCCGGACCCTTTCTTGAGTGAGGCTCTGGACCCGGACCCGAACCCGGACTCTATTTTATGCCACACTGGAACCGGTCCGGACCGGGGTCCGTGCATGTACGTTTACGTAATGCTCTTAAGGAGTGACAGTGACAAATCAAAACAATCGATACATAAATATTTTCCTTTAATGTGTTGTCAACATAAATGTTGTCAACATGTTGAGTTAATTTAATCGCCTTTATTATTATTACACAGATGATTATTATCATTATTATTATTATGTAGTGGCGCAGTGGCAACAATGGGAACTCCATAGAATCTCTGTTGCCACGGAGGTGATAAAATCAACTCTTACAGTTTGTGTCTAAATTTTTGTGCGGCCACCTTATTTTTTTTTTTTCAAAATTCACAGTTTTCAAAATTAAGTTTTATAATGTCTCACCCTATCCATAAATTTTACAAGTATTTAATGACAGAAGATTTGAGTAAGTAATCCTCCCTGAACAAGTTTTGTCAATTACAACGGATAACGGGTCAAATATGTTGGCCCCCTCATAAATGTAAGTTTGAAAATATTTCACCGGTCCGGACCCCGGACCGGGTCCGACGGAAAATCTAGAACCGGACCCGGACCCGGACCTTTTGGTGACCATTTCGTCTGGACCCCCGGACCCGGACCCCTTTTTTTTAGGGAAGGTCCGAATCCCTGCACACAGTTAAAAACACACTTAGAAACAAACTGTAACCCACGGAAGTGATCACACTCGTAGATATTCACAAATTAATTGACGTAAATAGGTAAACTATTGTCACTATTTCATTTAAATAGAAGCTTGAGCTGGGCTCTTTCCCCTACGAGTTTTGCCCTCACTCTCGTACCTGCGATGACTCGAGGCCCGTCCCGTAGCGTAGGTCGGGGATTCCGCTCCGTCTCAATGGACTGTCCTTTGGATAGCTGACTGTCCATTGTGACGGACGGAATCCCCGACCGATGGATGGGATAGGTCTCGAGTAATCACATGTACGAGAGTGAGGGTAAAACTCGTAGGGGAAAGAGTCCAGCTCAAGCTTCTATTTAAATGAAACGGACTATAGATGAGAACTGAGAACGTGACTGTCCGTCACCGAAGCACAAGCAGTAAATGAGACTTAGGCGGGAAATCGGTTCAATGTCTATTCTTATGGACGGTTTGCGGCCCTGGTGGAGGGTCAGTTTAAGAGGGCCGCATGGAAAAACAATGTTGGTTCCCGTAAGTCACATACTTTCAACTGATAATAACGTAAAAACAACCAAATGTAGAGTGGAGCTGATTAGGGCTTTTATTTGCACCTTTCCTGAACTAAAGATTAATAATTTTTATCAATTGAGGTCCGCCTCTACTTCTAAAACGACCTCTACAACTAGCAAAAGTTCAAAAACACAGATTAGGTACCTAATTGATCCAGATACTTGGAACAGAAACGTTGTTGATATTTTTTAAGTGTTAAAATGGTAAGATATCTCAGAAAATAATTCACGCAAGAATGGTTTCTCCAAAAGAAAATTTGTAAACACATTTGCTGCTGGTCACAATCTGCTTTAATTGTTTGAACAGCCCTGATATTCATCGGTTTCGGGTCATCTTATAACCTCTACTTCTTAACTTTTCTCAGACCGGGTGTGGTGCGTGCTGGGCATTCAGCCTTGTTGGAGCCGTAGAAGTATTATATGCTGCGCTCACGAAAAAAGTGTTGGCTTTCTCAGAACAACGTAAGTTTAAGGAAAGCAATAATCGATGATTCTTCGGTATTGACATGTAAGGCAGGGTCAGCAATTTCAGTTGTATGACACTACAAATTGGATGAGACGAAAAAATGTCCGCGATAACCACCGAACATCAACGTTCATCTCGGTAGGACATGGATGTAACTCCTCTCGCTTTCATATTCCCCTGTCTCTTCCATTTTTTTGTTGGGCCCTAGTTGGCGACTTGGTGAGAGGGCACTTGCACTTCCTTAAAAAAAAAAAAAAAAAAAAAAAAACGTTATAATCAACTATTATGAACTTCTGCGTTTGATACGGATGCCCACATTAAAGTCAATAAGTTTTTTTTTTTTTTTTTTTTTTTTTTTTATAAGTCAAAGTTTAGTTTGTGGTCAGGGCCTACCTTAGATTTTCACTTGCGATATCTCGACCGCGAAAAAAGTCATTGACTACCGGTTTGCCCTGAACTGCTTGGTTGATACCGTACATATCATACATTTGGTCGATATCTAACTTTGATCTTCGATTAATCAAGAACGAAAAACGATATCGAGCCGCGGTTTGCGCCAAAATGTTCGTCTTGTAACGATCTTTCTAACGATATAACACAAAGCAGGGGTCTGGGGCGTTATCATTTAAAATTTTCAAATTTTGAGGAATGTGACCCCCACCCCCGCCCCCCCTGTAGAGTCTGAAAGGACATTACCCAAAATGGGCCTTTTTACCCCTGAGAGCGAAATGTGAAATACTTTCAGGGATGATAGAGGATTAAATCAGTATTCCGAATCTGGCCTATTTTTTGATTTTGGACGAAGGGAAAGGGAGGGAGGGGGTCCAAAGTTAGACACTTCAAACGCTTATAACTTTTGAACGAATAAAGATATGATGATGTACTTTGTGCGAAAAGATAGATCTTTTAAAGACCTTTCGATTGATGTGTATGATAGTTGCCTAATTTTAATTTTTAATCGATTTATCGAAGTTTTTTTGATTTTTTTGAAATCGGGTTTTCAGTTTTTTTAATCTTGGAAGTTTGGCAACGCACGAATCATCACAAATTGTTTCCATGGGGTAAAAGTAGACGCAATTTGCTAAAAAACGGTTCAAACCGCATGCTGGGGAAATGCTCTGAAGCTGAGTTATGAGGGCTCAAAGTTGGCGCTTTCGCGAAAAAAGCCGCCCCGAGGGGCGTACTACAGGTGATAGAAGTTGGCATAAACTGTTTAAAATTTGGTATGGTCAGGTATTTTTTAACGTAGAATTCAAATTTTGCATCAGTTTTTCAAAATTCGAAAATCCAAGATGGCTGCCGACCAATTTTTTCTGCAATTTGGTCGGCAGCCATCTTGGATTTTCGAATTTTGAAAAACTGATGCAAAATTTGAATTCTGCGTAAAAAAGTACTCAGGAATACCTTTCAAGTCATTTGGACGGGAAGAACAGTTTATGCCAACTTCTATCACCTGTAGTACGCCCCTCAGGGCGGCTTTTTTCGCAAAAGCGCCAACTTTGAGCCCTCATAACTCAGCTTCAGAGCATTTCCCCAGCATGCGGTTTGAACCGTTTTTTAGCAAATTGCGTCTACTTTTACCATGGAAACAATTTGTGATGATTCGTGCGTTGCCAAACTTCCATGATTAAAAAAACTGAAAACCCGATTTCAAAAAAATCAAAAAAACTTCGATAAATCGATTAAAAATTAAAATTAGGCAACTATCATACACATCAATCGAAAGGTCTTTAAAAGATCTATCTTTTCGCACAAAGTACATCATCATATCTTTATTCGTTCAAAAGTTATAAGCGTTTGAAGTGTCTAACTTTGGACCCCCTCCCTCCCTTTCCCTTCGTCCAAAATCAAAAAATAGGCCAGATTCGGAACACTGATTTAATCCTCTATCATCCCTGAAAGTATTTCACATTTCGCTCTCAGGGGTAAAATGGCCCATTTTGGGTAATGTCCTTTGCCGACCCCAAGAAAAAGGGTATCCTTTGAAATAATGGGACCCATGTTTCAACGTTTTTTGAAATTTGAAGCTGTTTCTTTTTTACAGTCTCTTAAAATTTCCAAATTTTCAAAAAAATCTAGGGGCCCAAAAACCCCCTTAAAATAATGTTTTTTGGAAAACGTGTGGTTTTTTTGAAAAGACAATAGAGCAATTTAGACCCAAAGTTTTCTCAATTCGGACCATTTAAAGGGGAGTTGCGGATTTTTGAAGATGGGTCCATATCGAACTTTGACCTTCGATCCTACGATGATATATCGAAAACGAAAAACTATATCGACTTCTGGTTTGCACCAAAAGTCTTAGAATTTTATTTTCTTTCCAAATATGAAATAAAAATTGGGGGTCCCCATTTGAAGTATGGGATTTAGGGTCATGGGGCCCCCCTGGGGGCCCCCCAGGGGGGCCACAAAATCGGCAACCCCCTAAAAAGATGTCCTCCTCGAAAATATTTTAGACGTGTTTCGGCGTTTTACGAAATTCGAGGCCGTTCGCGAGAAATTCGAGATGGTACATATTTTAATCAACACCCTGTATATACAAATTGCCGTTGGTATCAAAAATCCACAGCTTCGGGCCGTTATTTAAATTATTTGTCCGTTCAACCATCGATCTATAAACGGAACGTTGTTTACAATCTCGCGCAGCGTATCATCAGGCTAACGGATCATCAATACAGGGGGGTGATCACGGAGGATCGCGGATCGTTCAGTTATCGTTATCGTTAGCATTAAATCAAATGGGCTTGCTTCTCCGCAACTCGATCGCGCAGGTGATCCCCTCCTCACCTCTTCCTACTTCAAACGATCGAGATTACGACAGCCTGCGACTCATCGCTTCCTTTCGTCCGTTTCAATCGTTACGAGGAGCTCCAAACGATTCGATCAGTTGAGCCACCCATAAGGTTACATGTAAATGATAACGATAACGATACCGAAACGATCCGATCCTCCGTGATCACCCCCCAGGACTGAAGTGATAAAATTGGGCAAACAGCTCCTGATTGAAAGTTGTTACCCCCTCCCTCATTTACAAGATTTCCAGTTTCGTCCATAAAAAAAAAATTGATAACTTTAACACCAATGTTTTGACACACTCACACAATGCTTTTGATACTTCTCATATAATATCGTTACCTTATGTGCCGTATCTTTCTGAAAAGTTGTCAATTATTCTTAAGTTGTTTGGTTATCGGGTTGTCCATAAGCGATATAATGACCTCCGTTTCTTACTGTCCCCTTAAAAATCTAAGACTGATAGAAGCCAAATGTCCTCTGTAATTTATTCAATTAAGTGCAACAATTGTGAATTGAGCTACATCGGGCAAACTAAACAGATACTGAGTAAAAGATTTAATGGACACAAGTATGACAAAAATGAAAAAAACTGCTCTTCACCATCATCAAAATTCTCTTGGTCATACTTTTGATTTCCATGGCGCGAAAATTTTGGGTTTTGAGAGGAATGATTTCACGAGAAATCTCCTTGAAATGATAGAAATCTTGAAACACAAGAGCAGTGTTTGTAATTGCCGCGCAGACGTGTCCAAATTAAGCTCTGCTTATCACCAGTTTTTTCGCTCAGATAAAGCTGGTGATTGATACTTTTCATCGCCTGTATAGTCTTTTTTCCTCAAATAAATACTTGTTTGTGGTTTGAACCTTAGTCAAGGCCGTCATCATTGTGGTGGCATGACTCCATGTTTTAATTTTTTAATTTTTCGATTGATAAAGGAAGTGTTAATCCTTCGAAACGTCTCGAGTTTTTAATTTTATTGTTTCGCGGCCTTATTCCCATTTAAGTTGTTATTATTATTCATGTGTTTGACCGATTTAAGTTCTTTCTTTATTTATATATACAGGGTGTTTCACATAACCTGCTCACTATGGTTTTCTTGAACGGGTGACGATAAAAAAATATGGAAAAATCGGTTTTATAGTAACTCGGACCTGAAGTTTCATTTAAAAATACTGCCACAACCCAAATTAGGTTTTTGGGGGGTTTTAGGGGGGGGGGGTGCCCCCCTTATCTCGAGATTTTCAAGTAGCAACCCCTATCTTGTGATACCTCGTTTGAAAGAGGGTAAAATTCTAAGCATTTTGGCTGAAACCGGAAGTCGATATCTCATTTCGTTTTTGAGATATCGAAGGTCGAAGGTCGATATAGGACCCATTTTCGAAAATTCTTAACTCCTACAAAAAAAGTCGTAAAACAAAAAACTGCACATGTAAAATGCTCTACTTGATGAGTACTTTCAAGAAAAAAATACAAATTCACAATCAAATAAACCGGAAGTCGACTTTTAGGCACCTTAACATTTTTGGCGGGAAAACCCCCATTTCTCAAAATTTTCAAATGGCAACCCCTATCTTTTAATACCTCGTTCGAAAAGGCGTAAAAAGTTGTGCATTTTGGCGCAATCAAAAGTCCGATATCATTTTTCTAATTCGATATATCAAAACTCGAAGTTCGATTTAGACCATTTTTCGACCCTGTAAAAAACTGATCCTATCGTGTGATACATCATTCAAAAGCACATAAAAAACCAAGAATTTTAGTGCAAACCGGAAGTCAATACCTTTTTTTGCGGTCGAGATATCGCAAGTCAAAGTTTAGTCTTTGGTTAGGGCTTACCTTAAACTTTGACTTGCGATATCTCGACCGCAAAAAAAAGTATTGACTTCCAGTTTGCACTAAAATTCTTGGTTTTTTATGTGCTTTTGAATGATGTATCACACGATAGGATCAGTTTTTTACAGGGTCGAAAAATGGTCTAAATCGAACTTCGAGTTTCGATATATCGAATTAGAAAAATGATATCGGACTTTTGATTGCGCCAAAATGCACAACTTTTTACGCCTTTTCGAATGAGGTATTAAAAGATAGGGGTTGCCATTTGAAAATTTTGAGAAACGGGGGTTTTCCCGCCAAAAATGTTAAGGTGCGTAAAAGTCGACTTCCGGTTTATTTGATTGTAATTTCGTATTTTTTTCTTGAAAGTACTCATCAAGTAGAGCATTTTACATGTGCAGTTTTTTGTTTTACGACTTTTTTTGTAGGAGTTAAGAAAGTTAAGAATTTTCGAAAATTGGTCCTATATCGATCTTCGACCTTCGATATCTCGAAAACGAATAAAGATATCGACTTCCGGTTTAAGCCAAAATGCTTAGAATTTTACCCTCTTTCAAACGAGGTATCACAAGATAGGGGTTGCCATTTGAAAATTTCGAGATTAGGGGGGCACCCCCCCTGAGAACCCCCCAAAAACCAAATTTTGGGTATATATATATCACAAGATGGGATCCCAGTAGCGTAGCTAGCTGAGCAAGCGCCTCCCTGCCGATTCGAATGCTGCGCCCCTCTTTTTTAAGGAAAAATTGGACGCTTCGGTGGAACCCCCCCCCCCCCCCCGGCCCCCTTGGCACCCGTACAAGTCGGAGCCTTTGTCGGAAAAATTCCTTTCTTCAAAAATTATTGAAAATTAATGTAGACAATTTACTTTCAAAAGCTCCAAACTTTGTGATCGTGAATTTTGGCAGAAGCACTTAGAGTCTTTACATTGCTTTCTCCCTACAATTCTTAGCTTCTATTTTTCTCAATCTTTTCTTTATTCCATTTTCCATTCTCTCCATTCCACAGAATTTTTCTTCCATTTTCTCCTTTTCTTTTCCTTTTTTCTCTTTCCCTTTCCTTTTTTTCCCCTTTTCGCTCTTCCTCTTTCGCTTCTCAAAACTTTTGCGCCCCCCCCCCCCGATGCGTTGCGCCCCCCGCCCGGCGGGGTCAGCGGGGCCTGTAGCTACGCCACTGTGGGATCCGTCTTTACGGGGTCGAAAACTGGTCCTAATCGAACTTCGATTTTCGATACATTGAATAAAAAAAAGATATCAAACTTTTGATTGCGCCAAAATTCACAACTTTTGAAGCCTTTTCGAATTTAAAATCCACTCACTAACCCACAAACTTCATTTTGAGAGTAATCCGAGATGGCAATCTTAATGACAGTGGCGGCTCGTGCTACTTGGCAACAATGCCTTCACTCCATTTGATTGCACGTAAAACAATCGATTCGAAAGTGAAGCAGCGCTTTGCCAGCAATCGATTGTTGGACAAAGATTCAAATAGAGTGAAGACATTGTTGCCAAGTGGCACGAGCCGCCACTGCTTAATGAGCGAGTCATAATGGGGGAGTCCCATTCACTTTTCTCAGCATAAAACATTGCGATTATTTGGGACTGTCCCATCATGACATCTTCCTATGATAGCAATATTGTCACCCCAACGTTTTTTCCAAATAATTTCTCACCAAATTAGACCTCTTTATTATAGCTGTAGCCAAAGTTTGCAACGGATCCATTGCGATACATGCGTCATTATTTCGGCGCTTGCCTTTACCGAATCCAGTATTTCAGCTAAGGAAAAGAAATACTTTTACGTTTCCTACAATTCTCAATTTTCCCTCGTTTTCAATTCTTTTCAGAGCTCATCGACTGTTCAGATTCTGGCGACTGTACAGGGGGATATTTTGAAACTGCTGCAGTATATTTAACGAGAGAACGATTGATGATGGATAAAGACTACCCTTACGAACGACGGAAAAATGAACGATGTAAATACAATCCATTTTTGGCTGTAATGAAGATCTCTGCTGATGTAAGAAAACTTGGCGGTGAGAGGGCTCGGACTAATCCTGCCTTAGGAGAATCAGAGGCAGTTAATTGGTTACACCAAGGCCCTGTACTTGCGGCCATTCATGGTGATTTTATGCAGGTACTTCAGAACTTTGTTTCCTCTGACTCAAAGAGAGAAAAAAAGCAAGACTATAAAAGATCTTATGATAAATGAGGTGCCGTAAAAACGAGGCCTTTTGCACCACAACTAGTGGGTTTCATGCGCCTTAGAGTCAATCTCTGTTCAAAATTTAAAGGCGGCTGGAATATCAGTTGAAAATGCAGTACCACTGCGTGACAATTGTACTTTAGCGTTATTTTCTAAAACACCGTATCTCTAGGATGGTTTCATTGTATTCCTGTCGTTTTTGCCTCGTAAGGCAGTGCACCCTACGCGGCCTCCTCCTCGGCTCTAATTTTAAGGAAAACGATCGCGAGCCGAGACTCAACCCATTTATTATTAAAGAGAACTCAGCCTCTTCAAAATCGGCTAACATGATGTTTCCAGAAACATCTGCCTCTTAACTTCAGTGTTGCTATAAATTTTTTATAATCCCTTACGAATAAGTTGGAGGAATTTTAACTTTACATTTAGAATCAGCTCATCAAAACGAGTAATGATACTAATTTCTAGTTTCTAGACGGTCTTTTATGGCTTTCAGAGGGTCTCTCGGTACTTTTCGCCGATATTTGTCTCTCCTTTTTCTAAAAAAACAACCCGCTAAATGACTTTACTGCCCCAAAAACGGACGCAGCGATATTTTAGCTGGAAAAATGATTGCTTCAGAGGTGGATAGAAATTTCAAAACATCCGTTTACAAAAACTAAGATTGTGACGTCATAATTTTTTTGATTCTAGTTTGAAAAATAGCGCTGAGTTTGTTAGTTTATGACGGTTCTAACCTAGTTTTTGGATTTTTTAATATTATTAGGAGCTGAGAAAAAAAAAAAAAAAAAAAAAAAATAGGGAAACTTAACTTTGACCTGTAGAATCCGCTCCTGAAATATTCGGGAACAGTTTTTCAACACCTTGTATATTTAATCCCAACCTTGAAGTCCTTTCAAAATGGAATGTTCAAACGGAAAATTGACGTCGATATCGCTTCACATTCGAGACATCAACGATAAAAGTGTAGCCGTTGCTCAAAATGTTGCAGTAGAAACTTTTTTTGAACACCGTATACCTACATGAAACTCAAGGTCAATGCGGGGATTTTCAGACTCTTTCAAATTTAATAAAATCATAAAATATCGGGAACGATTTCTTTTAATAACTTGAACAAACTTAAAAATTTGTAGCATTACGTGGATGGAGTCATGGATCCCGCTGGGTGCAAGCCTGAATCACCATTAAATCATGCCGTGCTTACCGTTGGATACGCGACCGGTAAGCAAGATGAATCGATAATTTGTATCTTTCAGCGTGTTTTGGGCCAAAATTCCTCAGTCGTGCTATGGAGGGATTTTTAGTGGACTAAAAAGTGCGGTATGCATAGTTTCCATACATACAATAAAACAAGTTTATAGGAAAGTCCGTAATCCACATGAAAGTCCGGGTTATACGCCTGTTTCGTGCGTTCTAAAGAGACGTAGGGTTGTTGTTGTTTTTTTTTTTTTTTTTAACTAAAGCAGTGAATCTGCGGGCCAATCATTTACTTTCATCGTTATACCTATCGAAACGCTTCGTATCGAGCGATGCACTGCTCATCGATTGTTAACGGGTGATCATATACTTGCTATGGCCACCATCGCTCGATAGCTCTAAGCGGGGCTCTCGATCAACTCGATGGAGAGGTATAACGATGCAATTGATGCAGTTTCTCTGCTCGCTTACAAAAGTGACCAATCACAGCGCAGTTCGTGTTTTTGAATTTCACGCGGCAGAATGAAGAGCAACTGCTAATCTCACCCACAGACACAGCTGTTTATTATTATTGTTTCTTGTTGTTTGTGGGGGATGGGGATCTAGTGTTACTACTAACTGCATTTGTTCTTCAAGCGTCGAATTAGCTTTATTCTATGATATGTAAGAAATAGTGTCAGTGTTTCTACGTTTCCGTCAGTAATTAGTTTCTCCACCGGCCCCCTGCAACTTCTGTGTTGATTTCTACTTTTCGTGCGAAAATGCGTAGATACTATACAGGGTGTCCGAGAAATGAGTTCACACTTTTGCTGTGAGCGCCTCGTTGATTGTAAAAATCTGAAAAATTCAGGAATAATCTATTACCCCTAAACAACTTCAGAGAAAATATCGGGGGGCTCCCACACCCCTTATGGGGGGCGTAGGCCCCAAAATGTACCCCGTGTTGCCAATATATCGCATATTTCAAATGGCAGTGGGTATTTTTTATTTCATCATTCAAAAGGGCTCAAAAAATTGAGTAATTTCGTTTTTTCATATTTTCGGTAGCCCCTCTCAAAACAAAATGGCGGCCAAATAGCTACCCCATACTTTAGAGGCCCATAACTTCGGTTTGAATTAATATTTTTTCAAAAACTAAAAACTTTCTAAATCCCTCAGAACGTCTTCTTTTCAACGATGTGCCACACTTTATCATTTGATGGAAAAAAATGGGGCGCGGAGCCCCCCAAAAAATGTTTGAGTTTGGGGGTCTGTAGCTCAAAAAAGTCAAATGTAAAGGGGGGTCGTGTTGTATATCAATCGAAATGTCTTAAAAAAAGGAAGAATTTGGCGCAAACCCGAAGTCGCTAAGATGCGTCTATTCAAAATGGCGGCCATTTAACCGTTTGGTGGTGGGGGACCGTCCCTCCAAATAAAATCCCTCTATCGAGTGATACACCAATCGAAAGGTTTTGGAAAGAGAACGAGAATGGCGCAAACCGGACGTCAATACGATGCTTGAATCCAAAATGGCAGCCGGTCAAAGTTTTTTGGCTTATGACCCTGCAGGCCTATAGCCGAATAACTTTGACCGGCTGCCATTTTGGATTCAAGCATCGTATTGACGTCCGGTTTGCGCCATTCTCTTTCTCTTTCCAAGACTTTTCGATTGGTGTATCACTCGATAGAGGGATTTTATTTGGAGGGACGGTCCCCCACCCCCAAATGGTTAAATGGCCGCCATTTTGAATAGACGCATCGTAGCGACTTCGGGTTTGCGCCAAATTCTTCCTTTTTTTAAGACCTTTCGATAGATGTACAACACGACCCCCCTTTACATTTGACTTTTTTGAGCTACAGACCCCCAAACTCAAAAATTTTTGGGGGGGGGGGGTTCCGCGCCCCATTTTTTTCCATCAAATGATAAAGTGTGGCACATCGTTGAAAAGAAGACGTTCTGAGGGATTCAGAAAGTTTGGTTTTTGAAAAAATATTAATTCAAACTGAAGTTATGGGCCTCTAAAGTATGGGGTAGCTATTTGGCCGCCATTTTGTTTTGAGAGGGGCTACCGAAAATCTGAAAAAACGAAATTACTCAGTTTTTTGAGCCCTTTTGAATGATGAAATAAAAAATACCCCCTGCCATTTGAATTATGCGATATATTGGCAACGCGGGGTACATTTTGGGGCCTACGCCCCCCATAAGGGATGTGGGAGCCCCCCGATATTTTCTCTGAAGTCGTTTAGGGGTAATAGATTATTCCTGAATTTTTCAGATTTTTACAATCATCCAGGCGCTCACAGCAAAAGTGTGAACTCATTTCTCGGACACCCTGTATGACTCTTTGTGTGTTCGTTTCATTTGAATCATTTTCCAGCTCAATTACTGATAATCATGCATGCTTCTCCCAACATTCGACGGAAATTGAACTATTTAGGAAGCTCACATCAGCATTCATGCGGTTAGAAAAAGTGTCCGTAATTTAGATGGTTTCAGACGGATTCTGTGCTAGTTGTGTCAGTGCTCACATCATGTAATATTTTAAAGTCTCCACTTTTCAGTGATTTTCGTGCAACCTGTGGCTCTTCTTACAAGCATTTTTTCACTCCCCTACAGTGTATAGTTGGCTCTTAAAGTATACTCTAGTCTCATTCTCATTGCATCCTTAACATGTTTATCTTTGATTTAATTGTTCTGAGACAAAGTTTGTGTAGGTAGTGGTGTCTGCAGTAATGCCAGTGAAACCTAAAATGTCAGAAACATTTTCAGTTTCCATTTCAATCTGTGGCTGGTTGTGAGTCTTTTCTGACAACTCAAGTGTGTTGTCCTAATCTTTACTAGTCGCTTGAGTCTAAGAAAAGTTTTTCAGCAGTCGCAGCATCCATCGGTAACACTTCTATCTGAATTAGCAGAGCGTTTGTAACGATTGTGAAGGTAAGTGAGAGGTAAGTACCTTTCTTTGGTGTCCTCATTAGATTATAACTGTGTACTTTACCTGCAAATCATCTTTCAAACCTCTTTTAACAAGCAGACCATTTTCAAAGCATCAGCGGTGGGAGTTTATCGGACCAAAATTAAATCGGTTAGGCAAGTACATTTAAGGCGATGCCAGACTCAAAGCAATTTTGGTTTCCAAAAACTGATAATTTTTTTGATTAATCTGTAATCTCTTCATATTCCACTCAACCTACTCTCATTTACTTGAGTGCTGACTTGCCTCCTTCAGAAAGCTGTGTAACTATAATTGTTTAGGCAGTAGGTACTTACCTACCTTTGAATTTTAATAACTTAAGCTCAAATCACATTTAAAAACGTGATCAAATGTTTCATCGGCAGAGGTTTTTCCTTCACCCACTTGCAAGTATTTTGTACTGCGTTCTTTGCTGAATAAATTACACTTTATAGCTTTCTAGTAGATGTTCCTTGAAAATTTACAAATATAGCTAAGGCTGTGGTAAACTGTATTTATTTTTCATTGATGTTTTGAGTTTTTACAATTTTAATTTTGAAGGAATAAGCCAAGAGCAATAGTTTTTCATTAATACTAATGGAAGAATATTCCGAAGCGTTAAGAATTCAGTAACGTTTTGGATAAGAGAAGAATGGAAGAATTGTCATAATAATTCTAAGGCAAAAGTGGACAGACTGTAAAAGGTGTCGCGACAAATGTAACGCCTAACAAAGTCTGAAATATTATAAGTGAGGCAGTGGCGGATCCAGCCCTCGCGAACGGGGGGGGGCGATTATGGGATTTTCGCCCGTATAGGACCCCCTTTTCTTGCTTTCGCTCTTGCTATTCTATTACTGAATTCTTGCTTTCTTCCCTTAGTAGTAATGAAAAACTATTGCTCTTGGCTTATTCCTTCAAAATTAAAATTGAAAAACTTAAAACATCAATGAAAAATAAATACAGTTTACCACAGCCTTAGCTATATTTGTAAATTTTCAAGGAACATCTACTAGAAAGCTATAAAGTGTAATTTATTCAGCAAAGAACGCAGTACAAAATACTTGCAGGTGGGTGAAGGAAAAACCTCTGCCGATGAAACATTTGATCACGTTTTTAAATGTGATTTGAGCTTAAGTTATTAAAATTCAAAGGTAGGTAAGTACCTACTGCCTAAACAATTATAGTTACACAGCTTTCTGAAGGAGGCAAGTCAGCACTCAAGTAAATGAGAGTAGGTTGAGTGGAATATGAAGAGATTACAGATTAATCAAAAAAATTATCAGTTTTTGGAAACCAAAATTGCTTTGAGTCTGGCATCGCCTTAAATGTACTTGCCTAACCGATTTAATTTTGGTCCGATAAACTCCCACCGCTGATGCTTTGAAAATGGTCTGCTTGTTAAAAGAGGTTTGAAAGATGATTTGCAGGTAAAGTACACAGTTATAATCTAATGAGGACACCAAAGAAAGGTACTTACCTCTCACTTACCTTCACAATCGTTACAAACGCTCTGCTAATTCAGATAGAAGTGTTACCGATGGATGCTGCGACTGCTGAAAAACTTTTCTTAGACTCAAGCGACTAGTAAAGATTAGGACAACACACTTGAGTTGTCAGAAAAGACTCACAACCAGCCACAGATTGAAATGGAAACTGAAAATGTTTCTGACATTTTAGGTTTCACTGGCATTACTGCAGACACCACTACCTACACAAACTTTGTCTCAGAACAATTAAATCAAAGATAAACATGTTAAGGATGCAATGAGAATGAGACTAGAGTATACTTTAAGAGCCAACTATACACTGTAGGGGAGTGAAAAAATGCTTGTAAGAAGAGCCACAGGTTGCACGAAAATCACTGAAAAGTGGAGACTTTAAAATATTACATGATGTGAGCACTGACACAACTAGCACAGAATCCGTCTGAAACCATCTAAATTACGGACACTTTTTCTAACCGCATGAATGCTGATGTGAGCTTCCTAAATAGTTCAATTTCCGTCGAATGTTGGGAGTGGCTTGAGAAAAAGTATTTTGTGTAACGAACACGCCGAGGTACTTAGGCAAATTCGCACGAATTAAGTATTGAAATCAACACAGAAGTTGGTGGCCCGGGGATAAACTAATAGCGGACGGACTGAAATAAAAACACGGATGTTATTCCACACATCTTATAATTTGAAATGAATTACTTCTCTGAAGAACGCAGAAAGAAAAGAATTATTTGTCACTTGAAGTCCGGTTGTTTACTCAGTTGGCTGTATACGCGATCAGCTGAGAACTCTGCCGGCCCCCTGCATCGCCGACGCGTTCAGCCGGACCCAGTGCCATCTCTGAATAGACAACGCAATTCTGCAGTGGAAAAGTGGGAATATTAAAAAAGACTAAAATGAATTTATTAGCGGTGGTATCAGAAACTGACCTCTTATTCTTTATTTGCATTGCGCGGGTTCATGAGTGTATTTGTGATGTTTTTCCGATTATATTCTGTCAGTTTTTTTGATCGATAACTTTATAGAAGCTACCTAGAGCTACCTTTATAGAACGATCTATTTGAGGCGGTATAACGATGCTCGAGTAGGTAAATGATCAGTCGATAAGAAGTTAACGATCGAATCGTTTAAAACGGTATAGCGATGGGATTGCAAAGTAAATGATCAGTCGATATCGTTATATTGCAATTCGCTCTATAAAAAGGGCTATAACGATGGCTCTTGAAAGTAAATGATCGGCCCGCTGGGCAAACATTTTAAATAGGCTAAAGTAATGAATCTAACTTGAAGATTCGTCAATCTATGAACTTAGATCGCTGAATCTGAATGAATCATTCTCAATCGATTGTCCAGTTTTCTTCATACATTTTTCATTCTTTTCATAGGATCTAAAATTCCATACGACTTTGGCTATTTGGTTTAAAAAAAAAAAAAAAAAAAAAAGTTTTTTGGAATTTCTACGAAAAAAGGCAAAATTGAAATGAGCCACCGCAAGGTATGATCAGGATCAAAGTAAAGTTATTTCTAACAAGGGGAGGGTCAGGTTTGTCCGGCGCCGATTTTGATGAAATTTACGCCAAAATGTAGCTCATGTGATGCTGATACACGATTCATCGTCAAACCTCGCCCCCCGGCCCCGCAAATGCCCCCTAACATTTTTTGAAATTCGGGATTTTCGGGAAAAAATGGCTTGCGCGCTCAAGTTCCGGATTTTCCGATCTTTCGTTACCGGAGCTGCGTAGCGCAGCCACATACGGCACCACCCTTCCGATCGTGAGATACGCGGATCGAATCTCAACGTCGACGACTCTTTTTCGCGCAAACCTATTATACTTTTCTACCTTCCTAAAGATACTTCGGTGTTCTGAATCTGTTTTATGCCCCTCTATCTTGTCTCGTCGCTTTTTTTGCGACTTGTTCCGCCGATATGAGACTTCTGGTGGTCAATGCACTTTTTCGTATGTCTCTTGAGCACGCATCTTCATCTTCCGACAATTGTACCAAGAATACAAATTATTATTAGGTAACAGAGATTATTCACATCACCTAATTTTGGGGAGAAAAAGCTCACCCTGACAGTCTGCAATTGACATCGGAGCTTCATTGTTAATTTATCGAGTGTGTCGGGGGGGGGTGTCCCCCCCATTTTTATTCTTTTTTAATTTTTTAAACAAAATTCTTTAAATTTAAATTTTTATCATTATTATTACCTATTATTAATTTTTTTTATTATTAAAAAGTAATGATAAACCTAATTTGACATACATTTTTCCTATTCACTCTCTTCTTATAGTTTAATGTCACATTCACAATAATTTTGGTTTTTGTTTGTGTTTATTCAAAAATTTTCTTCGGTTCGTCAAAAACCTGTGAAGTTCTGTAAAAATGTCTCCCTCGTCTGCAAGATATTTGGTGAGTTGTATCTCTTCATTATGCGGTTGCTTGATTAACTAAACATTTGTTAACTGTCATTTCCTTTGTTTCTTAGAATTGTTTTTGTTGGTTGTTATTTCGGTGTTCGTGCTTTTTTATGAAAATATCGTTAAAAAAGTATAAAAGTTTAAAAGGCATCCGCAACAAAGAGTCGTCGAGCGTGTTATTCGATCCGCGTACCTCACGATCGGAAAGGTGGTGCCGTAGGTGACTGCGCTACGCAACTCCTGTGACGAGTGAACGGAAAATCCGGAACTTAAGCGCGCATGGTATTTTTGCCCGAAAATCCCAAATTTCAAAAAATTTTAGGGGGTATTTGCGGGGCCGGGGGGCGAGGTTTGACGATGAACCGTGTATCAGCATCACATCAGCAACATTTTGGCGTAAATTTCATCAAAATCGGCGCCGGACAAACTTGACCCAGCCCTTGTAAGTCAGACTGTGGTGTGCATTCTAACCATTTAAAGTAGAATGTTGTTTAATGAAAGAAATTAGTCGTTACCAGTAAGCTTGCTCCGTAATAATGTTCTGTCATAGATTTAAATGGTGGCCGTCAAGTTTGCAAAGATTCAGCGCAGCACACTAAGGGCATCAAAAATCTTACATCCTGAAAGTTTCATTCTTTTATGTGAAGCCGTTCATAAGTAACCCAGCCTTTCCGATGATTTTTTTTTCACCGCATATAGGGTGTCCGAAAAATGAGTTCTACTTGTGTTGTGAGCGCCTGGTTGATTGTAAAAATCTGAAGAATTCAGGAATAATCTACAAATATTACCCCTAAGCGACTACAGAGAAAATGTTAAGGGGCTCCCCCCCCTTAGGGAAGGCGTAAGCCTCAAAATGTAAGTACCCCGTGTTGCCGACATATCGCATATTTCAAACGGCAGGGGGTATTCTGTATTTCATCATTCAAAAGGGCTTAAAAAACTGAGCAGTTTCGTTTTTTTAGATTTTCGGTAGCCCCCCTCAAAAAAGCGGCGGCCAAATAGCTACCACATACTTTAGAATCCCATAACTTCGGTTCTAATTAATATTTTTAATTCCAATTCTCAGAACGTCTTCTTTCCAGAAATGCGCCACACTTTATCGTTCGGAGAGAAGCAAATGGGGCGCGCAGCCCCCCACATTTTTTTGAGTGTGGGGGCTCTAGCTCAAAAAAGTCAAACGTAAAGGGGGGTCAAATTGTAAATCAATCGGAAGGTCTTACGAAAAGGAAGAATTTCGCGCAAACCCGAAGTCGCTACGATGCGTCTATCCAAAATTTCGGTCATTTAACAATTTGGGGGTGGGAGATACCGTCCCGTCCCCCCCCCCAAATAAAATCCCTCAAACGAGTGATATACCAAGCAAAAGGTGTTAAAACGAGAGAGAAAATGGCGCAAACCGGACGTCAATACGATGCTCGTATCCAAAATGGTGGCCAATCAAAGTTTTTTGGCTATAGCCCTGCACGGTCATATGCCTAAAAAACTTAGACCGGCTGCCATTTTCGATACGAGCATCGTGTTGACGTCCGGTGCACGCCATTTTCTTTCTCTTTCCAAGACCTTTCGATTGTTGCATCACTCGATGGAGGGATTTTATTTGTGGGGGAAGACGGTCCTCCACCCCAAATTGTTGAATGGCCGGCATTTTGAATAGACGCATCGCAGCGACTTCGGGTTGGCGCGAAATTCTTCCTTCTTTTAAGACCTTTCGATTGATGTACAATTTGACCCCCATTTACCTTTGACTTTTTTGAGCTTTTTTGAGCCAAACTCAAAAAAATGTGGGGGGCTGCGCGCCCCATTTTTTTCTCTCCGAACGATAAAGTGTGGCGCATTGCTGGAAAGAAGACGTTCTGAGAATTCAGAAACTTTTTAGTTTTTGAAAAAATATTAATTAAAACCGAAGTTATGAGCTTCTGAAGTATGGGGTAGCTTTTTGGCCGCCATTTTGTTTTAAGGGGGCTACAAAAAATCTGAAAAAACGAAATTTCTCAGTTTTTAAAGCCCTTTTGAATGATGAAATGAAAGACATCCCCTGCCATTTGAAAAATGCGATATATCGGCAACACGGGGTAAATTTCGGGGCTTACGCCCCTCCCTCAGGAGGGTGGGAGCCCTTCGACATTTTCTCTGAAGTTGCTTAGGGGTAATAGATTATTCCTGAATTTTTCAGATTTTTACAATCAACCAGGCGCTCACAGCAAAAGTGTGAACTCATTTCTCGGACACCCTGTATAAAAAAGAGTGTACAAAACAGGCATTCGCAAACCTAAAGATCAGCATAATTTTGTGGGTTTCAAGATGTTATTAATAAGTAGACCAAGCAAACTCACTTGAATCTTAGATAGCGTGACGAAATTCAGAATCAAAAATATCGTTGAACCAAAATAAGATTGCTTTAAATAATTAAAAAAGATTAAAGAAGTTGAAATGATAGGGTGAAACACCAAACCCATGAAAATCACCCAGCCGTTGTTTCCTATTAGCTAACTTGTCCGATTCAGTTTTTAAGAGCTAACTTGAACATCCAACCTTTTTTTCGTCTGTTTCAAGGGAAAGATCCGGCAGGAAACGTTATAGATATCTGGGTATTACGGAACAGCTGGGGTCCTGAATTTGGAAGACAAGTAAGAGAAGCGAAACTACTGACCCAATGGCTGTACTTGTGAGCTTTCACTAGATAGCGTTTTTAAAAATATACGTTCAATCACTCTTAAATAGAGATCTGTTCGCACCAAATTGTCGAAATTAACCTCTTTCACGGTTACGTTTTCGTCATTCTAGTAATAATTACCTACTCTGAAACAAGGAGCTCTAAACACACGAATTAATTTGAAATACAAAGCGTCATTCAAACATCAGATGGTATGGGTCAGTAATTCAGCTTTTGATGATTAAATAGGACGTATACAATGTCAAGAAAAGACCCAGCACATATCCTATGGGCAATGGTCCCTGGCCGAAAGTTGGTTTTTTTTTACATTAATCAACGCCACTCGTCAAGCTGAGCAAAAGTTCTCACGGCGCCAAAAAGTCTCGTCGTACCGTTTTCGCGCAATTTAAGCTCGAAGTTGAAAAATAACAATAGGAATCGACATTCGTGCGAAGTGCGTTTCTCGAAATATGACGGGTGATCGGCGTGTCTATCCTTCATAAAACAATACCATTGTTTACACTCGGACCGCACCATATAAGTACAGTGTCCTTCCCTATACCCAGTACCCATCCACACATTTTCCTTTTAATCACCACTAACCGCCTTCCCCTTCGACCAAAAGCGTCATCATAGTTTCGTCTCTCTCTCGATATATTTTTCTTCCTTACTCCGTTTAAACGACTGTAACTCTTCTTCAAGATCAACCGAAATCGTACCTCCCGATTGTAAACGTATACGCTCGAGATTATGCTACTCTTTCCAAGGAAAACGTGTGCATGAATAGGATAGGGGAAGGGAACAGAAACTGTACGACGTGCGAGCAGTCCGAGAGTGAACAATGGTATTGTTTCATGAGGGACGGACGCGCCGATCACCCGTCCTTTTCCGAGAAATGCACTTCGTACTAATGCGTATTCCTATTCTTATTTTTCAAGTTTGAGCCTAAATTGCGCGAAAATGGTACGGCGAAACTTTTGGATGCCACGAGAACTTTGGCTCGAGGAGCGTCGTCAATCCATGTAAAAAATCAACTACTGGCAAGGGTCCATTTCCATAAGGAATGTGCTGAATCAAATGTGTCCTCAAAATTTTTAATGTTTTTTACCCCTGGGGGAAGGGGGCTATCTGAAAAACTCCGTGAGACGGCCCTTATTAAGTATGATACGTCCATCAAAAGAGCATAACAAACTGAGAATTTTGGCGCAGATTGGAGGTCGATATCGTTTCGAGCATTCAAGATATCGATTGTCAAAGGTCAATTTAAAAAATTCGTTATCTCGAATGCGAAAAACGATATCGACCTCCAATTTTCGCCAAAGTACTCAGTTCTCTTTGATCTTTCGATGAATATATCACTTAACAACGAATGTCTTACGGAATTTTTCAGATAGAACCCCGTGAGGGGTAAAAATGATAAACAAAATTTAAATTCCTACTTATCAAAGAGGAGTGATGTGATTTGTTGGAAATGGGTCAAAATCGAACTTTGACATTCGATGAATCGAAAACGAAAAACTATATCGACCTTTGCTACGCACTTTCAGTCTTAAATTTCAAACACTGCGTCACAATATAGGGGTTACTGTTTAAAATTATTGAGTTATGCAGGTGGGAGGCTTCAGCCCCGTGCCCCTGATAAGTAGGGGTAGTCGCGACTTCACTACAAACTAAAGTCAACCCCTACATGAATATGGTGGAGAATGGCGCAAACCACTTCTTTTAATCTTATAAGTTACGCGTTATGTTTGAAATTTAGGAGGATTGTGTAGTCACTTTCTAACCAGACCCTGGTACGTGTCAAAACCAAGTTCGCGGTACATTGCTGAAAGCACGTTTCAAAGCAACGGGGTATAAAACTTTGACAAAGATTGACGACTTAAAACCGCATTTTTAAACGGCTATGACTTGGAAAATACTGAATAGATCGAGGCCATTGTAATTTTCTCGACAGTTTACAAAACAAGATAAACAATTGTCAGACACGGAATCTATTGATAGCAAAACTGACCCAGTGACCCATAAACCCTCTGGATTTCCAACATTTATTCGTTCACGAACTGCGGTAAACCAGTCGACAGACAAATGACTAAAAGAAAAAAAGAGGAAACGAAGCTCAAAAGTGGATCCACGCGTGAGCGTTCGGTCGAAGTTCCCATCGTACGTTTGAAATGAAATATTTCGAGATTTTACAAGATTTGCTCGACACTTCGCCAAAATTTCGATTGATCAAAAAATCTTGTCCCTTTGGATCGTAGGAACAACCTGTCAGAAAATTTAAAAGAAAAGTATCAAAATTTTTGAGAAATATAGTTTTGTTTGATCGCACAGGCGATACGGAAAAACACAAGTGGGCAAAGTAACGTACAGTCGTACACCCTCCCCCTCCAACTTTTTTCCTGATTGATTGAGAATCGTTATTCGCCATTCATTTCCACGGTGAAGGGCTATCTTTTGGGCTATTCTCGATGACCAGTTCCTACCCCGGGGGCGAGGGTTAGCTCCAGTTTTCCTTATGATACCCCCATGTTTGGAAACATCGTTTGAAAAGGCATAAAATTCTAAGAATTCTGCCAAAAACCAAAGTTGGGTATACACCCATTTTCAAAAATTCAATGCTCGCTCCCCTTTAGATGGACAAAATTCAATTATATGAATGCAAAATGTTCTACTGAACAAGCTCATTAAAAAAGAAAGAAAAAAATTACAACTCCAGAAAAGTTGCTCAGAATCAATTTTTAGGCCCTCAAATTTTTTGCGAAATTTCTAAAAATTTGGAATTGCTGATTTTCTTATACAAAAACATAATTCAATTATATGAATGCAAAATGTTCTACTGAACAAGCTCATTAAAAAAGAAAGAAAAAAATTACAACTCCAGAAAAGTTGCTCAGAATCAATTTTTAGGCCCTCAAATTTTTTGCGAAATTTCTAAAAATTTGGAATTGCTGATTTTCTTATACAAAAACATGATTTTCTTGTACCCGCCAAGGCGACAGGAAATACGATTGTGCCCTTTTTTCTCCATTTTGACCGTTTTTCGAAAAAATCGGCGATTCCAAATTTTATAATAGAAAAAAAAATTAGGGCTTAAATATTAACTTTAAGCAAATTTATTATTTTTTCCTCTTAAAATGCTTGCTTAGCAGAACATTTTGCACTCAGCGTTTTTTTTTTATAGTTGGTCCATTTAAAAGGGAGGATAGAAGTTTTGATAACGGGCGAAAATCAAACTTTGATCTTCGATATATTGAACACGCGGAAAGACATCGAATTTTGGTTTGCGCCACAAGTCGAGGAATTTTTAAGCCCTTTCAAACGACGGACCACAAGATAAGGGGTGCCATTAGAAGAAATAGAGGTGACCCTAGCCCCTCCTACCATCCGGGTTGGGGGGGGGGGGGTCAACGAAAATAGCCCCAAATGGATAGCCCCTGGATATTGAAAAGTATGGCGAAACCCGATTCTCAAAATATGAATTAGGAAAAAAGCAAAAAGGGAGTGTGCGTTACTTTTACTCACCCCTGTAGTACAGGGTGTACCAAAGTCAGGAATCACACCCCCCCCCCCCACCTCAAGAACGGTTTAAAATAATGAAACGACATTTTGAATGTGCATGGTCTTTTATGCAAAATTTTATTTCATTTTATTAAAACATACTCGAGTCTTTGGGAGGAGGGGGGGGTGGTAGATGGCTCTTGGCTTTTGGTACACTTTGACTACGAAAATAAAAAAACCCGCCTATTGCGTCACACAGTCTACACCACTATCCACATATTAGACTTTCTATTGACCCTGTTTCGATTCGTTCGTCCCAATTTCACACGAAAACTATTCGCTTTGACCCCCCCCCCCCCCCCCCCGCTATGGAGGAGAAAAAAAAAAAAAAAACGGTCGGTGATTTTGATGTAGCTTCTCTGACTCTAAGCAGAGATTCTTTTAGAAAATCTCTTGCAAACATAATTCATTTCTGAAGCCGGCATTGTGGACGACATAACTGTCTACGACGACTACTATGATTTCCTTAAGTTAAAGACTTGACATTCAAACTTGAGAGTAGCACTATCGTTTATATAGCTTCACTTTCCGTGAAAAGTTCTGTTCAGTTCGTGCATAGAAATGGTTTGTAATTGCTTGTTACAAACTGAGCTGTCGGACTTTATTTCTGATGATCGTTTCACATGGAATACAAGATCACTCGATTTGAAAATGTGACAAACCTTATAATTTTGTCGTCTTCAAATCATACTCCACGATTTGGGACCAAAATAAGAAAACTACAGGCCATGTTCGCGGGAACCAATTATAAGGGTTTAGTCACAAGCTATTGCTCATTATTATTAACTAGGTCATATCCATGTTTCAGGGCCATTTCGCATTCATAAGAGGAAAAGGAGTATGCGGCATGGGAAAGCGTTTGGTTGGTGTCACAGCGACGCTTAGTGACATCGCGCAATAACCAGTCTGAAGTATAAGAAACGAAGGGATGAAGGTTATTGAAAGGACTTGGTACACTCTGTTCAGGGTCAAGTAAACCGACGAAACGAAGATTAAAAAGGAGAGCCTTTGTGAGCTCTCATTCAGAATAGGAGCCCGTTAGAACTCAGTCATTAGAAGAAGCTACCAATCAACTGTTTTTTACTATGATTGTACTCCTCAATTTGTGTCAATAATGTGAATTATTATACGTAATGTTGCGTCGTGATTATATGTAGACCTCTCCATTCTCCACAATACATGATATTTGACGTGCTTATGCATCTTATTATTCCATACTATTTCTCTCGTTTAGTCAAATCGTAACCGTTTGGACGACGAGAAAAGCCACTACACACACACAAAGGAAATTTTCTCTTAATTGATGGTTGGATCCCTTGGGGCAAAGAGTTTTAAAACAACCTGAAATCTTACTACAGGGTAACCCAGAGCACCCGTATCAGGCATGTTTTTCGAAAACTATTGAACCAAATGACTTGAAACAAAAATGTCGGATAGGGAATTTGACCCCTAATTTTTCATTTATGATATTTTCAAAAGCCCGCGACTGCTCCTTGGGGCGTATTTGGGGGGGGGGGGGGGGGGGGTTCAAACACATTTTTCAAGTTTTCTCGAAAAGCCTCCAATAAAATTATAAAAATTAGTTTATAATCCTACAGAAGAGGCAATTGCCGACATTTTTGCTCCTATCAATATTTTCTAAATAACCCCAATTTTTGGAGTCATAGGGGATTTTTCAAAATTTTTTGAATCGGCCCTTTTGGCCACCCTGTTAAGAATTTTTCAAAAAGTATTACAGATTCTGAAAGAACAGATCAAGATCTTTCGATTGATGCACCACATGTTACCTTAAATTTGAAAAATAAGGCGTTTTTGGCCAAATCAAAATTTTGGGACTTCAATTGCAAAATTGGCGCGATTCCATGATTTGAGCCAATTTAATTGAAGCCCCAAAATTTTGATTTGGCCAAAACCGCCTTAATTTTCAACTTTAAGGTAACTTGTGGCACATCAATCGAAAGATCTTCATCTGTTCTTTCAGAATCTGTAATATTTTTTGAAAAATTCTCAACAGGGTGACCAAAAAGGCCGATTTAAAAAAAGTTCCAAAAATTGTGGTTATTTGGAAAATATTGATAGGAGCAAAAATGTCGGAAATTGCCGCCACTTTAAGATTATAAACTAATTTTTATACTTTTATTGGAGGTTTTTTCAAGAAAACTTGAAGAATGTGTTTGAACCCGCCCCAAATACGCCCCAAGGAGCTGTCGGGGGCTTTTGAAAATATCAAAAATGAAAAATTTGGGGTCAATTTCCTTTTCGACTTTTTTGTTTCAAATCATTTGGTTCAGTAGTTTTCGAGAAAAATGCCTAATACGGGTGTTCTGGGTCACCCTGTATATCAGCGCTGATTTATGAAAATCATAACCCAAAGTTTCTATCCTGGGGAGGGATCGATTGCAAACCATCGAGTCGATTGGAACGGTACGTGTTAACCTTATGGGTGATGTCATTTGGTCGTCTCTCGAGAGAGAGGCTAGAGCTCGACTCGATGGCAAATGTTTCGATTGCTCCGAACCACGGGACCGAAAAGCATAGAAGTCGAGCGCTGCTTGACTCGAGAGGCGACCAAATGACGTCACCCATAAGGTTAACACGTATCGTTCCAATCTAGTCAATGGTTCGTAATCAACCCTCTGCGCTAATTTTTCACAAAAATAATTTTGTTTTCTGTTTTCTTTATGAATCTACCGACATATCTATCTCATTGTATGAGGAATCAAATAAATTTTGAAGTGTTTGTACCATGCTTTATCACTAATACTTTAGGCATCCCTTTACTGAAGCCCTTCTGATTTTTTGCCTTCTTTTCGCGAGATTGTGTTGTATTGAGACATTACGTAAAAACAAATTGTGTCAACAGCATGATAAAACTTGCGCACACAGCCGGAATAGTTCTTTTAAAAAAATACTGAATAGTTCAGGTACAGCCAGGGTTGCAAAATCTTGTAAAGCTGGGCCCACACTATACCGGGACGCATAAACGAAAACCGAGACAGGCTGACGGACGCTTAATATTTTTCCCTTGCGAGCGGCGACTATGTCAGTAAAAGACCTGCTACGCTCGTCATCCGCCCTGTTCAATCAGTGCTCTCTGCGGTTCGCGCCTTCTCTCTCCGCATGCCCCCCACCTATCACGCCTAAACCTTTCTGATTTTCATCCTCCACCCCTTCCCCTCATCCATCAAGCTTGTAAACCTTTCTGGTTCGAGTTCATTCATTTACTTCTCCTCTTCCCCTCACCTCTCTTGCCTACACCCTGCACCTTTCATCGACTTCATTCATCTATTTAATTTATTTGTCACCCTAATTTATATGAGTCAAGAAAACAAAAATAAGAGGAATTGGAATTTGACAAGAGTTTAAACTTCAGCGAAAAACTTGCCGAAAGTGTCAATAATACATCAAAATAGTCACACTGTGTGTGTACGTACACATCCAATCATCCCCCCCTCATCCAATAATACAAGATGAAAATGATTCGGGAGCCTTGCAGAAAATTATCTTTGAACATGTTTCTGATTTCAAATAGAGTTGTACAAAGTTATTTGAGATTGACGACCTAACAAGATACTCTGAAGGTAAGTCTGCAACGCTCAAGAAAGGAGAAAGAACCTTTCGCCTGTTCTTCGATGAAAATAATGTAACTCTGAGCTGTTTTTAGTCTGACGTTTAGAAAACAAAATTGGATTTAAAAAATGGTCCGTCTCACTCACTCTCTCGTGGTTTCCCGTAAGAAAAAGGATCCGAATTTTCAACTGCAAATTCATGCATCTAAACAAACGGTTTGCGCAGATTTTATTGCACCAACAGATTCCACGTACCCAGAGCGTCGCGTCACATGCAATCTAGCAACGCTATATTTCACCCATTTAATTCCATTCAAAATATCAATTCAAGGTTAGATCGATCCTAGAGATCGATATTTTTCATGCTTTTAAATGAACAAAATTAGACGTTGCCAGATTGCACCCGATGCCACTACACGTACCTGAGAGTAATTAAACGCTTCAACAAGATGTTCGAAATATCGCGCATTGTTAATTTACTATTACAGTTTTTTTAGCGAAGGAAATCCTATGTTTTGTCCTTGATGTTTCACTCACTGTTTCTTATGGCCGCTGGGAAATCGGAGCATTGATAACATGACATGTGCGTGTTATATCTTGGGAAAGTTTCGACACGAGGAGAGGTTCGGATGATTTGGTGTTTCTGAATATCATGGTGGTGATATGCGCATGAAATACAAGGCAAAAATTCGTTCTTCGCTCGATATACAGGGTGTTTCACATAACCTGCTCACTATGGTTTTCTTGAACGGGTGACGATAAAAAAATCTGGAAAAATCGGTTTTGTAGTAACTCGGACCTGAAGTTTCATTTAAAAATACTGCCACAACCCAAAATTAGGTTTTTGGGGGGTTTTCAGGGGGGGTGCCCCCCTTATCTCGAGATTTTCAAATAGCAACCCCTATCTTGTGATACCTCGTTTGAAAGAGGGTAAAATTCTAAGCATTTTGGCTTAAACCGGAAGTCGATATCTTATTTCGTTTTCGAGATATCGAAGGTCGAAGATCGATATAGGACCCATTTTCGAAAATTCTTAACTCCTACAAAAAAAGTCGTAAAACAAAAAACTGCACATGTAAAATGCTCTACTTGATGAGTACTTTCAAGAAAAAAATACAAATTCACAATCAAATAAACCGGAAGTCGACTTTTAGGCACCTTAACATTTTTGGCGGGAAAACCCCCATTTCTCAAAATTTTCAAATGGCAACCCCTATCTTTTAATACCTCATTCGAAAAGGCGTAAAAAGTTGTGCATTTTGGCGCAATCAAAAGTCCGATATCATTTTTCTAATTCGATATATCGAAACTCGAAGTTCAATTTAGACCATTTTTCGACCCTGTAAAAAACTGATCCTATCGTGTGATACATCATTCAAAAGCACATAAAAAACCAAGAATTTTAGTGCAAACCGGAAGTCAATACCTTTTTTCGCGGTCGAGATATCGCAAGTCAAAGTTTAAGGTAAGCCCTAACCAAAGACTAAACTTTGACTTGCGATATCTCGACCGCGAAAAAAGGTATTGACTTCCGGTTTGCACTAAAATTCTTGGTTTTTTATGTGCTTTTGAATGATGTATCACACGATAGGATCAGTTTTTTACAGGGTTGAAAAATGGTCTAAATCGAACTTCGAGTTTCGATATATCGAATTAGAAAAATGATATCGGACTTTTGATTGCGCTAAAATGCACAACTTTTTACGCCTTTTCGAATGAGGTATTAAAAGATAGGGGTTGCCATTTGAAAATTTTGAGAAATGGGGGTTTTCCCGCCAAAAATGTTAAGGTGCCTAAAAGTCGACTTCCGGTTTATTTGATTGTGAATTTGTATTTTTTTCTTGAAAGTACTCATCAAGTAGAGCATTTTACATGTGCAGTTTTTTGTTTTACGACTTTTTTTGTAGGAGTTAAGAATTTTCGAAAATGGGTCCTATATCGATCTTCGACCTTCGATATCTCGAAAACGAAATAAGATATCGACTTCCGGTTTAAGCCAAAATGCTTAGAATTTTACCCTCTTTCAAACGAGGTATCACAAGATAGGGGTTGCTATTTGAAAATCTCGAGATAAGGGGGGCACCCCTCCTGAAAACCCCCCAAAAACCTAATTTTGGGTTGTGGCAGTATTTTTAAATGAAACTTCAGGTCCGAGTTACTACAAAACCGATTTTTCCAGATTTTTTTATCGTCACCCGTTCAAGAAAACCATAGTGAGCAGGTTATGTGAAACACCCTGTAATTGTGATTGGAAAATTACTTCTGATCTTTCAAGACGTAAGTTGAAGTGAAAAGATACTTCGAGGTACCTACGTAAAATTAAATGCTGCAATAAAATTTGAGAAAACTGGTCGTTCATTAGTACCTACGAATTTGCATTCGAAAATGTACATCCAATTTCTAATGTGTAGCTTCACGAGCGTGAGCGAGAAAAAACATTTGTTTTGATCCAATTTTGATCGTGACGACATCATCAACCGGGCTATTTTTAAGATTTTTGTTTAAAAATCGCAAACTTGTTAAAAAGGATCCGTATACAGGCTGTATCGGAAGTACCTTCAGCCCCCATTTTAACTTTGGAACCGATATTCGCCTTTACCCAATTTTTTGTCAAATATCTGGGTAGGATTACGAAATCCGGCAATAAAACTGTGGCTTCTTTTCCTTTTTGACATTCCCGAATCGAAAAAATATCTCTCCGGAAAATAAACAATCATAACTGCATCTAATCCTGTCAGCGAACCTCAGGCAAACCTTGGGCATTGCATTGAAGGTTGCTGACCACATTTATTCTCTGAGATCGGTCGTCGATATTCAAAGAGGGGTGCTGCCAATGTGACTGACAAAAAGGCATGAAGGTGAGGGGGAGGGGAGAAGAACGGAAAGGAATGAAAAGTAGGGCCAAATGACGGGTAATGTGAAAAGGAGGTATACGGAACGCATCTCAGAGAGCAAGGATTGAATAGGGTAGTAGGCAAGGATAGCAGGTCTTTTTCTGACTTGTCGTACTCCTCGCCAGGGTTAAAAACTAAGCGTCCGTCAGCCTGTCTCGGTTTTCGTTTATGCTACCGGGACGGTGACGGAGACGGTGGTGCAGCGCACACTATACCATCCGCGCTTTTTCTGCCCGCCGCGCCGCGCCGGAGAAGTTCTTGCTCATCAGTTTTCAGTGTCTTCCTTGCGGTTGTCGGAGGAATAATTATTTTGGTTATAAGTTTAACATGAGTGAATCAAGCAGTGATGAAGAAATGTTAGTTCTTGCTGCCCTCCTGGAGGAGGAGGAGGTCACGGACGAAGGGCTAGATAGACGGTTCTGGGTTCACCCCATCCTAACGAGAAGAGAAAATCACGGCGAATTTCACGTTCTGTTTCCCGAACTTCGACAAGACGGGCAGAAATTCTTTGAATATATTAGAATGTCTTCGGAAAAGTTTGATGAGCTGGCTGATCTTGTGAGTCGGGACATTGAAAAAAAAAAAACATACAACATTTTGGAATGTTATTCCTCCAAAAGAACGGCTCGCTGTTACTTTGAAGTAAGTAAATAATGGATATTTCGTGACTATGCTCTTTAACTCACCTGATGTATTCAACTTTGATTTTTGAACTTCTTAATACGGATCGATATTTTACATAAGTCATAGTAACTAAACATTACTTTGCTAATTTGATCGTCAAGCGCCATCGGTGAATTCAGCAACTTGGAAACTGCGCATTCTTCCACATTGAATGTATGATTAACAATCGATTCTTCGGAGGGATACACCTTGACTAACCGATTGATTCTAATGCTTAAAAATGGGAAGAATGCATTGATTCCAAATTGCTGGATCCACCACTGAGCGTGATAAACACTGAGGAGACGGTTCCGTCTTCCGTCACGGGTTGCTTTTAGGCGCACCGTTGGCACAACGTGCGCCTATTGAAATCGCCCTGATACTCAATAGAGTATACTACGCCCCCTTGTGATCAAATGGCGAAATGAGCTTTTTTGATGTCGTGAAATTTCGGTTGTGTCCTGTATTTTTTTTATGCTAATTTCATTTGAAAAGTTAATGTTTCCCAGCCACGACTGAATTCTGATTTGGGTTTGGGAGTAATTTCATGTTTATTGATTGACGTTTTTTTAAAGTTATTCTATGTCAAAAATTTCCAACCTCACTTTTTGATTATTTCAAATTGTCCCGGTATATATTCTAGGTGATCAAGAGAACCAATCATTTGCCGTTCTGAATGTTTGTTTTTTTTGCATGTAAATGCATTTATTATAGGTATAGCGTGTGGTCAAACGCAAAACGGAAAGTCCCTAAGTACAGCAAGAACTCTGAACATTCCTTATCTCAATACCTACTCAGAATTCTCATTTAATTACCAAAAATTACTGCGCATCGAAGAGGATCTCTTATTATTATTCAGCCCTGATGTCGTTGTTTCCATAGTGGTCCCTGCCCTAACCTCCTCCATATTTCCTATAAAATTTTCAGCTTTTTGTTTACGCTCAACGTAATTAAATTACTCTGCTTGCGTTTATAGTAGCTATGACTCGTGAATTGGTAAGAGTTTAAAGGTTCAACAATGGAACCTCTGAATAGTGTGATGTGCTGACTTGCTTTATATTTCCATCATGTTGTTATTGTATGTGAAATTTCTTAGTCCTATTCAGAACGAAACAAAAAAATGCGTCTTATTTCTCTACCTCTACTTTTTTGGGTTTTTGAAGGTCCTAAAGGAAGTCAGCCCTCTTTCAATTTTAAAGGAATGTGCTTTGCGGTCAAATTTTCTGACATTTTATTTAGTCTATGGCAACTCCCGTCAAATGACTTAGCGCTTCAAGGCATCATTTATTCAATGCAGTTATTTCGCTCTTTCTCTATTTACAAGTAAATTTCTAGTACTCCAGGAACTTCCTGATTTCTTATGCTACCTTATGCTACATCTGTTGTACTACCTATGTTGATTCAAGCTGTCACTCTCCTTATATGTCTCAAAGTATCTTGAGACACTCAAACTGGTTCCTTAATCGTATAGTTTGGTAGTCCGCTAACCTTTGACAGTCACCTATTTTGTCGGAGATCATCATCAGTCATGCCTAAAAGTTTAGCGCTTAGACTTTTGTACAAAATTGAGATTGCGCCTCCCAATTTGGTGACAGTTAAGTTAGCGTCATATGATGAAATATGAATCAGCGCTCCATTTCTTGCTGAAATTTGTGTTACCAAGTCCATTTCTTCTGAAAATTATGTCAGCGTACATGCTGTTTTTTACTGAAACTTGAGTGAGCGCACAGTTTTGAGCAAAAACATTTTCAAACGCTATAAGAAAAAAAGAAAACAATACGGCATTGGAGAAAATGGGGAAATTGAGTGAGCGCTTATACTTTTGCTGAAAATTAAAGTCGTGCACCACAATTTGGTTAAAATTAGGTTATGGCACTTTTTTTTTGCTGCAAAATGACTCAACGCGCCATGTCTTTCTGTAAATTGTGTGATCTCATCAAATTCTTCTAAAAATTATGTCAGTGCATCGGTTTTTACTGATACTGAGGTGAGAGCGCAAATTTTGAGCCAAAATATTTTTAACGCTAATAATCAGAATTAGAGACTGATTAGGTGTGTTGAGGTTGGATCAGTCATGCCTAAAAGTCTACGTCCGACGGAGATGGTGTGATTGTATTTTTACTTTCTCACTCTAATGAAATTAAAAAAATTGAGAAAGTATTGCGTTGGCGCAGAGATTTCAAGGTATTTTGTTGCGATAGTTGGCCTCTCAGGACAAAGTCAATCATGATTTAGTCAAAGTAATGGCCTCTTATCATGTCTAATACCATCCATAAAAAACTCCTTCCATCATATTTTCTATTTCTTAACCCTTTCTGACTTAGAGAGATTTATGTAAAAAAATCTGTGGCGTCTGTCCGTCAGCCCGGCTGTTCGTCACTCCGTACCTAGGCATAAGTTTTGAACCATTGATCCTTATGCATCCAGATTTTGCACAGTTGTTGCTTTTTAGTTTCCCCCAGAGGTACTTTTTCGTTTTTTTGAAATTTTGATTTTTAGGGTAGTTAGGGGGAAAAAATTATTTTCATTAAAATCAATGGTAAAATGGATAAAAATGAATAAAAATGGAATAATTCAAGTTTGGCTCAATCAATTTTGATGAAAGTTAGCAAAAAAAGATCTATTTTCAGCCTACTATAGAATGAACCACTTATGGTTCCTCTATTCATTCCTTAAGACTATTTAAAAAATCAAAATAAGCGCGCTCGAGCCAAAAAATAGAATTATCGTGAGAAATCAATCTTAAAACTTGGAGTCAATCAATAATGGCTCCATGAGTTTTGATAAAACTTTGTACACACAATCTACTATCAATAAGCTTAAATATTTTCCTCTCTGTGTCCCCAAAAAACAACCGATAAAACCATTTCAAGAGGTAATATAGGTGCGATTGAGAAAAAAATTTTGGGGAAATTTGAGCAAAAAAAAATATAATCCTATTATTTGGGATAGTTCGGGTTTTGGTTCAATCAATTTTGATGAAAGTTAGCAAAAAAAATCTACTTTCAGCCTACTATAAAATAAACCACTTATAGTTACAATATTCAACCCTCCAAACCGTTTAAAAAATCAAAATATGTGCGCTCGAGCCAAAAAATGGAATTATCGTGAGAAATTAAGTAATCTTAAAACTTGGAGTCAATCAATAATGGCTGGATGAATTTTCATGAAACTTTTTACACACAATCTACTATCAAAGTACTAACATATTATCCTCTCTTGATCACCATACACAACCGATTAGACCTTTTCAAGAGGTAATATAGGTGCAATTGAGAAAAAAATATGGGTATATAAGCAAATAAAAACATAATTTCATTATTTCAGATAATTCAGGTTTGGTCCAATGGATTTTGACAAAATCTGGCAAATAAAATCTACAATTGGTTTAAAAAAGAAATTACCCCTTTACAGTTACAATATGCAACCCTTAAGAGAGTTTAAAAAATCAAAATGGGGTGTTTGACCAAAAAAAAAAAAGAATGAAAGTGAAGAATTAATTTTAAACTTGGAGTCAATCATTAATGGGATTGATTTTGACAAAAATTTTCACAAACATAATGTGTTAAAAAAAAACACTAAACACTGCACTGTGTGCACTAAAACATTTTTTTGGTACAGTCCTCAAAAAACCCTTTCGACCGTTTCGAGGGGCAATATAGGTACGATCGAGCAAAAATCTTTTGAAACTAATTGTAAGCAAATATTCAAAAAAACATAATATTTGCAATAAGTAATTCAAGTATGACTCAATTTAAATTCGATGAAAATTGCATCAAAACGTTTGCAACCAGCCTAGGCAGAAATTTCTTTTCAATGTATTACTACAATATTCAACTTTTAAGTCTAAAGCTGTTTAAAAGCGATATAGGTTTCATTACACCAAAAAATAGAATATTCAAGGAAAATTTAAATTTTTTAAAGAAAAGTCAATCAATAATGGCTGAATGAATTTTGTTGAAATTTTTTTTGCACAATCTACGACTTAAGTACATCTTTGGAGGGGGGGTTTAAACTATTAAACAAAAAAATTATTTCGAAGATCCACAGTTTGAAAGAAGAAACCAAACATAGTACTCAATGGAGGAAATGCAAGAATCAGTACATTTCGACCTCCTGTAAAAACTAAGGGGAAAAAAAACTCCCAAAAAAAGAACAAAGAGCAAATATAATGAATGCAGCTCAAAGAATAAAAACTTATTTGGGAAACTTGAGTTACCTACTCTAAACCCTGTTTTAAGCACCATCAGATTAAGGCTCTCAATTAGCCTTCAAATAACAAAATAGGCAACTATTCCTACAGCTTCTCTACAAAATTGCAAACTCTTCGGATTGAAGGCAGAAATAATATGGCCGGAGGTGAAAATATTTGAAATTTGGGGGGGTTTGGGGGTCTCCCTCAGAATTCTAAAGGGGGGTCTGGAGGTATCCCCCAGCATTTTAAAGGGGGGTTTGGGGGGCTCTCCTAGTATTCTAAAGGGGGTCTGGGGGTCTCCCCCAGAATTCTTTAGGGGGTTGGGGGGTCTCCTCCAGAATTTTTTAGTGGTGGGGGGGGGGTCTGGGGGGCTCCCCCAGATAAAAGTGATGTGAGAAAGTGTTCGTAGGGTATTCTCTACAGTTTATTTTTATCATTTCGAGATTTGATTAACGTATTTCGGCCATTGTGCGCGGATCAAATGCTTTTTCACCAGTCGTGGGGGGTCATGGGGACATTTAGGAGAGATGTCTTTTGACTCACTGTAACTTCTTCATCTTTTCTTACGTTTTGCCATGGCGTCCTTGTTTTACTTGGCATCACACTTCACGTTCAAATTTTTTACCGGGCAACCAAAGAACGGTGCCAGCTAATGGAATATGGCAACATTGTTTTTCTCTACTCTAACACATCATGAAAAAATCGATTCTTGGTGGTCCGATTTCTTTTACTACCGATCACTTTTTCATGTCCCTATTTTGCGGGACATACTATATCGTTGACTACCTTTTTTCTAAAGGGGGTTCAAAAATTTTTTTATGAGTATTTGATTGTTTATTACGTGCGTTTAGTGATGTGCAGTGGGAAATTCGAAGGATTTGTTCTATGATTGTCCGTAGTGGTACCACCGCCCCCCCACACGACGTACACAGGTTCAGACCCGAACTTTTGCTAGATATGGTGGAAAATCTGAGGGGTTTGGGTTTTAAAATTGTCTGTAGTGGTCCTAACCTCCCCCCCCCCCCCAATCGCCACACACCGGTTCGGACCCAAACTTTTGCCGGACAATTTTTTTTGAGATGATTTTTTGAGAATCCAAAGGGGTTGTTCTAAGATTGCCCGAAGTGGTTCTACCCCCCCCCCCCCCCCCCCCCTCGCCCCTTACAGGTCCGAACTTGGACTTTTGCTGTACAATTTTTTTTAGATGGTGGAAAATTCGGAGGGGTTGTTCTAAGATTGTCCGTAGTGGTTCTACACCCCCCCCCCCCACTCGCCGCACACAGGTTCGGACCCAAACTTTTTCTGGACAATTTTTGAGTTGTTAGAAAAATTTGAAGGGATTGTCCTAAGATTGTCCGTAATGGTTCTCTCCCCCCCCCCCCCCCCCATACAGGTTCGAACTTGAACTTTTGCTGTAAACTTTTTTTTTAGATGGTGGAAAATTCGAAGGGATTGTTCTAAGATTGTCTGTAGGGGTTCTACATACCCCCCCCCCCCCCTCGCCGCACACAGGTTCGGACCCTCACTTTTGCTGGACAATTTCTTCTGAGGTGGTGGAATATTCGAAGGGTTTGTCCCATATAAGATCGTATGTAGTGGTCCTAACCCCTACCCACTCGCCGCATCCAGGTTCGGACCCGGTTTTTTGCTGGACACATTATTTTTGAGATGGTGGAAATGGAATTTGACTCATGAGGACCAAATTTGCTCAAGGTGCGCCTTCTCTGACACTGTAGTGTCAGAACTATCTGCTTGTTTTTTTTCAACGACACCGTCACCGTCCCATCCGTCCGTGCGACGGGATGGAACCGTGTAGTGTGCGCTTCTTCATTTGTTTCATTGGCGCGCAGCCGCGCAAGGCTTCCGTCTCCGTCACCGTCCAAGGACGGTGACGGAGACGGTGGACGGAGAAAATGTAGTGTGGGCCCAGCTTAAGTGTTCTCTGTTTTCTAACAGCCCTCTCAAAATTCCTTTTTTTTTCTTCGCTAGTTTGACCGTGGAAATTAGTTAAAAGACAGACTTCCTGGGAATGAAGACCCAAAATTACGACCCATTATTACGCGTGCCATACACACTTGACTGGGACCTCAATTTTTCCGAAGTATCATTAATGTCTTGTCCAACGTTAAAGACAGATTACAAGCCTCTCCAGTTTCTATGTATACAGAATGTCGTAATAAAAAGTATTTGGGCAGAAAGGCATCATTTTTGACTTATCCACACACTTATCCATCACTTATTCATCGCTACATTGGTCTTCTTTCCCACTTTGTGTTGTCTACATGCCGTAAAATTAAGATAAATGTGTTTAAATGATCTTGTTTGAAATAGCATTTGCTTCCATTCTGTATGTTGCAGGTTTGAAAATGAGTAGAAGGAAAAATAATAATAATTATGAAGATGCTGCTGCTGTCACTTAAGCCTCTCTGAAAGTTTGAGAAGTCTTCTATCAAGCTTTCTTGAGAATTTGCCAGGTTTCTCACAAACCTCACCTCCCTTGAATGGAGCTAGGGGACTTCAACAACCCTATAGTCCCTTGAATAGAGCCGGCAGACTTCAACAACTCTTTCATCTCTTGAATAGAGCTGGCAGACTTACGAATCAGGAAGCATCTTCTCTTCAGGCACCATCTAATCCTTGTGTTGCCAATGTCAATGCCAGAATGGCGTAATTATTTAGTAAAAATAAGACTCAACCAGTGAAAGCCCCGGCTTCAGAGATATTTTGCCGTCGAGTGGTTTTATTGCCAAGACGTATTATCAACTCTTTGCCTTATGACGAGATACCGAGGAAACGGCAGGAAAAAAGGTCGTTTCGTCTCGTCTTTTGGTTTCAATTAATATTGGAGTGACGTGAATCGTAAAATGGGCAAACTCTACCATGTTCCATACTTAGATTCTTGGTTTGAACGTATCAATTTTCTGCAAAAAAAAAAAAAAAAAAAAAAAAAAAAAAAAAAAAAAAAAAAAAAAAAAAAAAAACACTTTGGAATTTAAGACTTATATCGCAATCTTTCTTATATTTTTATTTATTTCTTCATTTTAATCCCTTTCTGTGATTTAATCTGTAATTTTGTGCACGCAAGTGCGAGGCATACAAATACTTACAAATTTTTGTGCAAGTGATTGTACATAAATTCGTTGTACTCATTAGATTTCTATATTTGTAGTTATTCCTTGTTCTAGTTTTTTATTTTGAAAATGATATTATTTTTAATTGTCTACTTTTTGTTTCGTTACTTTTATTTATAGTTATTCTTTGTTCTAATATTTTATTTTGAAAATAAAAGTATTTCAAATTATCTACTTTTTGTTTCATTACTTTTATTCAAACTTTTATTCATTACTTTCGTTTAATCATATGTTGTTAGTCTTATTTGGCGTAACATATCAAAGCTTTAACTCGTAACTATTTTAGGAATATAGGAAAAACGGAGGAAAGGTCAAGAATATGAGAGGAGAAAGCGAGCCAGTAAGAAGGATGAAGAGCTTCCAAGTAAATGGAGAGAAGACAAGGCTAATGAAAGAGGTAGCAAAGAACTGTCAACAAACATCACCCCCAGACAAGTAACGCAGAAAGTAACCCTAAAAAATCAGGGGGAAATGTGTCCGAAGAAGGAACACACATTTGATGAAAATAATTACTTTAAAGCAAGGGTTGAAGATTAAGTCGCTGTAGAGGCAGTGGGAGTGTATGACAAAACAAATGCAGCAAGCAAGAAAAAAACCGAGTCACTGGGCCCTAAAACCAGAGTCGAAGAAATGGCCAAAAATTGCAATATTACACCTAACACTCGGCAAAAGTTAATTTTTGCTGAGGGTATCAGCCATCAACTGGAGGAGAATAAAGAAAATTTGCAAGATGATCGATGCAAACAGATTTTTCACAAATGCATCAATGGGGAGGTGCTAAAAGAATCCAACGTTCAATTTTTTCAGCCGAAAAATGTTAATCCTATAAGATGAAAAACAAATATAAGAAGAACCTAAATGTTACTTCTTACGAAAGAAAAGCGAAGAGTACGAGTTTGAGCTCAGAGGTTCTCAAACAAATTGTGGATTTTTTTGGTAATGATATAGGTAGAGGAGTATGTGCTGTCCAGGTAAAAAGGACGTTGTCCGGAAAGGGGAACTCACCGCCCAAAAGCAGATTAGTCCTCGTTCTGATATGCAAGATTGACGTTGAGAAATTTACGGCAATGAGATAAAAATTCAAGTGCATTTGAATCTTAAAGTTGAGATTTTTTTTTTTTTTTTTTTTCTTTGCAGAATAAGGTAAATTGAGTCTCTTTGCCGGGAAAAATATTCTTTGGGTCTGAGTCATTATTTCAAAACGGGTCAAATGGTGTCGTAACGAGAGTAATTTTTAAAAAAAGATCAAATAAGTTCAATGTTTCGATTTTTAAGTCAAAAGAACGTAGTTTTATGAGGAGCAATAGTAATAATTGCTTTTAAAGTTCTTTCAATACTTCTTTTAATTGTTTTATGGTTTAAAATTTCCATCGGTTACCCCCATACGAGTTTTTGGTTTTAACCTAGGCTTTTGATCATATTTTGAAGCTAAAATGAATTTTGAACATTATGAAAATGCTCGAAAAACTCCGTAGAACACAAGGTAACCATCGTTTATTCTAATTTATGACAGAAGGGCCAAATTCCCACTTTAAGCCCGAGAGATCTACGCCTGTTTCTCCCCAAAATAACACTCTGAGGTCTTGCCATAGACTGAAATCAGCATTATTGATTAGCGACTCAAAACAATCGAAATACCGGTTTCTGCTAACAGTAATCGTTCCCTTTTCATTCGATACAAGAGCTTGTGCTCTTAAAAACGGGACTAGTTCTTCCAAAACTGAAGGGGCATCAA